>LPNX010436041.1:689369-716150 GCA_001517045.1 Pseudotsuga menziesii | reverse complement strand
TTTCTTATATATACCTAATGAAAACTCTTTAGACATAGGTGTTATTTGCTTATGTGACATTCGAATGAATGTTGATACAAATACATATCAATTACCTTAGTAATAAATAATATTATAATGCAATATCTAGTTTGCAACATTTATGCAAGATCTAGTTGTATGTATGACTTAATATAGCAACAATCGGATAAAAATATGATGTACGGGTTATAGTCAAGCTAAGTAGAAAACATCTATTTCTATGCTATGCTAGCATTTCCAAGTACTTACACTTATAAACAAATAAATAAAGTAAATATATAGATTTGATGGTACCTTCTTTTGCTCAAAGTTGTAAACTAAACAAATACCATGGCATTTACTTTGCTAGTGAGATAATTAAATCTCTATCATAAAACTGGGATATGAAACGTCTTACCTATAATTAGACTTGTACAAGAATCATGACTTCAATGCAATAGCTAAAAATCTAAGTAATCCTTGGACATTAACTAAAGTTCCTTCATGTTTAAAACATAAAAATAAACTTTAGTACATAGTAAACAAACAATTGTTTCAGCTCATATTACTTCCGATCATCACCTGCTAAATCAATCTTTAATACTTAATTATGAAAGCAAATAGTGAGGTATGCAGTTACAGAAATTAATAAAGGAATTGGTTTTTAGTTTCTAAATTAGACTCTTAAATGTTAACTGTTAGCGGTTAAATTACCCACATCATCGATGTTTTTAAACATTAATGGTAACAAGAAAAGTTTTAAATTTTTATGAAATTTTGGAGTATTACAATATAGTTCCTTCAACACCTTCTGATGCAGAAACAAGTAAGTTGGTTGGTATTCCACATTCAGGTAATCATTGCAATAACCTTCGCATATGTGGATAAAGGTATGTTTTCTATGTTGCTTCGCACTTGGTTTCATTGGAAAAGCTCATATACTTGAATAAACACGTTTTCTATCTTCTTAGGGTAGGGAAATATGTATATAAATAAAATGTTGCATTCTTAGTTTAGGGAATAATGCAACTTCGTTTTTTCTTATTTTCTTTTTCAAATAAAAGAACTAAGAAGAAGATAATGTCAATGACTAAACCGAAATAATTTTCCATCATTATTTATTTTCATACATGCATATTTCTAACTATGATAATCACTCATGACCAATTTTAAACACCACGGGGATTTACCATAAGTTAGACATCTATCTAAAACCTAGAGGTCACTCGTACATCCTAACCTCATTATCACATTGTGTTTTTTAAGCATCTTTACTACAGGGTAGCATAAGGGTGAATGAAATTCCTAGTTTGTGGGGAACACTATTATAACTTTATATGAAAAAGATGAATTTTGGGACTAGAGACACTTTTCACTCATTATCTTATGGCTTCCTCCACTTTACACTAAATCCATCAACCGTGTGTATCCTTAGTTCAATATATTCCTCTTGCAACCTTTCTTTTGGTTCCATGATAAAAAAGAGACTAACTGTCCTCCACTACCCATATGCCATCCCACCCTGTAACATGGTTTTCAGAGTTTCTCCCCCACCACTCCTTCATAGGAAAAATTATTTGTCGAATATCTATAGGAAGTGGAAACATTGGGACAAGAGCCTCTGATAGAAGACGAGTTTAAGAGGTTAACCCACTGAGGTACTGAATAGGCTCGCTGGAAGCGGGTACCGACCTGTGGTATGACTAGGTAAACCTGACGGGGTACTGAACAGGTCCAACTGAAAGAGGGGAATCTGCCTAGGGAGCACAGCTTGTTAAAGAAAAAGATAGAAAAAGAGTCTAAAAAAATATGAAAATAAATTTGTAATAATAAAGGTTTTTGTGGGTCTACTGGAGGAAGGTATGCATGGTTGATCTAAAGAAAATGAACTCCATCAATCTTCCTTTTGAGAATGTTTGTAAGTTGCACTTAAGACCATATTGTATAATTCATACTATACCTAGGATATCACTATCCTAGAAGTGGGACCCATAAACTTAGGAGTCCAATGAACTTCAAATGCAAGCTCTGTCCATAATTACTTGAATACGACGATAAACCTTTGAGAAGTAGCAAGGATGACTAGTTTGCCATAGGATTTTCGAAACTATCTATATTTTAACCCAGTCTCAGTTCATTCACGGCAGGCAGACGTGCCATATCTTTGGCATTGGGGAGAGAGAGTCTCAGTTTATATGGTCTTCATAAGCATGAATTATTACTAGTTGGCAGAACTGTATGTATTAAGACATCTTAAAATAGTATGAAGTCGTTTTGGTCATCTAATAACATAACTCTTTTTTTCTAAGCTCTAGTTTTCATGCAGTAATAAAGTTGGCTTTGTTTTGCTGAACGATTGTTTATAAACTATTGATGATCAAATAGAGTTTTTGAATAAATGAAAGACCACTTCTAATTCATTCATGGCACGCGAACGTGCCATATCTTTGGTCTGGGGGAGTGTTGGGGTCCGGAATTGTCTTTTATAATTATTTTATTTATATTAATTTTCTGGCCTATTTACTATAAGTTGATACAACTATCCTTAAAAAGGGATACATTTTATTGTATTTCATCAATTAAAACACTTAAACGTAACACTAAGCTTGGCTTTCCTTTGTCTTTTGGCTCTTTTTGATCCCGTGATACCTTCATCTTCTGATTCTTTCAAGTCTTGTTGATCATGCAATTGCAAATTAAAAACCATAATGATGAACTTTGGTTCATTAATAACATTGTTTAAATTAAAACAAACAAAATAATTATTAAAATGATACATCAAAGAAAATCTTATTTTTTATTTAAAGAAATAAATAAAACAATCATAAAAAATTCTATTTTGCAACAAAGCTTTATCAAAAGAGAAGGATAAACATAATTATTAAAGTGGAGACATTTTATTTATTAATTGGAATTTGACGATTGGTAGTTTAAAATATTTAAATTGTTTTATTTGGAAACCTTTACATTAATATCAAACTTTTTGTTTGATTTTACATGCATGTCTTCAACCAAGCTCATGTGGAGAGGTTTTATATGCAGGTCTTCAACCAAGCTCACCTGGAGATAAGAAGGTCAAAATGAGATATTAACCACAGCATGGAGATATCAATGAATTAGTTGTAAGCTCAAACAACGCCATTCAACCAGGAGATCATTATAGCCAACTTCTAATTTTAATCAGATGTTACGTGAAAAATGGATAATGACACGTCGACAGTTCAAAGGATAAATTCATGAGGTGATCTTGTAGAGGTATCCACATATGGAATCCAGCCTATAATCCAACACATCAACCAACCATCAATCCATCTTACTATTTTTTACAGTCATTCCAATAATATCAAAGAATTGGCACTCCCGTCATTAAGCCAGGAAGCATATTTCGACGATGTTTTATGAGAAATCCATGCCAAATCTAGCCAAACAATTCTAAACTCACTTCAGAAATTATCTGATTTAACCCTAACCATAGGCCATTTAAAAAAATTTAAACAGATCTGGAGAAAAACGTGCTCGATTAGACATTATTTTCTCAGATTTGGTTTGTGGGCAGTTCTCTGAAAATTGGGAGTTTGTTTTGAACGATTGAGGATTTAACTCGACCTGCTCCTCCTTTATAAATGTTATATAAACTCGCCCAGGGTAGTGAAGAATGGGGAGAAATTTTTTTTATAAATTTTTCCTTTGATTTTAATATCAAAACTCTGTTTCAACTGTTGATGATCTTTCTCGTTTTTAGTTAATGGTTGGTGACTGAGTAGTGTAGGAGATAAACCTCTGTTGCTGGGAAGGGCCCCTAAAAAATCAGAGGTTCCATTTGTGTATATTCAGCGGTCTCTTTTTATATTTGCAGCTAAGTCATTTCATTTTTGCATATATCTATTACATTTTCCTATAACTCATTTCATTTCTGCAAGCAAGTAGTTTATTTTCCTGTAGGTGACACTTTGTTGTTTATAACATATAATTTCTTGCTTTTTTATGTGATTTATGCCTTCAGAATTAATATAGGCAGCCATTCACATTTGTGTTTAGTTGATTTCTCAGCCTTTCATTCATGCTTTTGCACATACTGTCTTTTAACACTCTGTTCGCATTTTGACAGAATTATAGTTTATTTCTAGAATTAGTTTGAATCTCTGAATTTCGTTTTGTTAGTTGAATCTAGCTTTGTTCCTGTATACAATTTACATTTCTAGAATTAGCTTGAACCATGTGTTTAAATTAGAACTTGAAACTTTTTAATCGATTAGAATCGCAGGGGTTAAATATGAAATGGTATACGAATGAATGGAACAGGATTTCATGTTGGTTTGAACTCGCTGTAACAAGTTGAAGTCCTATAAGAAGTGACTAAAATAATCCAATGCATTAAAATACTTGAAGCCTCCCATATAATCCAACTCATGTATAACTCATTTATAAATATATTCAAGGTGATAAGCCATCATTTATAAATAGTTTAGCAAGAAGTGTGTTCATCAACATTAGGCTAGGACAAGTTAGATTAGGGTAACCTTCGAACCTGCACATGCAGTGTTTGCATCTCACAAGCTACCTTCTCAGGTTAACAATTAAGTGTTAAATTAGATAGCATATATTTTCACCAACATGGCTAGATGCATGATTGGATATAAGTAGTCGAGTCACGTCCTCTCTCTCGACAAGTAGAGGGGAGGGGACGTGACACTATTGGTGGGGATAGACCGACATCTCATGTGCCCCAGAGCGAGCCACACATGTGCACAATGTGTGGTCAATCCTGTTATGGTCATGGACCAACACATGGTACCTCTACGATGATTCGTGGATAGGTAATGACATTGTAAAAAATATATTGTTGTTTAATTTAATTTTTCCATGTTGAACACATATTAAAATATTCTTAATATATGCAATTTTTACTCTTGTAGGAGCTTGATGCCTCTAAGGGGGGTGGTATTGCACCCGGTGTGGTTGTATTCGAGGCTCAAACAACCAACACCGAGGTAATATTTCAACATGTGTCATTTTGTTAATACATATGTAATATCCTGAATTTTGATCTAACATTAATGGGCATAAGTGCCATTGCATATAATGTTACTTTGATGTTTATGTTTTGTATATTGGGCATAAGGCCCCGCTGCACATGAGTATGATGATGTGTTAGATATATTGGGCATAAGCCAATACATATTTTTATTTAGAATGTATGCGATTTGTATATCTTGGGCATGTACCATGATGGACAAGATTATTGTTCTAGTACGATGTACTGGATATATTATATGAGTTACCTTAAAAATGCATATACTAAGATGATTATTGTTATAAAATGTGCAGAAGATTGAATGCATGATTGAGTTCTATAATGTGTTGGGTGTGGACCCTGAAGCACATGAGTGATGAGATTTTGTGTTGAGTGCAAGCTTTGAAGCACATGAGTTATGAATATTTTGTGTTGAGTGCAAGATCTGGAGCGCATGAGTGATTATATTTAGTGTTGAGCACTAGCCCTGGAACACACGAGTTATGAGATGTTTTTGTTCAGCATAATCTCTGGAGCACATGAAATATAAGAATTGTAACTGCTGGGAATAAGACATGGAGCATTCCAAATTGATGTCGAGCATAAGCTCTGGAGCATCGGATCCTTGGCCATTGTATCCTTAGGTTTATTATACAAGTATGTACATCCTAGCATTAGTGTTGAGCGAGAGGCTCTGGAATTGTACTAAGTGTAACTCCTAGTTTTTAGCGTTGATCTTGGAATTTGAATAGCACTAAGAGATACTGAAATTAATTGTGTTGAGTGAGAACGACTCTAAAAAGCATTGATCTCTATCTTACTTATTTTTAAGTTGATTAAATGAAAATTTGAATTTCTACTTCTCATTAAGTACTGAAGAACTACCACAATACACGAGGTAATCCAACATGCAAGGAGGTTTAGAGCTGCCTAACTTAGTTGACCAAACCTACCTAAAGGCATTGATAAAAAAAATATTACAAGCTAATGAACACACTATGTAAATGAGATCATGTTATATGATGCCTAAATAGATATTAACAATAATATATATAGTTTAGATATATTATGAATAAAAGAGTAAGCATATATATTAAATATAAAGAAATATTAAATAGTATAAATAATGAATAAAGAACCTATGTATTGTTATTTACTAAAATGATTAAATAAATATTTAATCCTAAATAGTCAAATTAGGAACTAGTAAAATACTTCCTAAGTTAAGAAAAATAATTATTAACCTCACATAAATCAATTAAATATTATTTTCAAGAAGATAATGTATTCTTGATCTTACTGAAGTTTAACTGCCTTTTTCCCTAAAGATTGTCTATAAAGACCCAATTCAAGGGAAGGATTAGGCACCTGATCATTAATCCTAATAATTTTAGAGAGAATTTCCAAAAGCAAAGCAATCTTATACAAAACTTGATATTCCAAATAGGAGAAGCCTCACATTTAGGAGCTCTAGACTACTTACATGTTGGAACCAACTCAAGGGGATCTGGATTAAAACAAGGAACGGTTCTAGGTCATGGTTGGGAGGAACGTGGGAGTTCCCTTGTGTCGAGGGTTGTTGATTTTTCGGTAGATAGCATTTTTCAAGGTTATATTGCTGAGTTTGTTGTCGAAACAATAACCTCATATAGTGAGGCAGAAAGAAAATTTTTCCAAGGACCTTGAGGAAGATACTTGTCATCTTTGAAAACTTGGATAAAGATGCCCGTATCCAAAAAAGGAATCCTTAGAATGTGACAGTTGGAATAATTGTGTGTATAAAATTGGATATGTCACAGACAAGGTGTGTGAAAATGGAGCAAGCTAAGTGGAAAAAAGTATAGTCCAGATAACCATAGGCTTTTCGCAGATGTGAATGTCTGAAGTATATGAAGTTCATAGTGTCACAGTTGCAAAAATGAAAGTACAAGAAGGTGCCTTGATCAAGCAGGTGAAAGTAGCAAATAAAAGTGTCAATAAGATGAAGCAGGCAGTGCAAGAGGCCGAGCAAAAAACAAAAAAATGGGAGGAAAATAGGAACAAGCTCTATAAGGTTGTGCCCATTGCATGCATGAATTTTACTGATGAATTGTAATACCCCAGTTTTAACCCCGCTTACATTAAAAATACATGATACGTATATTGTAAATAAACTTGGTGCAGAGCTAAAGGCCAAGGCCCAACCATCGATTTGGTTATGTTGTGTTTTTGTTTTGGGAATGGTCATCGATGGATATCCAGACATACAGAATATATTTAATTGTGGCATCATGTAAACACACATTTTGAATTAAATAACCCAACCAGCTATGTTTGCGGAAACTAAAATGAGAAGGGGCATGATTCCAAAGGATAAGGAAAGGGGAATGTTGAGCATTGAGTCATGGGGAAAAGCCATGTGTCACCACCACCCTCAAGTATTTCCATTGTTAGTTGGGATAGTGATTGGCTGGTAGGAACACCACCACCATGCCCATGCTCGCTCACTTTCACTCTCCACGTCGTGTAGATTGTCTGTCCACTAACCCAATCGTGAGTCTGTTTAGTTCCTTCACGTGAGAGAGTTAAAGTAATCCACATTCCATTGTTGGGGGTTCGCCTTCCCTCTCTCTCAGGATTGCTAGTTTGTGATTTTTCTTCCCCGTTCATGTAGAAGGTATCCCTCCTCTGCCTCACGGATTTGATGGCTACGGATTGATTCTTTACCAAGATTCACGCAGAGTTTTTTGTTTTTCCCATCACTATCCGATAGCGTATTGTCCTGTTATTTTCCATCGTTGAAATTGTGGCTGTAATGGCATCCATAGTTCTGTGGGTTGCGTTTTGTCTCTCACACAGAGATTGGAAGTCTAGTATTTTCCATTCCTGGTCTATGTAAGCTTTCCTAGTGACTGCAGTGGGTTTTGTGTGTTGTGGGTTCCTAGTTGTATTGGGCTGTTGTTTGCCCATGATTCTCTTGGCTGTATTTTCCCTTTTTATGGTGGTATCGGTTGAAGAATGCTGTGAATACATGGATTCTGTTCGACTATGTTTTTCTCCTGTAAAAGCTAAATAGCTGTTCAGCTGCTTGCATGCAGTGGTTTTTTCCTCAGACTCCATTGGAGTGGTGAATGAGGGCCTGAGGTTCTTGATAAACCTGGTGGGTTGAGAACCACACAGACAGAGCCACTGACCTAGTCTTCTTCTCCGTAACCCCTGAATAGCACTAGAAGGGAGATCAGGGTCTGAGGGATTTCATTGCAGAGAAAGAACTGATTTCCTTGTGTTGGGTGTATGTGGGTGTTCTAGAAGCAAGTCTGGTTCTGGTGTTGGTGCACACCAGAACCCAACTTTGTTGGCTTGGCTAATCTGTTGTTCGCATGATAAACCCAACTTTGTTGGCTTGGATGAATTGTGTACCCTAGTGGTGTTGTTATCCTTGGCTACGTGTAAGCCTGTTAATTCCTTATTCCTTAGGGAATCATGCCCGAATCGGAGGTGGTAGCATTGCTGAGATATTAAGGAGCACATGGGCCTATGGCTGGGTGGAACATTGCTGCGACGTAGTAGGTTGTGGAACAATTTCTCTATAATATAAGTACTCTTGCCTAACTTGTGTCTGCAATTATATATTTAACATTGATGAATGATGATATACATGTTAAATGCTGATCCATATATGCATGAATCCTGACTGATATGTTTTGCTTCCATTGTGTATATGAATGATTATGCTTCATAAAATGTTTTATGTTTTAAGTATCATGCTTCAGCACTATATGTATGTATGTTCATGTTCATGGGGATAGATGCCGAGATGATTTGATGTATAGCATTGTCCTCTTCATCGGTCGAAGGGTCAGGGAAATTGTAGTGTAGTATCAGACCCCTGGTTCCAGTATGGGCCTGAATGGGCCATGACAAATCAGATAGTAGAGGTAGGTTTCCTTCTACCAAGAAGCAACCAAAAAATTGTTTCAGGAAAACTTAGAATTTTTTTTCTAAGTGCTGGAACTATCGGCCCATCGGAAGACTTAGTGACAAGATCTTTCGATGCAGTGGGAACATAGTGGGAAGGCCACCTGATAAACGGTAATCGAAAAAATTAGAAAATTTTTCTAAGTTCGACCATCGGTGATCGGCGGAAGATAGTTGTTCTCATCGTCGATGGTTAGACGGGGAAACTATTGATGAACATCATCAAGATTTAATTGAATGGGTTTCCATCGCTGTGGCTGCCATGGGGACTAAAACATCGATGCGACAGTGCTAGTGGTTCCTACCGCCGATAGAAGAGGAAAATTTCAAAATTTTGTGAAGTGTGGAAATCATCGGCGGAAACTAGTTGATTGAGCACCCGCCGTTGCAGATGGCTAGACCACTATGCTCTCGACACATAGAGCATGTGACTACCGACACCGGGGAATTTTGGAAAATTTGACGAAGTGATAGGACCATCGGTGATCGATGATGATTAGTTGATCACATCACCGACGCACATCTGATCATGTTGCCGATGCAGCGAAAGTTGGTGACACTGCGGAAGGAATTAGTGGAACAAAGTGCCACTATTGCTTAATCCTAGTCCACTAAACCTTTGATGGTTACCGATTCCACTTGCCGATGCTAGGGTAGTTGTTTGTTGATGTGAAAACGTATAAGGGAAGGTGGAGCTGACGGAATTGATGGAAGATAAAGGCAGATCCCGTCGACAGATAGTTAACTAAATTAGTGAAAGAGAAAAATTTTCAATAAGTCATGGAACCATCAGCCATCGGCGATGGTTAGTTGATCCGACCGCTGATGGTGCAGAAGTTCTGAAATTTCCTAAGTGTTGACTTCGTCGGCCATTGAAGCATGTTAGTGGTATTCATTGCCGATGAAGAGTGGAAGGGATCAAGGGATTATAGACCCACCGTTGTAGATAGCGGGAGGACTATCCTTCCGACAGATAGAGCCTCCGACCGCTGATGTAGTAAAGAAATTTCAAAATTTTTCCAAGTGATGAAAACATCGGTCGTCAAAAGAAGATAGTGGCTTGTGCGCCCGCTATTGCGGAAGCCTAGGGAACTAGTCTTCCGACAAGAAGAGTTTCGAATGCCAATGCTGATTGGGTTATGCCTCAGTTTGTCGATCAGAAGTCATTAGCAGGTTGGGCCGTCGATCAGAAAAAGATCGAAGATGATAACTCGCAGTTGTGGCTACTGAATGAGCTATTTCGCTGATGAATAGGAGATAGTTGATCCGATCAAAGAAGTGAAAAGGAAGACTAAAGAGAAAAATTAAAAAAATTTCTAAGTCCATGAATCATCAGCCATCGATTACGGTTAGCTGATCACATCATCGATACTTAGAGGATGCGGTCGCCGATGAGCTACGGCAAGTGAAATTTGTTGAGCATCTGCCATTGCAAAGATCGAAGAGACTAACCGCTCGACGAGGAGTGGCTCTGAGTGCCAATACCATGGCTTCTAGAGGCTCCTACCACCGAAAAAGTCAGGAGTTGTGAAAGATTTAGTTTGATTGTGGACCGTCGTTGTGAAAGGCTTGACGATTAACTGTCTGGTGCGTAGGGCACCCAGCCGCCGACGCAACAAGTTAACCCATGCTATCATCGACGAAATTCGAAACAATAGATGATTAAGGATCGATACAGCAGAAGGGAATAGACCAATGAATCGCTGACTTGCCAGGGAGTTAGCAGCAAAGAGACCCAACTTGAGGATTAAGAAGGCATCGAAAAATTGTTAATGATCAGATCGTCGATCGGAAGCTCAGCCGGTTCACCCGCAAAAATGGCAGGAAGATCATTTTCCACCATTGTGGCTGCTCAGACGACTATGTAACCGATGCGCATTTGTTTTGTTCACCAATACGGAGTGGGAGTTTAGTCATTTTACCCACCGAAACGCCCAAAAAGGAATAAACAACAGACCACCAATGAACAAACAATTTCTTCGCCGATGCAGATCGAAAGCGTAGTTGTTTTGACCACTGCAATGTTGAATATTTAGTTTGGAGGAGGTCCGATTGGACCTAAGAAGATTTGGGTTTTTCAGAATAATTTCTCGGTGATTTTTCGAGCATTTTTTGACTGCCTTTCAGTCGATTTTCAGTAGATTTCAGCATACTAGCCATGGTCATAGGGCTGAAAAGAAATAAGGAAAATTCTATATTTTAACATAATTGTTGTTTAATGAAATTTCCAGAAGAAAAAGGTAAGTAGTTTGATTTATATTAATGTATGCATCTAACAGTTTTCTACTAACACATTTGCAGAACTATAGATAATTTCCAAGAGCAGTACTCCAGAAAGAACAGTGTGGTAAAGAAAGAGGTGGTTCAGTCATGAGAACCCATGATGGGTATGATGCTCGAGATTCTTACGAGCGAGCAGAAGATGCCATGGGAGAAAATGTCTGTAATGGAAATGAGGACATAGAGTCTAATGGAAGGATATTCCAGGGGACACCGTATGAGGTTGCAGCCACCATGAGAAGCTTGATTAAAGCCCAGGAAGAGCAGCATCAGTTGAATGCTTCCATATTGCAGAGTTTGACAGATTTACAGAAAAAGATAGATTCTGGACGAGGTACATCAAAACCAGAAGGCAGTAAGAGCAGTACTAGGAGTGATAGGTGGATATCGGATATTGGAAGGTAAAATAAAACAGTTCATCGAACAAATATTGCACTAAAAGCCAAAACTTCAGCAAATCGAACCAGAGGATAAAAAAGAACTATCCCCGATGTATCGACGAGGGAGTCCAAAGGAACTCGACAGGATTGACGGTTCTGTTTCCACAATGTCGGAAGGATAATCAACTATGCTTTTGATTTCGAAAGGATAGTCGACTAATATTCCAATATAGCAAAGTGAAACTGACCAAGTTTTTTAAAGAAAATTCTGAACTCCGGGAAACTTTGGTGAAAACAAAATACTCCTAGGCTAGTTTTAATAAAAACAAAAAGGGGGGCCCTAAAATTGAAAATTTTGAGGCAAAAAGTTGCAGCTGCAACATGGAGGTAAGGTGAATTTATAGGCAAGGATCCATTGGAAGGAACTCTCAACACCAAGGCATAAAGGTTGTAGTCACTCCAATAATTTCTAATAAAAAATATCTTTTCTTTCCCATATTTACTGTTTCATGTGTATATATTGTTTGATTCCTTGGTCACAAGCATAGATCTAGTTTATTATATTGTATTCTATCATGTTTCTCTTGTTGTTTTCCATCTTTTATAGGTTCGTCGATGAGGATAGCGAGGACAACTTTTGAGAGAAGTATCATGGCATTTCATTCAAGTGATTAACCAGATCTAGGGGAAGTTTAACATTTGGTGTTTGTGTTTTGTTCTAGACCTGAACCATTCAGATCTATGGAAATAGCTCATGTCCATAGGAGGTATGCATTTTTAGCTGACAAATGATTTCCACACAAATAAAAGAGAAAATACACAAATCCGCATTTGATCATAGATCAACGGTTAGGATTTAATCTGTGAGGAAATCTTTGGTGGTGAATGATTTCTTCACAAAGAAAAAGTGAGGATCTGCAATCCACATTAGATCGTAGATCGATGACTAGGAGTGAACCTACAAAGAAATCAACGTTTCATATTGAAATAGGAAGGAGAAAAGATGAAGGAGGAGAATCTCGAAAAGACTATGGGAAATGTCACGATTCTGCATTCTGCATCTCGCAATACAGAGATCGATGGTCAGAAAGACTCTCATAAAAGATCAGTGGTCAGAAAGACACTCATAAAATATCAATGGTCAGAAAGACACTCATAAAAGATCAATGGTGTGGAAATATTAACATGGAAAGTGGAAGGAAGATAATTGCAAAGCAATGTTTGAGTTCTTGAGAACCCGCATTCTGCATCCCGTGATCC
Source organism: Pseudotsuga menziesii (assembly GCA_001517045.1). Taxonomy (NCBI): domain Eukaryota; kingdom Viridiplantae; phylum Streptophyta; class Pinopsida; order Pinales; family Pinaceae; genus Pseudotsuga; species Pseudotsuga menziesii. The sequence goes on along the minus strand of LPNX010436041.1, from coordinate 703,259 downwards.
AAAAGATTGACGGTCAGAAAGACATCTGTAAAAGATCGACGGTGAGAAAAGATTAGTGCGGAAAGCAGAAGGTGGAGAATTCCCAAAGCAACACTTGAGTTTTTGAGAGCCCGCATTCTGCAACCCGTGATACAGAAGATCGATGGTCAAGAGACATCTGTAAAACATCAATGGTACAAAATGGTTGAGGCAGAAAGCTAAGCACATAAAGACATTTTGAGAAATATCATAGTTCGACAATATACATACCGCATATTATCTTAGATATCTTAGGGAGAAGCTCGATATAAAATCAATAGCTCAAGATGGTTCCAAAGATGGAGAATGTGAAAGGTCACAACTGGAATATTAAACAGTAAATCAATTAATAGGGAATTATTTCAGTTGTTTTGAAGAATCACGATGGAGGTAGATGACCCGACAGCTTAGTGTTAGAATGAGGAATGGAGTTCTCATGAAGAGGCATGATTGAATAATGAAATGACATAATGGTGAAGAAATGCTCTTGTAGGAAACATGAATCTATTTATACATAGAGGGACGAGTGAGAGAAATTGTCTCTAGGGTTTAGATCATAAAACCAGAAGCAGAGACCAGTGGATATGACAGATATTGGAGGGTAAATAAATATGAAAGATTACTAAAAACATATTAGGGTGGTAGGGTGGCGGTAGGGCATGCAATAGGCCTGCAGGGATTTGTAGCCTCCTTCCAGTGGTAGCTGGTAAATAGGGTGTCATAGCATCCTTTGAGTAATACCTGATAAACTAGGGGGTATATCCTCCTTCCAGTGGTAGCTGCTAAAGAGGGTGTCATAGCATCCTTTCAGTAGTAATTGATAAATTAGGGGGTCATAGCCTCCTTCCAGTGGTAGCTGGTATATAGGGTGTCGTAGCATCCTTTCAGTAGCAACTGATAAAACAACGGGTTGTAGACTCCTTCTAGTAGTTGCTGGTAAATAGGGTGTGATACCATCCTTGTCTATAGTAGTAGGAAAAACTATTTGTAAATAAAATTTTTGTAGTAATAGGAAGTATTGGTGGTTTACCCAATTGGGGTTCCATGATAAAATATGTGTTTTGTGTATATTGTTTATTATATGTTTGATTAAAGTTTAATAAGTGGTTAAAATGGTAAGACGTTAACAATACTGATTCACCCTCCCACTCTCAGTATTGATCAGTATTATAACACCCTTGATCCAATAGTGTAAAGCAAAATGTCAATAAGAGGGCCCATAAAATCTCAACTACCCATTTTTTCTTATGCACCCATTCATTTATTTCTTCCATAAGTTGGTTGGGGTAGTTAATGCATTGGGAATGGAGAGGTATGGCAGTCAATTTTGTATTGGGGCAAGCCATGAATTTTGGGAATTCGTATTTTTTCTTATGGGGCAAGAAAACACCCAGAAATTTGCCCCCATTCGATTCCTTACCCATGTTTTTTTCTTCCTCATGCAGATGGAGCTAGCTGGGGTGCTTCCCTCACGTTTTCTACAATTTTCCTCATTTTCTCTGTGGTTGGGATCCTATTTTTGTATTTATCAGTGGCTGGGAAGAGAGATTCAATATTTTGGGGTTTATAGAGGTGATTTTTGCTCCTCTAATTCCCAACAATGTTTGTTGAACTCAAATTTCTCTCCCAGGGTTGTTTTCCCCCATCTACCATTTCTTTTTTGGTTCCTAGGATAATTTTCTTCATGCACAACACTTGTGTTTGCTATTATGGTAATCCTTGCTTTGGCTTGTAATACTTAGGAGTGGAAGAGGCCCAGAATTGGCTTCATAAACTTAGTGAAGCGAGGAACCGCACAAAAGGATCAAGAGGTGCTGGCTATTCTTTTATGCGCACCTTGAAGAGAACTGGAAGGAATTGTATGGCATGAGGGACTGTGTAGCAGTGAAGGGAATACTTCCTTATGTTGGGTGTGTTGGTATTGTGGAGGCAAAGATGGATAGATCTTGTGCAGGTGTCCATAGTGCTGTGGTTGAGCTCATTAGCTTAGCAATTCTTCCTTTCCATTGCGTTAGCAGCCTAATAAACCCAATTGTGGATTGGCTTGGTTGAACCTTGCTGTGTATTTGGCTATGTGTGAGCCTATTGTTCCCTAGTTCCTTGTGGAAATTATTCCCATCCCGGGGGTGGCAGTTGTGCTGAAATATTGATGAGCACAAATGCCCTATGGTTGGGTGGAATGTTGCAGTGACATAGCTAGTTGAGGGACAACTCATTTTCAAGATAGGTGCTCTCTTGTATTAATCCTGCAATGTAATTTGTTTTATGAATTATCATGAATGTATGAATGTATTTTCTTCCATTGTATATTCATATGTTATATATCTGCATATGTATTTTTACTGTCAATGCATTTTATTTATGTTCATGGGGCTTGTTGGGCTCCGGAATTGTCTTTTATAGTGATTTTATTTATATTAATTTCTCGGCCTATTTACTGTAATTTTATACAACTATCCTTAAAAGGGGTTGCCTTTTATTGTATTTCATTAATTAAAACACTTAAACATAAATGAAGCTTAATATGCTATTTTTAATGTGTTAAACATAATATTGTGCAAATGATAAACATTTCGGTATTTTATCTAACCTTTTATTCAGCCCTTCTTTCAGTCCTAAGTTCTGCACTGGGTTTTGATGACACGTTTCTTATTGGTCCACTAAGCTTGGCTTGCCTTTGTCTTTTGGCTCTCGTTGATCCTGTCATACCTTCATGTTTCGATTCTTTCAAGTCCTGTTAATCATGCAAGTGCAAATTAAAAACCATAACGATGAGCTTTTTTTTCTTTAATAACATTGTTTTAAGTTAAAACAAATAAATAATTATTAAAATGATGCATCAAAGAAAATCTTATTTTTTATTTAAAGAAATAAATAAAACAATCATAAACAATTCTATTTTGAAACAAAGCTTTATCAAAAGAGAAAGATAAATGCAATTGTTAAAGTGGAGACCTTTTATTTATTAATTGGAATTCATTGATTAGTAGTTTAAAATATTTAAATTGTTTTATTTGGAAACCTTTACATTAATATCAAACCTTTTGTTTGGTTTTACATGCAGGTCTTCAACCAAGCTTATGTGGAGAGTTTTTATATGCAGGTCTTCAACCAAGCTCACATGGAGATAAGAAGGTCAAAATGAGATATTAACCACAGCATGGAGATATCAATGAATTAGTTGTAAGCTCAACCAATGCCATTCAACCAAGAGATCATTATGGTCGACTTCTAATTTTAATCAAATGTTACATGAAAAATGGATCATGATAGGTCGATGGTTCAAAGGATAAATTCATGAGGCGATCTTGTAGAGATATCCACAGATGGAACCCAAAGAGTAATCCAACACATCAACCAACCATCAATTCAACTTACTATTTTTTACAGTCAGTCCAACAATATCAAAGAATTGGCACTCCCGTCATTAAGCCATGAAACATATTTCGACGATTGCGTATGAGCATTCCATGTAGAATCTATCCAAAGCATTCGAAACCCACTTCAAAAATGATCTGATTTACCCACAACCATGGTCCATTTACAAAATTTCTAAACAGATCTAGAGAAAAACGTGCCCGATCAGACACTATTTTCTCATATTTGGTTTGTGGCCGGTTCTCTGAAAATTGAGAGTTTGTTTTGAACGGTTGAGGATATAACTTGACCTGATCCTCCTTTATAAATGTTATATAAACTCGCCCAGGGTCGTGAAGAATGGGGAGAAAAACACTTTAAAATTTTTGCCTCCGATTTTAATATCAAAACTCTGTTTCAGCTGTTGATGATCATTCTTGTTTTCTGTTAATGGTCTGTGACTAAGTAGCGTAGGAGATAAACCTCTATTGCTGGGGAGGTCCCCTCAATAGTCATCGGTTCCATTTGTGTATATTCGGCAGTCTCTTTTATATTTGTAGCTAAGTCATTTCATTTTTTCATATATCTATTACGTTTTCCTATAAGTCATTTCGTTTCTACAAGCAAGTAGTTCATTTTCCTGTAGGTGACACGTTGTTGTTTATAACATATAATTTCCTATGTTTTTATGTAATTTTTACCTTTAGAATTAATACAGGAGACCATTCGCATTTTCGTTTAGTTTATTTCTTAGCCTTCCATTCACTCTTTTGCACAAACTGTCTTTTAACACTCTGTTTGCATTTTGACAGAATTATAGTTTATTTCTAGAATTAGTTTGAATCTCTGAATTTCTTTTTGTCTAAGTCGAATCTAGCTTTGTTCCTATATACAATTTATGTTCCAGAATTATCTTGAACCATGTGTTTAAATTAGAACTTGACTCTTTTTAATCAATTAGAATCATGGGCGTTAAATATGAAATGGTATACGAATGAATGTAACAGGATTGCATGTTGGTTTGAACTCGCTGTAACAAGTTGAAGTCCTATAGGAAGTGACTAAAATAATCTGATGCATTCAAATACTTGAAGCCTCTCATATAATCCGACTCATATATAGCTCATTTATAAATATATTTAAGGTGATAAACCATCATAAAATATGATGGATTCCCTAGTTTGATGAATTTTGTATTAAAATGATTTCTTCTTTATTAAAATTTGAGTTGGAGTGATTTCCATTTTCTTGAAAATTGAGTTAAAGTTTATGTCTTAAAGTTAGTTTATTTAATTTATATGAGGTTATGTTTTGAATAGGATTTAGGGAATTCGTTCACATTTTTATATATCAAGTTCTTGTTTTTGATTTCATATTGTTTTTTTTTGGTTTTTAGCTTGTGGTTGATTTGTAAATTAGTTTAGTTAGTGTACATTAATTTAATTTATAATTCATATTAACTCATTTAATTAGTTTAGTTTATTTAGTTTGTATTAATCAATATTTTGGTTGTAGTCTTTTCTTTTATGTTAATTATTTTAGATTTTGTTTTGTGATTTATAATATACATTTTATTTTGAACATGTTTTATTTTATTTTATTTTAAAAATAAGTTATAAATTTGGGTTTATCATAGATTCTATTTCAGTAGTTCATTGTTTTGTTGTATAGTTTCAAATGATATAGGTACTTGGTATTTTGAAGTTTTCATAAATAGATTGTTTTGAGTTGGATGTTTTAATTAAATGTTAATTACATATGTGTTATATTTGTTTCATTAGTTAATTAAATATGTTCTTTTAATTAGTTTGAAATTGGATTCATAAAATTACTTCGTAAGTGTGTTTAAATTAGTTTTCCGTTAGAAATCTTTAGAGTTGTTATGCGATTTGGTGTGCAATTTAGTTTATAATTTGCAATTAGATTATAATGTAGAGTTGATATTTGAAATTGGTGATTGGTTTGGACTTTAATATTAGTCTATAGAATAGCACACACTTTTCAATTTAACATTGGAATAAAGAATTTATATGCTGTTGACTCATGGGCAGACCCGGGTTTTACTATTACATATATGTCAACAATACCCCTAGCTCACTGGCCCTTTCGGCAACAGACCGCAAAACGGCCTGAAGTCTTGCCCAAAGTGATCTTATGGGTTGGCCAAAGACTCAGGTGTCCTTAACCAGGTTTTGTAGCATCCTAGGGTCTCGTCGCTTCTCTTAGCCAGCGAGATCTCTCTGCGACACACATCTCTCTTCCACTCGCGGGTTCTGACAGGGGAAGGACTCCTATCGCATTGCAATGAATTTGGCGATGCGCAACCCTCTCTTTCTCTTAACCCACAACTAGCGATATCTCACACCGCAGCTCCTCTGACGATGCGATATCACCTACTGCCCACGTAATATCGCGGTCCAAGGCTATCTCACTGGGTGGACTGACTTGGTTAAATTTCAACAAGGTATTAAACACTCTGGCTTGAACTTCCTCGGTTCAACACACTCTATCTCAACTTATACTTGACTGACTGAATAAGTATTCTGGAAACACTTTAACAGAGGGACTTATGACTGTGTGAAACAAGCGCTGATAAACTCATCGACAGACACTTGATACATGTAAATTCACCTTTAACCTTTAACAATGTTGTAATTGAATGAGGACATCGACATACAGACCTTTACTAACTGATATACAACATTCATGTAACATATAACAAATATCAACTAAGTAAAGCACAATCACATGAAATAATCACATCACACACTGGTTTTACATGGTTCACTTCTAGGGTAGAAGCTACGTCCACAGAACTGTGTTTTATTATATCTTGAGAGAGTACATAGTTCTGCTGCAACCTGTGTGCAGCTAGAGATCTTCTGGGTAACTCCGCACTCACTGCCTGGAGCCCTTCTCTCCTAGATCTCTTCTCTATTTCTATATTTCCTTCTTACAATATTCTCTCTCTCTCTCTCTCTCTCTTTGTCAATCCTTGTGGATTGTTCATACAAGCTCTATGAGCCAGCTGCTGGTTACAGTAAGATACTACAGACTGAATATGGAACAAGAGCTCAACTCTATTACAATACAAGGTAAATGTGAGCTAACAGACTACTCGCTATAGGTTATCCGAATGGCTAAAATTTTACAATACAGTTTACATCTGACTAGCTAACCTTTTACAATACAAAATACATCCCTTTATAGGTGGCCCGAAGGTCTCACCATTACAACACTGTGGGCCTATCCCAACAGCAACCCAAAACCCTAACTAGTGACAGTCGGTCTATCTGTACTCGATCTGCCGCTTTTCGTCACACCACAACTCTCTACAGTCTTCCATGCTTCCCGGCGCTGACCATGGGTACTGGGCGCCACTTCCCTTTCTGTCCTTTGTGTTCAATTCCTTGGCCTTGTTGCCCTTTTTCCTTTATGAGGGTAGTTGAGCCCTCCTATCTTCTGCCGCTGCTTTGAATGCAGTGGGTGAGCTCTCTCTTCTCAACCGCTTCCTTGAATGCAGTGGGTGAGCTCTCTCCTCTTGGCCGCTCAGGTACTATCATCTTCTTTGAATTCTCTGTCTCGATAGTCATAGTTTATGGCTCTGATCTGCAGCTAGAAACATGCTACGGTGTCGTATCTTTACCTTATCTCTTATACCTTTTCCAAAACTGTCTATCCGCCAAAATGGAAGCTTTTCTTGTAGCTGCAGGGCCCTACTCCAACAATCCCCTTACACTTACTTGTGGCTTGTCCTTGAGCCACTACCAGTGGGATTCTCCTGCTATAGCTTCTCCTTGGCTTCCTGCGAAATCTGCTTAAATTTGTCGTGAAGTCCTGTGACTTCGTTCTGCATAGCTTCGACACACTCCTGTGTTGCTTCAAGTGTAGCTTGACTAATGCTGGAGTATTCTGTTGCATCAATTTCACCTCTGCTTTTCGTGAACTCTTTAACCTTTTGCTCAACCACCTTGACTAGCTCTGTGATTTGTTCTTGATATGGTTGAAGCAGATTACTGATTTGTATTTCCTTTGCTCTTAACCACTCCGCTTCCTGTTGCAAGCGGTTCATCTTTGTCGTCTTTCTCATCTTCGCAAGTGCTCCTAAACTCTTGATTTATTCCTTCATTGCTGCTGTGGCATTCTCTATCTGCTGAATGCTTTGCTGGAGTTCTACTCTCTCGGGATGCTCATCTAACTCCGACCATGTGTTCGTCGCATCAGCTAGTACTGACTGTGCATCATCTATGCGATATTTCATTTGTGCGGAAATGAGTCTAAAGGCCTCTACTCTCGCTTCCTTGTCTGCCTGGGGGGTGCCTGGTGCGCGAGCCTTGAGCTCAGCAATTTGTGCTTTGTGTTCTTCTTCCATCTTGGTTACTATTTCTTCTAGAGCCTTTGCTCTGTATGCAACTCTTCTTACCTTCTGGGTGAGAGGTAAGGCAAACTCAATGTTACATTGGGGTAACTCCAATGCAATGCTCTGTAGGACCCGATTAAGATCATGTTCTCTTTCTTCATATGTTCTTAAGTCATCCGCATTTTTTTGAAAACTTGCGGCGAGTGCTGCATTCTTTTGCTTCAACTGTGTGTTTTGTTTACAAGTCGTGAGCTCTCTATCCCTGAGCTCTGCGCTTAGCTGCTGCTGGATCATCTGTAACTGATTGATGTGAAACTCTGTGAGGTTAACCTTGACAGGTTGCCTAATCTGTATCTGTATGTCCATCATTGAAGCAGGGAATCCTCCCTGGTGGTATCAATATTGTATTGATGCAATCCTTTGCCAAGAATTCCTCGCGGGAAATCATCTGTGTTGAGCTTCCTACTGCTGTCACCTTTTCTGGCGGAACCTATATCCTGGCAGTCTTCTCAGTAATTGCTTTTAATTCCAGAAGCTGCTTTTCTACCGCACTGTGTATCTTTTCCTACGATGTCTGGATTGCCTCAAATGAGTCCTTCAATGTGTCATGCATTCTCGTTGCCATGAGTTTGTAGTCATCCTCTGTCAATGCAGTCTTCAAAGGTATTTTTTTGGCTTTCTGCTTTTTCTTCTTCTGTGCCTCTGGTGTCCCTTCTTCTCCATCCTTTGTCGTCTGTGCCTCTATTGGCATTTGCTGTGGATATTTTCTCTTTTCTCCCGGTAGTGGCACTTCTGCTATATCTTGCATCTAGGACCCCACTTTGTCTTTGCCTTTGTCCAATGGATCTGTCTGTACGGTACCTGATGGTAGTGGTGTGGTATCCTCTAATGCTTGTTTCCACTTGTCGTCAAAGTCTTTGATGACATCTATGACATCCTGCACTTTCATCCTGAACAAACCATTAGCCCAATCGTCCCTTTTAGACCTTTTTGGCTGCAGGTAGATTCTATGGCTGTCTACCATAAAATCAAGCCGGTTATCATATATGTCCACAGTCTCCATGCTGATCCACGACGTCTCTTGGACGATTTGCTTCAATAGTTTATAGTATTCATAGAATACTATCATATTGATCTATTTCTTGGCTGGGCTGCCGCTCTCCCATAAGTTGGTATAGCGCATTCCTCTGGGCTCGCCACTTGCTAGGTGTCGAAACTAGGTATGGGGCAGCTCCTTCCACCCGACGAATGCACATAGTATAAGCAACCAAGAGAAATGGAAGGGGTGGTTTGCCTCATCCTGGGCTGTCAAACAATCTTGCTGAAAAATATTTAACAAAAATAAACACCAATTGAACTGTTCACCTTCTGCGACTTGTATGGCAAGGTGAATTACTGATTCTGTGACTTCCTTTGGGTGAACCTTGGTTAACAGTTTGCCTGCAAGCAGACTGGCTGTAAATATGAGTGTATCATCCACTATTACTGCAAGGTCATAAGCCTAACCTCCTCTCTGTGGCTTATACTTGGCAACTAGGGCTGGTGGTAGCTTGGAATCCTTGGTCTTTCCTATTATATGCATCTTAGGGTCCTTACCAGTCTTGGACAGCCTGGTGATGCGGTGTATCAGTTCGTCGTTCAGGTCAACCTTGTTAGCTAGCCAAAGGTAACCTCCATGTACAAAAGAAAGTAGGATGCACACAATGGCATTAACCTCTGCACCTCATCCAAAATGGGGTATTCTCAACAAATTGAGCAGACCTGACCGCTCAAGAACTTGGACTTGTTCCATAGGAACATATTCATCGGCACCTGTCCTTGGGTTCTTCTGAATCGTAAGATACTAATGCGGCTGGAACTGAGGATAGGTCTTACTGTCTCCAAGGTTATAATATATAAATTTAACAACAGCGACATATCCTAATAGATCTCCGTCTTCCTTTACTTGAGAATCAATCGGTGGTATGGGAACAGGAAACTTACCACTCTTGGGAATGTTTACTTCTGGTGCGCCTTCAACTCATGGTACAATGTAGTCTGGTGCGCCATGAACTGCTTCCTCCAGCTCTAGACTAGATTCTTTTGTTATCTGAGATTGGCTTCACATCCTTGGCAGCTATCTGACCTGTGATGAACCTGGTTTCATACTCTTGGGTGGTGTCGCCATAGCGGACACAAGGCCTCCATGCTCGAACCTTTCCAAAATGTCTTCTATAGGTTCCTCCTCGGACATAACCCACTCGGTGAAATACTTTGGATTGGAAATGGATGCAAAATAGGGAAATCATAGCACTTTGTAATGAAATTAGCTCTGCATAGGGAAAACTTAACAAGTTACTCGATAGATCTTGGCTCTTTGCAAAAGTAACCATCCTGAATGAATGATCTCTGCTTTTATGCTGAAGGCTATAATCTCGGATGCAACAGTCATCTAGGCTGAACCCGTCGGTGGTATAAATGCATGGACGAGACCACACCCGTCGTTTCGATCCTCATTAAATGTTGAAATCCGATCAAATTTTCCTCAAACCCTGTGTGCAGGCACTGGTCTCGTCGAAGATTTACTAAATCTGGAAAATTTAATATGCTTTTGCCAGATCTATGGTAAGGTATACCGGTCATTTCTTCATTAACTGCCTGTCAGAAAGAGAATTGACTGGCCCTCTGTTGTTCTTCAAAAATGGATACGTGGCATGGGGAATCATCGCCTTACCACGATGTCACACCGCCTCACCTGTGCAAAACAAACTTTAAACAATTTTTTTTTTTTGGAAACTTTCCTCATATGAATGCTTTTTACCTGCCGGTGTAGACTAACTACTGGTGCGATGCCTCCTTTCAACTACACTGGACATATGCACTCTCATAACTATCTGAGTTAAGGCTGGGGTATGGAGTGGGTAGCACTGTAAAGCTTAAGCCTACTGCCATTAATGAAACTGGGAAGAAGCTCCCCATTCAGTTTGATAAGCTGAACGACTCCTCCATCTGTAACTTGCTGAATCTGGTATGGCCCCAACCAATGCGTCTTGAATTTCCCTAGAAACTTCACAAACTTACTCTCATAGAGAAGGACTAGGTCTCCTATCTGAAAAATATTGTTCTTGACATGCCTGTCATGCCAAGATTTCTCTCGTTCCTTCTGCACTTTCTGATGGAATCCTGTGATGAACCTCTCTTCCTCTAAGGTGAGCAGCTGCACTAGCCTTTCATTTGTGGTATCTGTATCTATCATATTGGTGATCTGAGCAATTATTAGACTGGGCATAATATACTCCATAGGCAAAACAACCTCTTGTCCATACACCAAGCTGAAAGGTGTATGTCCTATAAGTTTCTTACATGTCGTCCTATAATCCCATAACACAGCATTAACCCTGAGGTCCCAATTGTTTCTTTGGCTGTTGCAAATCTTAGTAAGAGCGTTTTCTAGAATCTTGTTAAAGGCCTCCACCGTACCATTAGCTTGTGGGTGGTAGGGAGTGATCTTATGGTGCTGTATCTGGAATTCCTCCGTCAAGGCCTCAATAGTGTGGTTCAAGAAATGGGTGCCTTGATCGCTCATCAAAATTACTAGACATCCAAATCTACTGATAATGTTCTTAAAGAGGAACTATGCAGCTGTAGCAGTGTCACAATTCCTTACTACTTTAGCCTCCGCCCATCTGGTGAGGTATTCTGTTCCTGTGATGATGTATCTCGCACTAGTTCATTTTCCTGGTGGGTTGATAGGACCCACAAAGTCTATAGCCCACTTATCAAATGCGCGCAGCATAATCTGTGGTCGCAGCAGCATTTCATCTCTCCGTGAAGGTTTTCCTACCCTTTGGAAGATATCGCAGCATCTGCAAAATTCCTTAGTATCCTTATGTAAAGTAGGCCACCATAATCCTGTGGTCAGGATTTTCTGCGCAGTCAGCTTTCCTGCAAAATGACCTCCTACGGTACTGGAATGTGCTTCTCTGATAATGGCCTCTTTGTCGTGGGGCATGACGCATCTGCGTAGGACTTCGTCTGGACCTAACTTATATAATTGTCCTGCAATCAAGGTGAAGTATGCTGCTTTGACAGCTAGTTGTTTCTTTTGTTACTTGGTAAACTCAATAGGTGCCCATCCTGTAGTGAGAAAGTGAATAATATCAGCATAGTACTCGTCTGCGATCTGAATAGAAAAGAATTGCGCATCAGGCAAGTTGTCCTCTAGGTTACTTGGCTCTTCTCGTGAGTCTATCCGTGACAGATGGTCTGGTCCGGCATTTAATTTCCCTGGTTTGACAATAATTTCAAAATCATACTCATGGAATAGGAGTAACCATCTGCAGATTCGTCCTCCTAACACTGGCTTATTGACCAAGTAATTCAAAGTGGAATGGTCAGTAAACATATTGAATGAGGAACCTAGCAGGTAGTGCCTGAATTTTTGTAGAGCATACACCATGGCTAATCCTTCTCTTTCCGTAGTGCTGTAGTTCTTTTCTGCGGTGGATATTTTTCTGCTTGAGCATGCGATAGGGTGATCGATACCTCCTTCTCTTGGCTGGGTTAAAACGATCCCCAGTGCGATGCCGGATGCATCCACATGTACATGAAATGGCTTGGTCCAGTCTGGGAATACTAGGATGGGTGCTCTAACCATCTTCTCTTTAAGGGTGTCTATACTTTTCTGGCATTGCTCATTCCATAGGAATTTTACATTTTTCTTTAACAACTTTTCCATAGGTGCTGTGATATTTGCATAACCTTTGATAAATTTTCTATAGTACCCAGTATGACCAAGTACCGACCTCAATTTCTTGACTGAGTTGGGTGCTTTGAAGGTTTACAATGATGGCAATCTTCGTGGGATCTACCATCAAGCCTTGTCTACAAACAATATGACCCAACAAAATACCAAATGGTGCACAGAATATACATTTTTTCAAGTTAAGAGAAATCTGGTACTGCCTACATTTCTCTAACATCAGTCTTAAATCTCCTATGTGCTTGTCAATTAATCCAAATACAGTCCAATCATCAAAATAAACCTCTAGAAATTTATGGATGTACTCTTTAAATATAGCAACTACTACTCTAGAAAAGATAGCTGGTGCATTCTTAAGACCAAAGGGCATTACTGTATACTGGAATGATCCCCATTATGTTGCAAAAGTGGTCTTATATCGATCTTCTAGATGGATTCTAATCTGGTGATAGCCTGAAAATCCATTGGTGAAGGAGTAGACCTCCTGTCCTCCCACATTGTCTAGCACTTCATCAATGAAAGGTGTCGAAAATGGATCATGAAGTGATGCATCGTTGAGTTTGCGCAAATCGATGTAGATTCTAATTTCTCCTTTGGTTTTTTTCTCTTGCATGACCATGGGACTAACCCATTCGACTTCTTCCACTGGCTCGATGATGCCTGCTGCTAGCATCTTATCGATCTCATCTTTAACTTTTTCTTTATGCCGAGGATTTAATCTATACGGGTGCTACATAACTAGTCTAGCATCCTCTTTCAATGGTATCCTCATTACTCCCAAGTCTCCAACTATTCCCTTCATCTCCGTGAACTTGGTGGGGAATAGGTCCTGGTAGTCCTGTAACAGATCTGCAATGTGTCCTACCGTTTCATCATTCCAATAGTCTCCAATGGATGTAAACTTTGGTTCTGTGTCTGTGTCAATGTTGATCTTCTTAATTTTGATAGGCTCCATGATAGCTAGAGTTTCTAGCTTTTGTCCATCAACATCGCGACTCCCTTCTGTCTCCAGGATGTTGATGTTGCGAGGATCCTCATCCTCCTCCTCTAGTTCGGATGCAAAGTTATAACCCTCGATCACATCTTCTAACTGGATGGCCCACTCGAGTTGAGCTGATACTGATAGGGTACAGTCCTCAAAGATCTTAATCTTTATAACGTCTAAAGCCTAATTAATGCTTGGGTACTTGGATTCAAAAGTGAACGTGAGTAGAAAGCTGTCTATCATAAGTGGCCATGTGGTCGTTCCCTTGTGCAATTTAGTCTCTGTGTACCAATTCTTCGGAATTGGATCTACGGTGTGAATGAATCGGTGAACCCATTCATCCTCGGGAATGTTCGACCAATTCTGTTCACAAGTCTGAATATGTGACCTGGGGTGAATTTCTCCTGTGTATTTCTGCTAGACATACTC
>LPNX010436041.1:647589-689327 GCA_001517045.1 Pseudotsuga menziesii | reverse complement strand
GATCATCCCATGATGCGATATTCTCTTTATGTGCATACCACCATCTTGCAGGTGTGGCTCGTACTGCAAGGTCCATAGCTACGATCCTCTGCTCATGAGGAACTTGTTGTTCAAATTGCGGGAGAAAGTCCTGGATATCTGTTAGACCATGAAATGAGGGGGTCTCGTTAGTCTCTGTGCCAATCCATCGTAGTGACTTAGTCATAAATGCACATCTACGCACTGAGACTTTGTAAAGTCTGTTTGGCTAGTTTTCTAGTCCAACATCCGAATCCGATGCGCATGAGCTGTCGCATCACCAACTAATGTTCCCTTCTGCAGTTGGATTGATGTAGTCTCGCTGGTTCGCAGTCATCTAATAGAGACTCTCCATGTTACGTGCCTCTTCCTCTGCTTGGATAGGTTCAATATATCTAGGACACTGAAAAGGATCCAACGGTGCGATGACCCAGATCTGTGTATCCTCAAAGGTCATTTGTCTTTTCTTTAAATCAATAACAGCCATGTTATCGATTTCCCAATCAATACCTAGTAGAGCTGGATATGGTCTACTATCGCCAATGATTTCTATAACTTCAAAGTCCGCGAACCTGCGAACTCCGTCAATGTCAACTGGCACCTGCGGTAGTTGACCCAGTGACGATATCTTCTGTTGATTAGCTAATATCAAATGGATAGGTGATCTGACTAACTTAGGGCTACCCATCTGTTCCCATGTCTGCTTAGTCAGAACATTTACCTCTGATTGTAAGTCTAGGATTACCTCATCCATTTCAAATTCTCCAACTTGTGCTGTAAGTCGCGTCTCTCTTCATGTTCTTGTATGACCCATAATGTTATGAACAACATGCTGCGCACTACTCATGGAAGAAGATGGCAGGTACTGATCTATGATGCACTGAAGCTCTCTGATAGCTTGCTCATTTCTCACAAGTTTTAGACAACTCTGCAGGAAGGATTGTACACTTCCTGTTGACTCATCCTCATTGCATCTCCCTGATGTGGTAGCCTGCAATGTCTCCACAGGACTAAGGCCACAAGGTGTCTACTGCGGTAAGCCCCTAGACGAATGTACCTGGGGTCCTGATTGTATAGGTTCATCTAAGAAAGTTTTAGCTTCCTGAAATGTTTCTTTATTCTTCTGCAGGTCGAGTGGTGTTGATTTATTAGTAGCTTTGCGCACCCACTCTGGTCCTGTGTTCTTTTCACTATCCTGTGGTGTGCCACTAGTGGAAGCACCGCTGTGAGTCATAATGTTGACTCTTGGTTCTAGCTCTTTCTGCTTAGCAGCGATAAGCTGGATGTTCTGATGTATTGCTGGCTTAGGTTCTCTGATCTTGGATATCAAGGTAGGACATTCTTCTATAGTGTGGTCGTAAGATTTGCAATAATTACATGTCGTAGTAGGGCTCTGACAGTCCCTAGCATAATGTCCTACAACTCCACAGTTGTAACAAGTAACTGGTCCACGACCACGGCCAAAGCCTTCACCACGGCCAAAGCCTCCTCCACGGCCTCGTCCTCTGAATCCTCCTCCATGTCCTATAGGGGCCGGTTCATGCTGTGGTCCTGCTGCTAAACCCGGTGTCTCTGATTGGACTCTGTACAAGTCATTTTTTCTATTGACCATGAGATTGTAGGCTCTGCAGGTATGGTCTTCGTGTCCTACTGACTTACAGAAGGTATAGTATAAGTTCTTAGGTGTTTGTATATACTTCTGAAGCATAGGGCATTGCTAAGGTAGATGTCGTCTTGTTCTGCATAGTTCACACCACAGCCCTTGAGTCTGTGCTAATGGGTTAGGAGCCCCACTTGCTAAGTATTCAATAAATACTGGACAGTTATCTTTAGTATGGCCTTGTGCTTTACACTTTATACACCATATGTCTTGTGCAATCTCTTTTCCTTTTCTAATCTCATGCATCTGTAACATGATATTTGCTAACTGGTTTTGCAGGTTTGTCATACCTGTACTGGTCTCAGCTAGATGTGATGCCTCTAGTTTCATTGCCATCTCCAATGCTTCATCCTGTGTACGAAGTCTCTGCTGCATCAGTGGATGTCTAATATGCGGAAGCAGTGCTGCGATGAACCATTCCTTATGCTGCTTTGGCGCAAACTCAAAGCTAACTTGGTCTATGAGGGATTTGAATTTCTGGTCAAAGTCCCATATTGACTCTATAGGTAACTGTTTAATGTCTTTGAGCTCTGTGATACACTACGACTCGGACTTGGGATTCTTAAATTCTTTAATCATGGCAGTCCGGACCTGTATAAATGTTATGGGTATCGCTGAGGTATACTTCATATACCATGTTAAGGCTCGTTCCCTAAGTGTGGTGACCAGCTGTACAAGTTTAATATTATCATCATGGATTGCCTTAATGGTCCACATGGCTTCACATAGAAACCAATGTTGCTCTGGGTCTTCTGCCCCTATACCCTTAAAGGTAGGTAACTTCATATCATCCCCCATTCTATTTCTACGTGGTGGATGTTGGTTTGCTGTGTTACTACCACTCGGTGGTGTAGATGGATGTGATGTAGCGGTAGTATGTGCTGCGGGTGAACTACTAGATGGAGTTCCTACGGGATTGTTCTGAGTCTCGGCTGTTTTCTATGGGGTATAAGGGTGGTAAGGGATACCCCCTTCTATTCTTTCTGTATTACTGTGACTCTTCTATCTAGTATTATCTGAACTATTTCCAAATATGGAAGAGTTGAAATCTACTTTATATTTCTTACCACTACGTGTACATCCAATATCATCAAGATCACTCTCAAACTCTTGTGACATCACACTTTCTTAGCTTACTGGTCGGAAACTATATCCATTACTCCTTTTTCATATAATAACATCTTAATGGACAAGTTTAAATATTTTAGGTACTTACCGCGATATCCTTTTAAGAAGTACTGCTCAGCCTCGCTGAAGATTTTTTTCCGTTCAACTGCAAACTCTGTAACAAAGCCTTCTATCACACTTACAAGCCAGAAGTCGACTGCTCGTGTAATGGGATTGTCTATGCTCTTCATGGTGTGAATCAGCTCCAATGTCCACACAATGTTTCTTTTCTTTCTGAATATGTCCTGACTAGTCAGCTTTGATAACCAGTCGTATAGCTCATTTCCATAGGTCACAAAAAATAACGTGTGCAGGTCTGTGTAGATATATTTTTGCAACCAATCCTCTGTACTCGGTCTAGGACTCTTGTTCTCTTGTGCAGCAAAATCTTTCTCGTTAGACACAAGCCACTGGTTGACTTCATCTCTAGAAGGATGCCAACAGAAAATTATCTTTGTAATGTGTTCAAAGTCGACAATGGAACCATTTGTTGACTCTTGGGAAGACCTGGGTTTTACTATTACATATATGTCAACAATACCCCTAGCTCATTGGCCCTTTTGGCAACAAACCGCAAAATGGCTTGAAGTCTCACCCAAAGTGATCTTATGGGTTGGCCAAAGACTTAGGTGTCCTTAACCAGGTTCTGTAGCATCATGGGGTCTCGTCGCTTCTCTTAGCTAGCGAGATCTCTCTGCGACGCGCGTCTCTCTTCCACTCGTGGGTTCTAACAAGGGAAGGACTCCTATCGCATCGCAACGACTCTGGCGATGCGCAAGCCTCTCTTTCTCTTAACTCGTGACCAGCGATATCTCACACTGCATCTCCTCTGATGATGTGATATCACCTACTGCCCATGCAATATCTTCTATAGTACAGCCCCCTGCGACCATCGCGGTCCAAGGCTATCTCACTGGGTGGACTGACTTGGTTAACTTTCAACAAGGTATTAAAAACTCTGGCTTGAACTTCCTCGGTTCAACGCACTCTATCTCAACTTATACTTGACTGAATGAATAAGTATTTTGGAAACACTTTAACAGAGGGACTTATGACTGTGTGAAACAAGCACTGATAAACTCATCGGCAGACACTTGATACATGTAAATTCACCTTTAACCTTTAACAATGTTGTAACTGAATGAGGACATCGACATACAGACCTTTACTGACTGATATACAACATTCATGTAACATATAACATATATCAACTAAGTAAAGCACAATCACATGAAATAATCACATCACACACTAGTTTTACATGGTTCACTTCCATGGTAGAAGCTATGTCCACAGAACTGTGTTTTATTATATCTTGAGAGAGTACACAGTTTTGCTGCAACCTGTGTGCAGCTAGAGATATTCTGGGTAACTCTGCACTCACTTCCTGGAGCCCTTCTCTCCTAGATCTCTTCTCTATTTCTATATTGTCTTCTTACAATATTCTCTCTCTCTCTCTCTCTCTGTCAATCCCTGCGGATTGTTTATACAAGCTCTATGATCCAGCTACTGGTTACAGTAAGATACTACAGACTAAATATGGAACCAGAGCTCAACTCTATTACAATACAAGGTAAATGTGAGCTAACAGACTACTCGCTATTGGTTATCCGACTGGCTAACCTTTTACAATACAGTTTACATCTGACTAGATAACCTTTTACAATACAGTTTACATCTGACTAGCTAACCTTTTACAATGCAAAATACATCCCTTTATAGGCGGCCCGAAAGTCTCGCCATTACAACACTGTGGGCCTATCCCAACAGTAACCCAAAACCCTAACTAGTGATAGTTGGTCTATCTGTACTCAATCTACCACTTTTCGTCACACCACAGCTCTCTGCAGTCTTCCATGCTTCTCGGCGCTGACCATGGGTACTGGGCGCTGCTTCCCTTTCTATCCTTTGTCTTCAATTCCTTGGCCTCGTTGCCCTTTTTCCTTTATGAGGGTAGCTGAGCCCTACTGTCTTCTGCCACTACCTTGAATGGAGTGGGTGAGCTTTCTCTTCTCAGCCGCTGCCTTGAATGCAGTGGGTGAGCTCTCTCCTCTCGGCCGCTCAGGTACTGTCATCTTCTTTGACTTCTTTGTCCCGATAGTCATAGTTTCTGGATCTGATCTGCAGCTAGAAACATGCTATGGCATCGTATCTTTAGCTTATCTCTTATACCATTGCCAAAACTGTCTATCTGCCAAAATGGCAGCTTTTCCTGTAGCTGCGGGGTCCTACTCCAACATATGCATAGCTCGTAGTTTAGCAAGAAGTGTGTTCATCAACATTAGGCTAGGATAAGTTAGATGAGGGTAACCTTCGACCCTGCACATACAATATTTGCATCTCACAATCTACCTTCCCAGGTTGACAAATAAGTGTTGAATTAGATAACATATAGTTTCACCAACATTTTGGCGTCGTTTTCTGGGAGGTGCTAAAGGGGTTGGATTCTAGGTAGATAGGGGTAGATAGGTTTCCTTTACATTACATAGCAAGGGGGAGGGGAAATGATAAGATGCAAAGGAAACTTCACTACGTAATTTCTGCGGTGTAACATCCTAGTGCATCCACTTTAGTGGGTTGCCCAAAATCCTTGTTGTTCCTTTTTGTAAGTGTGTTTTGCAAGTGTGTTTTACTTTCTTCAAGCTTATTTTCACAAAGTGTGCTTATTTTTTCTTAGGTGTCCTTACTTTTTGCAAGTTTTACTTTTCGCAAAAAGAGTGTTTACTTTTTTATTTACTTCCCTTAGGTGCACTTTTATTTCAACAAAAATAGATAACTTACTTTCCCAAAGTTAAGTGTACTTTTCTTTCCGCAAACGCATATAGTATACTTTTCCATAGTTTAATTTCATGTACGTGTGTATTGCAAATTTAGGTAGTTTACTTTCCTGCAATTTACTCTTATACAAGTGTGTTATCTCTTCAGCAAGCTTAGGTTTTTTTACTTTCCGCTAAGTGTGTTTATTTTCTATAAAGTTTGAGTGCGTTTCCTTAGAATATTTATTTTCTGCAAAATTTCATTATGTTTTCTTACATCAGATATTGCATTCAGATTTTTTACATTCATATCATTTTTTTGTAAGTATGTTTAAGTTTGTCATAAGGTATTTTCATTTCAAGTGTGTGATATGTTTCGTAATTAGATTCTAAAAAAAAGAAAAATTATATATAAATAAAAATAAAATAAAAAATTTGGGTGCAATAGGAACCCCAACCACTAATCTTTCTGTGAAGCAGGACCTACTAACCAAGACATGGATTCAAAGGTGCTTATTAGCATGAGGGAACTCTCTCGAATCCTAGCAGCAGCTGGGATCTCAGTTTCTTGTTCTCAAGAAGAACGTATCTTGAGAGAAGTCAAGAATTTATCTACCTCTCCAGAAATAATAGAAGAACCACAATATCATGAGCTACAAACTGACTCTCCTTGCCAATATACCAAGGAAACCGAAAACTTGGAGACTATATTCGATGGAGAGAGACCTGAAATTGAAGAGTTTTCCACATCTCTATCGACATACCCTTCATGTACTCAAGAAATTTAACATTTAGAAGAAGAGGACATGCATGGTTTGAGAAAGGAAGGTGACTATCAAGATTACATCGAGCACTAGTTCGAAGAGGTAACGCGATCACAATACATGTCATATACCCCAAATTAAAAAAATATTTTATGTTTTAGGAGATATTATGTTCTAATTTTATTATAAAGTTTGTAATTAATGACCAAGTGGGGTCAAGGATAATTGCATGTAATTGTTGAATATTTTATTAATTAATAAATGAAAGATGAGACAACAACTTAAGGAGGCCGTTAAATGAGTGTTTTACTAGCCTGGTGGAATAGGTTGGGTTGAGAGCATATTGACACTTGGCAGCATACTCAAACTACTTCTAGTTGTTGTAGGAGGCAAATTCTCTATTTTTGTGGTCATGTTGCCAAGAAAGTGGAACAAGAGCAGGTGGCTCATTAAGTAAACACTGACCCAAAAGACCTAGGCATGCTGATAAAACTACCAATTGAATTCAGTTCAGGTTGTTCATTCTTTACTTGTGAAAGTTCTGAGTGAAATTTGGTGCACAAGAAATTCGATGGAGGGACAGGGAGAAGTGTTTGAGTGAAAAGTGTTGACTTACTAAACTAGTGTAGTTGTTTTGAGCCGAGTTCATACTGCTACAGGTAGAAATATTACTGCTAATTACTCTGTGGAGTTGCAGAGGTTTCTAGACCTATTCTCTCACCCAATGCTCTCAACCAGGTGGACCAGTAGACAGGCTCGGGGGTCCTAATATTTGCAGTTCAGATGTCTTTAGGAGTTGGTTGGGAGGAGAGAGCTCCTTAAGTTGTTGTCTCCTCTGCTATATTACTAGTTTCTACATTTTATTTCTAATTTCTCTATGCAAGTATAGGATTCTGGAATGTATAAAATTAGGATTTGATGCATCCATATGACTATTTGTTAGTTAGTTAAATCTTTTATTGATCTAGGATTTATAAGTTATGTTTCAGTTATGTATTAGAATAAATGATTTAGGGTTGGCTTAATTTTATTGATGAACAAAATACCTGACTGTATTTTTCCACACCTTCAAGAAGGTAGTACTCTAGTACAGTAGGTGAAATAAGTATGATGAATAAATAAAATTAGGAAGTGTAAGAATATGATTTATTTACTTACAACTGTTAAATATTATAGGATTGTTTAGCAGATAGATTCCTCTATTTTCAGAAGTTCCATCTTCTAAATGCATCTGTAAAAATTATAAATATAAATTACTACAAAAGAAGGATTATTAAAAGTCACTACACAGTTTGTGTAACTGTGTTTTTTGTTAAGCAGAGTAATCACTTTGTCTTTAAATTTTAAAAACTAACATCTATAATTATTAGTTATTACAAAAAAAAGGTAAATAAAGTAAATAGGAACCACATAGATTAATAACATTTTAATGAAATTGTAGAAATAATCTAAGTTTTATAAATAGTAAATGCATAGTTGCAGTAATAAGGTAATATAAAATAACAAACGCAAATAATATATGGTAAATAAACAATAATACAGAGATTAAAATTAAATAAACATACAAACCCTAAATTAGGGAAACTCTTAACCAAGACCTTCTTTTTCTTCCTCTTTTCCAGAAAGGGTTTTTACAGTTTTACCCATATTCTCATCAACCATAATTCTTCATTTTTTTTTTACAATTATAATATCCATGTTATAAATGCCCAGTATTAAATACAATTCACACAGAAACAATATTTAAACTGTTTATCAATATAAACTAAAATAAAATAAGAAAAGACAAAATAACTATTTCCAATCCATTTACACAGTAGAACTTGGGATGTTTTAACAAACCCCTTTTCTTTTTAATTATTTTTAGAAACCAAAATTTCACTAACAGAAAAAATCATAACTAGTTTTCATAATAAATTTCTACAGAGTATTCTCATTAATATGAATCAAATTCTTGGACACTTACAGCAACGAAACCTATTCGTTTTCTTTTATCAATTTATCCTCTAAACATAGGTAATTTAGAAATAAAAGTTCTGAAAATAATTCATTAACTTAAACTTAACGAACTGAAGTTTCCATTACAAAAAAACAAACCACAATGCCCAAGTCTAGTCCAGACTCTTATCTCTATAGGCTGGCGCATATTGTTACTGCTAATCACTACAACTTAAAAATAAACCAAATGACTACAATCATGTGAATTGAAACAACCTAACATACTTTAAAAATCATAGCAAATCATAATGAAGGTCACGGCCTTACGG
Organism: Pseudotsuga menziesii; assembly: GCA_001517045.1. Taxonomy (NCBI): domain Eukaryota; kingdom Viridiplantae; phylum Streptophyta; class Pinopsida; order Pinales; family Pinaceae; genus Pseudotsuga; species Pseudotsuga menziesii. The sequence goes on along the minus strand of LPNX010436041.1, from coordinate 680,695 downwards.
CCTGTCCAAAATTTATTGTCAATAAAAACAAGTCACCGTCACATGGCCTTTCCAAACAAGCTTTGTTCAGCACAACCATGGAAAAAGAGTTCGAAACTCGGTGAGACCATATCATCCAATCCCACACATAATCGCAGAAGGAACCTTAGGAAAGAACTGAGGCTTACCAGTTGGTTGAGAAGCGTGGAGAGCTTTCTCCTGAAGCAGTCTATGCCACCCAGCTCCAAGTAGCACCTGTAGAAAATCCTTCATTTTAAAAATTGGAGAAAAGTTAAAATTTTTCTTATTTAAAAGAAAACCTAGTAAATGAAATATATGAAAAAATGCAGAAAGAATAAAACTAATTGCCTAAAGAATTTTACCCTCGGCCACAAAGTACTGTATCGGTTTTGTACAACAAACCCTAAATGAAAGAAGACTTATATACCCTAGCAAACTAGCATGAGCACTGTAAAGAACCTCGATGAGGTAAGGAAGTCATAGTAAAAACTATTTTCAAACCTCCCCACTGTCAGCAAAAAACCCTAGGCAAGTTCCAAGCTAGAACTGAGACCACACTACTATCAAAACAGAGTCTACAGTTGGGAAAACACACAAAGGAAGACATTCACAAAGCTAGTATTTTAAAATCGAAGGCCATCACTCGCAGGGATGAAACTATGGCGTAAATGGCCATGAGGCCACGATCCTAGTGGCACTCTCCACAACAATGAAGGATATAGCAAAATGTGAAAATTTAGGGTTTTGGAGACTTTTGTAGTAGGGTTTACCATTGACAAAAACATATGCACTAACAAAACACCACGTGGACACCACTTGATTTTCGATAATATGGGTTACTGCTCTATAGTTTCGATGGCTTAGGGAGACTGCAAAATAAGGGTCACACATAACCCTTATTATGACCTCCTTTGGAAAAACATATAAGCTCTAGTTTATTGTTTTTATTACAAGATGCCTTAGTATAGATGATAGAGGTATTATTTAGTTTTAACTTTTGTTTAGATAGGAATTTACCTATAACATAAAGATCATAAAATTAGTTTTAATACATGCAAAAGTTTTGGGTTTATAATGTTTCTCTAGGTAATGAACTTTCCACCCATAAAAACCAAGTATTGTCACTTCACTTATAACCTTATCATGTAGTCTTTTGCATTTTTTTTTGGTAATTACATAGGCAGTTAATGAAATTATACTCATCTTGAACTCGTTAGTTTCATTTTATAAATGATATTTCTTATATATACCCAATGACAACTCTTTAGACTTAGGTGTTATTTGCTTATGTGACATTCGAATGAATGTTGATACAAAGACATATCAATTACCTTAGTAATAAATAATATTATAATGCAATATCTAGTTTGCAACATTTATGCAAGATCTAGTTGTATGTATGACTTAATATAACAACAATTGGATAACAATATGATGTACGAGTTATAGTCAAGCTAAGTAGAAAACATCTATTTCTATGCTATGCTAGAATTTCCAAGTACTTACACTTATAAACAAATAAATAAAAAGTAAATATATAGATTTGATGATACCTTCTTTTGCTCAAAGTTGTAAACTAAACAAATACCATGGCATTTACTTTGCTAGTGAGATAGTTAAATCTCTATCCTAAAACTGGGATATGAAACATCTTACCTGTAATTAGACTTGTACAAGAATCATGACTTCAATGCAATAGCTAAAAAGCTAAGTAATCCTTGGACATGAACTAAAGTTCCTTCATGTTTAAAACAGAAAAAATAAACTTTAGTACATAGTAAACAAACACGTTTTTCAGCTCATATTACTTCCGATCATCACCTGCTAAATCAATATTTAATACTTAATTATGAAAGCAAATAGTGAGGTATGCAGTTACAGAAATTAATAAAGGAATTGGTTTTTAGTTTCTAAATTAGACTCTTAAATGTTAATTGTTAGCGGTTAAATTACTCACGTCATCGATGTTTTTAAACATTAATGGTAACAAGAAAAGTTTTAATTTTTTGTGAAATTTTGGAGTATTACAATATAGTTCCTTCCTTCAACACATTCTGATGTAGAAACAAGTAAGTTGTTCAGTATTCCACATTCAGGTAATCATTGCAATAACCTTCGCATATGTGGATAAAGGTATATTTTCTATGTTGCTTCGCACTTGGTTTCATTGGAAAAGCTCATATACTTGAATAAACATGTTTTCTATCTTCTTAGGGTAGGGAAATATGTATATAAATAAAATGTTGCATTCTTAGTTTATGGAATAATGCAACTTCGTTTTTTCTTGTTTTCTTTTTCAAATAAAAGAACTAAGAAGAAGATAATGTCAATGACTAAACCAAAACAATTTTCCATCATTATTTATTTTCATACATGCATATTTCTAACTATAATAATCACTCATGACCAATTTTAAATACCACGGGGATTTACCATAAGTTAGACGTCTATCTAAAACCTAGAGGTCACTCGTACATCCTAACCTCATTATCAGATTGTGTTATTTAAGCATCTTTACTATAGGGTAGCATAAGGGTGAATGAAGTTCCTAGTTTGTGGGAAACACTATTATAACTCTATATGAAAAAGATGAATTTTGGGACTAGAGACACTTTTCACTCATTATCTTATGGCTTCCTCCACTTTACACTAAATCCATCAACCGTGTGTATCCTTAGTTCAATAGATTCCTCTTGCAACCTTTCTTTTGGTTCCATGATAAAAAAGAGACTAACTATCCTCCACTACCCATATGCCATCCCACCCTGTAACATGGTTTTTAGAGTTGCTCCCCCGCCACTCCTTCATAGGCAAAATCATTTGTCGAATATCTATAGGGAGTGGAAACATTGGGACAAGAGCCTCTGATAGAAAACGAGTTTAAGAGGTTAACCCACCGAGGTACTGAATAGGCTCGCTGGAAGCGAGTACCGGCCTGTGGTATGACTAGGTAAACCTGACGGGGTACTGAACAGGCCCAACTGAAAGAGGGGAATCTGCCTGGGGAGCACAGCTTGTTAAAGAAAAAGAGAGAAAAAGAGTCTAAAAAATATGAAAATAACTTTGTAATAATAAAGGTTTTTGTGGGTCTACTGGAGGAAGGTATGCATGGTTGATCTAAAGAAAATGAACTCCATCAATCTTCCTTTTGAGAATGTTTGTAAGTTTCACTTAAGACCATATTGTATAATTCATACTATACCTAGGATATCACTATCCTAGAAGTGGGACCCATAAACTTAGGAGTCCAATGAATTTGAAATGCAAACTTTGTCCATAATTACTTGAATACGACGATAAACCTTTGAGAAGTAGCAAGGATGACTAGTTTCCTATAGGATTTTTGAAACTATCTATATTTTAACCTAGTCTCAGTTCATTCACAGCACGTGGATGTGCCATATCTTTGGCATTAGGGAGAGAGAGTCGCAGTTTATATGGTCTTCATAAGCATGAATTATTACTAGTATGCAGAACTGTATGTATTAAGACATCTTAAAATAGTATGAAGTTGTTTTGGTCATCTCATAACATAACTTTTTTTTCTAAGCTCTAGTTTTCATGCAGTAATAAAGTTGGCTTTGTTTTGCTGAACGATTGTCTATAAACTATTGATGAGCAAACAAAGTTTTTGAATAAATGAAAGACCACTTCCAATTCATTCATGGCACGCAAACGTGCCATATCTTTGGTCTGGGGGAGTGTTGGGGTCCGGAATTGTCTTTTATAATTATTTTATTTATATTAATTTTCTGGCCTATTTACTGTAATTTGATACAACTATCCTTAAAAAGGGATACATTTTATTGTATTTCATCAATTAAAACACTTAAACGTAACACTAAGCTTGGATTTCCTTTGTCTTTTGGCTCTTGTTGATCCCGTGATACCTTCATCTTCTGATTCTTTCAAGTCTTGTTGATCATGCAATTGCAAATTGAAAACCATAATGATGAGCTTTGGTTCATTAATAACATTGTTTAAATTAAAACAAACAAAATAATTATTAAAATGATACATCAAAGAAAATATTATTTTTTATTTAAAGAAATAAATAAAACAATCATAAAAAATTCTATTTTGAAACAAAGCTTTATCAAAAGAGAAGGATAAACGTAATTATTAAAGTGGAGACCTTTTATTTATTAATTGGAATTTGATGATTGGTAGTTTAAAATATTTAAATTGTTTTATTTGGAAACCTTTACATTAATATCAAACCTTTTGTTTGATTTTACATGCATGTCTTCAACCAAGCTCATGTGGAGAGGTTTTATATGCAGGTCTTCAACCAAGCTCACTTGGAGTTAAGAAGGTCAAAATGAGATATTAACCACATCATGGAGATATCAACGAATTAGTTGTAATCTCAACCAACGCCATTCAACCAGGAGATTGTTACAGCCAACTTCTAATTTTAATTAGATGTTACATGAAAAATGGATAATGACACGTCGACGGTTCAAAGGATAAATTCATGAGGTGATATTGTAGAGGTATCCACATATGGAATCCTGCCTGTAATCCAACACATCAACCAACCATCAATCCATCTTACTATTTTTTACAGTCATTCCAATAATATCAAGGAATTGGCACTCCGGTCATTAAGCCAAGAAGCGTATTTCGACGATGTTTTATGAGAAATCCATACCGAATCTAGCCAAACCATTCTAAGCTCGCTTCATAAATTATCTGATTTAAACCTAACCATAGGCCATTTACAAAAAATTTAAACAGATATGGAGAAAAACGTGCTCGATCAGACATTATTTTTTCAGATTTGGTTTTAGGGTGGTTCTCTGAAAATTGGGAGTTTATTTTGAACGATTGAGGATTTAAATCGACCTACTCCTCCTTTATAAATGTTATATAAACTTGACCTGCTCCTGCTTTATAAATGTTATATAAACTCGCCCAGGGTCGTGAAGAATGGGGAGAAAAAAAAATTGTAAATTTTGCCTCTGATTTTAATATCAAAACTCTGTTTCAGCTGTTGATGATCTTTCTCATTTTTAGTTAATGGTTGGTGACTGAGTAGCGTAGGAGATAAACCTATGTTGCTGGGAAGGGCCCCTGAAAAATCAGAGGTTCCATTTTTGTATATTCAGCGGTCTCTTTTTATATTTGCAGATAAGTCATTTCAATTTTGCATATATCTATTACATTTTCCTATAAGTCATTTCATTTCTGCAAGCAAGTAGTTCATTTTCCTGTAGGTGACACTTTGTTGTTTATAAGATATAATTTATTTCTTTTTTATGTGATTTATGCCTTCAGAATTAATATAGGGGGCCATTCACATTTTCGTTTGATTTCTCAGCCTTTCATTCATGCTTTTGCACATACTCTCTTTTAACACTCTGTTCGCATTTTGACAGAATTATAGTTTATTTCCAGAATTTGTTTGAATCTCTGAATTTCGTTTTGTTAGTTGAATCTAGCTTTGTTCCTGTATACAATTTACATTTCCAGAATTAGCTTGAACCATGCGTTTAAATTAGAACTTGAAACTTTTTAATCGATTAGAATCGCGGGTGTTAAATATGAAATGGTATACGAATGAATGTAATAGGATTGCGTGTTGGTTTGAACTCGCTGTAGCAAGTTGAAGTCCTATAAGAAGTGACTGAAATAATCCAATGCATTCAAATACTTGAAGCCTCCCATATAATCCAACTCATGTATAACTCATTTATAAATATATTCAAGGTGATAAGCCATCATTTATAAATAGTTTAGCAAGAAGTGTGTTCATCAACATTAGGCTAGGACAAGTTAGATTAGGGTAACCTTCGAACCTGCACATGCAGTGTTTGCATCTCACAAGCTACCTTCTCGGGTTAACAATTAAGTGTTAAATTAGATAGCATATATTTTCACCAACATGGCTAGATGCCTGATTGGATATAAGTAGTCAAGTCACGTCCTCTCTCTCGGCAAGTAGAGGGGAGGGGATGTGACACTATTGGTGGGGATAGACCAACATCTCATGTGCCCCAGAGCGAGCCACACGTGTGCACAATGTGTGGTCAATCATGTTATGGTCATGGACCAACACATGGTACCTCTACGATGATTGGTGGACAGGTAATGACATTGTAAAAAATATATTGTTGTTTAATTTAATTTTTCCATGTTGAACACATATTAAAATATTCTTAATATATACAATTTTTACTCTTGTAGGAGCTTGATGCCTCTAAGGGGGGTGGTATTGCACCCGGTTTGGTTGTATCCGAGGCTCAAACAACCAACACGGAGGTAATATTTCAACATGTGTCATTTTGTTAATACATATGTAATATCCTGAATTTTGACCTAACATTAATGGGCATAAGTCACATTGCATATAATGTTACTTTGATGTTTATGTTTTGTATATTGGGCATAAGGCCCCACTGCACATGAGTATGATGATGTGTTAGATATATTGGGCATAAGCCAATACATATTTGTATTTAGAATGTATGCGATTTGTATATCTTGGGCATGTACCATGATGGACAAGATTATTGTCGTAGTACGATGTACTGGATATATTATATGAGTTACCTTAAAAATGCATGTACTAAGATGATTATTGTTATAAAATGTGCAGAAGACAGAATGCATGATTGAGTTCTATAATGTGTTCGGTGTGGACCCTGAAGCACATGAGTGATGAGATTTTGTGTTGAGCGCAAGCTTTGAAGCACATGAGTGATGAATATTTTGTGTTGAGTGCAAGCTCTGGAGCGCATGAGTGATTATATTTAGTGTTGAGCGCTAGCCCTGGAACACACGAGTTATGAGATGTTTTTGTTGAGCATAATCTCCGGAGCACATGAAATATAAGAATCGTAACTGTTGGGAATAAGACCTGGATCATTCCAAATTGATGTCGAGCATAAGCTCTGGAGCATCAGATCCTTGGCCATTGTATCCTAAGGTTTATTATACAAGTATGTACATCCTAGCATTAGTGTTGAGCGAGAGGCTTTGGAATTGTACTAAGTGTAACTCCCAGTTTTTAGCATTGATCTTGGAACTAAAGAACTACCACAATACAAGAGGTAATCCAACATGCAAGGAGGTTTAGAGCTGCCTAACTTAGTTGACCAAACCTACCTAAAGGTATTGATAAAAAAAATATTATAAGCTAATGAACACACTATGTAAATGAGATCATGCGATATGATGCCTAAATAGATATTAACAATAATATATATAGTTTATATATTATGAATAAAAGAGTAAGCATATATATTAAATATAAAGAAATAATAATAAGTATAAATAATGAATAAAGAACCTATGTATTGTTATTTACTAAAATGATTAAATAAATATTTAATCCTAAATAGTCAAATTAGGAACTAGTAAAAGACTTTATTAAGTTAAGAAAAATAATTATTAACCTCGCATAAATCAATTAAATATTATTTTCAAGAAGATAATGTATTCTTGATCTTACTGAAGTTTAACTGCCCCTTTTCCTAAAGATTGTCTATAAAGACCCAATCCAAGGGAAGGATTAGGAATCTGATCATTATTCCTAATAATTTTAGAGAGAATTTCCAAAAGCAAAGCAATCTTATACAAAACTTGATATTCCAAATAGGAGAAGCCTCACATTTAGGAGCTCTAGACTACTTACATGTTGGAACTAGCTCAAGGGGATCTGGATCAAAACCAGGAATGGTTCTAGGTCATGGTTGGGAGGAACGTGGGAGTTCCCTTGTGTTGAGGGTTGTTGATTTTTGGGTAGATAGCCTTTTTCAAGGTTATATTGCTGAGTTTGTTGTCGAAACAATAACCTCATATAGTGAGGCAGAAAGAAATTTTTTCCAAGGACCTCGAGGAAGATACTTGTCATCTTTGAAAACTTGGATAAAGATGCCCGTATCCAAAAAAGGAATCGTTAGAATGTGACAGTTGGAATAATTGTGTGTATAAAATTGGATATGTCACAGACAAGGTGTGTGAAAATGGAGCAAGCTAAGTGGAAATGTTCCGTAGTGATAGTGGAACTAAACTAGAGGCTAGATATATGAGAAGTGGAAGAATATTTCTGTCAGGAAAGAGAAGGAAAATGGTGATAGGAAGAGGAAGCATGATAGTAAAATGTAGAGGATCCTGATACCAGAACCTCTGCTTCAGTAGGGAGGGGAAGGACAGGAAACATGATAATAATGTAGGATTTTTCATGCATGGAGAGGCATTGAGGTATCATATAGATGGCCAACAAAGGCTTACGTCCGAGATTGTTAAGCGATTTCATCAAATTGTCAAGTTTGAGATTCACCTGCATTATGTTAAGATACAACCATGACCAGACCATCATTGTCAGTGGTTGGAAACATAATTTTTGTTGACAGAAGAGGAAGTTCAGGAAATCATCGAAGAATGGCTGAAAGAATGGAAATTTCCTATTCCAAAGGACCAAATTGGATGCAAAAGAAGACCTTTGATAGGACAATCCACATCACAAAATGATGGAAATGAGGAAGAAAACCCGCAGGAAGATGCACAAGATATCAACCCAACTGAAAGCAGTTCGAGTTCAACTCTGACAGACCCAGTAATATAAGGGAAAAGAAAAGATGTTGGCCCAAATCAAGCAGAGTTAGGATGAAAGAAGAGAAAGGATAATAGAACTGTAAATACCATCAGCCTTGATGGAGAATATTTTACACTTATAATTGAAGCCTTCACATAATTTGCGCAGGAGAGTTTCAAGAAAATAGATTAGCGATAAACGGATCTCACATGTATTATTACTGATCTACTAAAAGTGTTATTCGAAGTTGTTGAAGAGGTTAGAATTGCAGTAGATTACACGACCCAAAAAACTGAGTCGTGGGATATAGTTGGAACTTTAGAGGAGTGATCAACTGAGACACCAATGGTGGTTCCATCAGTCAGGACTCAAGTATCAGGAGAAGTATTTTATCTAGGAACCCTAGAATTCAACGATGTATAAAAAAGTATAGTCCAAATAACCATAGACTTTTCGCAGATGTGAATGTCTGAAGTATATGAAATTCATAGTGTCACAGTTGCAAAAATGAAAGTACAAGAAGGTGCCTTGATCAAGCAGGTGAAAGTAGCAAATAAAAGTGTCAATAAGATGAAGCAGGCAGTGCAAGAGGCCGAGCAAAAAACAAAAAAATGGGAGGAAAATAGGAATAGGATCTATAAGGTTGTTCACATTGCATGCATGAATTTTACTGATGAATTGTAATACCCCAGTTTTAACCCCACTTACATTAAAAATACATGATACGTATATTGGAAATAATCTCGGTGCAGAGCTAAAGGCCAAGGCTCAACCATAGATTTGGTTATGTTGTGTTTTTGTTTTGGGAATGGTCATCGATGGATATCAGAACATACAGAATATATTTAGTTGTGGCATCATGTAAACACACATTTTAATTAAATAACCCAACCAGCTATGTTTGCGGCAACTAAAATGAGAAGGGGCATGATTCCAAAGGATAAGGAAAGGGGAATGTTGAGCATTGAGTCATGGGAAAAGCCATGTGTCACCACCACCCTCAAGTATTTCCATTGTCATTTGGGACAGTGATTGGCTGGTAGGAAAACCACCACCATGCCCACGCCCACTCACTCTCACTCTTGACGTCGTGCAGATTGTCTGTCCACTACCCCGATCGTGAGTCTGTTCTGTTCCTTCACACAAGGGAGTTAAAGGAATCCACATTCCATTGTTGGGGGTTCATCTTCCCTCTCTCTCAGGATTGCTAGTTTATGAGTTTTCTTCCCCATTCACGCAGAAGGTATCCCTCCTCTACCTCAAGGATTTGATGGCTACGGATTGATTCTTTACTAGGATTCATGCAGAGTTTTTTGTTTTTCCCATCACTACCAGACAACGTATTGTCCTGTTATTTTCCATCATTGAAATTGTGGCTGTAATGGCATCCATAGTTCTGTGGGTTGCGTTTTGTCTCTCACGCAGAGATTGGAAGTCTAGTATTTTCCATTCCCGGTCTATGTAAGCTTTCCTAGTGACTACAGTGGGTTTTGTGTGTTGTGAGTTCCTAGTTGTATTGGGCTGTTGTTTGCCCATGATTTGCTTGGTTGTATTTTCCCTTTTTATGGTGGTATTGGTTGAAGAATGCTGTGATTACCTGCATTCTGTTCGACTGTGTTTTTCTCCTATAAAAGCTAAATAGCTATTCAGCTGCTTGCATGCAGTGGTTTGTCCTCGGACTCCATTGGAGTGGTGAATGAGGGCCTGAGGTTCTTGATAAACCTGGTGGGTTGAGAACCACACAGACATAGCCGCTGAGCTGGTCTTCTTCTCCATAACCCCTGAATAGCACTAGAAGGGAGATCAGGGTCTGAGGGACTGCGTTGCGTAGAAAGGACTAATTTCCTTGTGTTGGGTTTATGTGGGTGTTCTAGAAGAAAGTATAGTTATAGTGTTGGTGCACCAGCCTAGCATTATCCTTTCCTAGCTCCTAGATGGCTTGATAAACCCAACTTTGTTGGCTTGGCTAATCTATTGTTCGCCTGATAAACCCAACTGTGTTGGCTTGGATGAACTGTGTACCCTAGTGGTGTTGTTATCCTTGGCTACGTGTAAGCCTATTAATTCCTTATTCCTTAGGGAATCATGCCCGGCTCGGAGGTGGTAGCGTTGCTGAGAGATTAAGGAGCACATGGGACTATGGCTGGGTGGAACATTGCTGTGACGTAGCTGGTTGTGGAACAATTTCTCTATAAGATAAGTACTCTTGCCTAACTTGTGTCTGCAATTATATATTTACCATTGATGAATGATGATATACATGTTAAATGCTGATCTATATATGCATGAATGCTGATTGATATGTTTTGGTTCCATTGTGTATATGAATTATTATGCTTCATAAAATGTTTTATGTTTTAAGTATCATGCTTCAGCACTATATGTATGTATGTTCATGTTCATGGGGCTAGATGCCCGGATGATTTGATGTATAGCATCATCCTCTTCATCGATCGGAGGGTTGGGGATGTTGTAGTGCAGTATTAGAGCCCTAGTTCCAGCATGGGCCTGAATGGGCCATGACAAATCAGATAGTAGAGGCAGGTTGCCTTCTGCCAAGAAGCAACCAGAAAATTGTGGCAGGAAAACTTAGAATTTTTTTTCTAAGTGCTGGAACTATCGGCCCATCGGAAGACTTAGTGACAAGATCTTTTGATGCAGCAGGCACATAGTGGGAAGGCCACCCGATGGACGGTAACCAAAAAAACTTTGAAAATTTTCCTAAGTTTGACCATCGGTGATCGGCGGAAGATAGTTGTTCTCATCATCGATGGTTAGACGGGGAAACTACCGATGAACATCAGTAAGAGTTAGTTGAATGGGTTGCCACCATTGTGGCTGCCATGGGCACTAAAACACCGATGCGACAGTGCTAGTGGTTCCTACCACCAACAGAAGAAGAAAATTTCAAAATTTTGTTAAGTGTGGAAATCATCGACGGAAACTAGTTGATTGAGCACCCGCCGTTGCGGATGGCTAGACCACTATGCTCTCGACGCATAGAGCTTGTGACTGCTGACGTCGGGGAATTTTGGAAAATTTGATGAAGTGACAGGACCGTCGGTGATCGATGATGATTAGTTGATCGCATCACCGATGCACAGTTGATCATGTTGCTGATGCGGCAAAATTTGGTGACACAGCAGAAGGAATTAGTGGAACAAAGTGTCACCGTTGCTTAATCCTAGTCCACTAAACCTTCGATGGTTACCGATTCCACTTGCCGATGCCATTGTGGTTGTTTGTTGATGTGACAATGTATAAGGGAAGGTGGAGCTGACAGGATCGATGGAAGATAAAGGAAGATCCCGTCGACAGATAGTTAACTAAATCAGTGAACCATCGACCATTGGCGATGGTTAGTTGATCCGACCGCTGATGGTGCAGAAGTTTCGAAATTTCCTAAGTGTTGACTTCATCGGCCATCGAAGCATGTTAGTGGTATTCATTGCCGATGAAAAATGGAAGGGATAAAGGGATTGTAGACCCACCGTTGCGGATAGCGAGAGGACTATCCTTCCAACAGATAGAGCCTCCGACCGCTGACGCAGTAAAGAAAGTTCAAAATTTTTCCAAGTGATGAAAACATCGGTCATCGAAAGAAGATAGTGGTTTGTGCATCCGCCATTGTGGAATCCTAGGGAACTAGTCTTCCGATGAGAAGAGTTTTGAATGCCAATGCCGATCGGGTTATGCCTCAGTTTCTCTATTAGAAGTCATTAGCAGGTTGGGCCACCGATCGGAAAAAGATCAAAGATGATAACCCGTAGTTGTGGCTACTGAATGAGCTATTTCGCTGATGAATAGGAGATAGTTGATCGGATCAAAGCAGTGAAAAGGAAGAATAAAGAGAAAAATTAAAAAAAATTCTAAGTCCATGAATCATCAGCCATCGATGACGGTTAGCTGATCACATCGCCGATACTCAGAGGATGTGGTCGCCGATGAGCTACGGTAAGAGAATTTTGTTGAGCATCTATCGTTGTAGATATCGAAGAGACTAACCGCCCGATGAGGAGTGGCTCTGAGGGACAATGCCATGGCTTGTAGAGGCTCCTACCACCGACAAAGTCAAGAGTTGTGAAACATTTAGTTTGATTGTGGACCCTCATTGTGAAAGGCTTAACGATTAACCGTCTGGTGCGTAGGGCACCCAGCCGCCGACGCAACAAGTTAACCCATACTATCGTCGACGAAATTAGAAACAATAGATGATTAAGGACCGATACAGCAAAAGGGAATAGACCAACGAATCACTGAATCACCAGGGAGTTAGCAACAAAGAGACCCAACTTGAGGAGTAAGAAGGCATCCAAAAATTGTTAATGATTGGATCGTCGATCAGAAGCTCAGCCAGTTCACCCACGAAAATGGTAGGAAGATCATTTTCCACCATTGTGGCTGCTCAGACGACTATGCAACCGATGCACAGTTGTTTTTTTCACCAATACAGAGTGGGAGTTTAGTCATTTTACCCACCGAAATGCTGAAAAGGAATAAACAACAGACCACTGATGAACAGACAATTTCTTCACCGATGCAGATCGAAAGCGTAGTTGTTTTGACCATCTCAATGTTGGAGATTTAGTTGGGAGGAGGTCCGATTGCACCTAAGAAAATTTGGGTTTTTCAGAAGAATTTCTCGGTGATTTTTGAGCATTTTTTGACTGCCTTTCAGTTGATTTTAAGTAGATTTCAGCAAACTAGCGATGGTCATAGGGCTGAAAAGAAATAGGGAAAATTCTATATTTTAACATAATTGTTGTTTTATGAAATTTCCAGAAGAAAAAGGTAAGTAGTTTGATTTATATTAATGTATGCATCTAATAGTTTGCTACTAACACATTTGCAGAACTATAGATAATTTCCAAGAGAAGTACTCCAGAAAGAACCGTGTGGTAAAGAAAGAGGTGGTTCAGTCATGAGAACCCATGATGGGTATGATTCTTGAGATTCTTACGAGTGAGCAGAAGATACCATGGGAGAAAATGTCTGTAATGGAAATGAGGACATAGAGTCTAATGGAAGGAGATTCCAGGGGACACCGTATGAGGTTGCAGCCACCATGAGAAGCTTGGTTAAATCCCAGGAAGAGCAACATCAGTTGAATGCTTCCATATTGCAGAGTTGGATAGATTTAATGAAAAAGATAGATTCTGGACGAGGTACATCAAAACCAGAAAGTAGTAAGAGCAGCACTAGGAGAAGAAGAAGGACTTCCAGTGGATCATCTAACTCTGAAGAATCCAGTGGAGATACAAGTTCATCTTCTCATAAAAGGAAAAGAATAAGGCACCATAGGGATTGCTCTTGAGATGAATTTAGGAAAGCTAAACCTCCTACATTTGATGGTGAGATAAAGACGGGACGAGAAGCTAAATCTTGGTTTCTTGGGATCAAGAAGTACTTTCAAGTGTAGGATTATTCAGGAAACATGAAGGCATGAGTTTCCATATTCAATCTGAATAGACGAGCATCCATTTGGTCGAAACACTTCAAGCAAGTAAAGAAGATCAGTGAAAGGAAACTGAGGTGGAAATAGTTTAAGAAGTATTTCAGGCAGAAATACCTCTTTGATAGGTATTATGATGATAATATTAAGGAATTCCATGAGCTGATATTGGGACAATAGACCATGGATGAATATGCAAATAAATGTTTGGAATTGTTGAGGTATGTCCGGTACATCAGAGATGAAAAGGTGAAGATCCAGTGGCTTCTGAGTGGATTGCCTCAAGCCTACAAAGATAGAATTGAGTTCTATGAGCCAAGAACTCTTGAAGAAGCAATAAGAAAGGCTAAATATTGCTATGAACAAAGAAAAGGTAAACCTGAGTACCATAAGGCATGGAAGGACAAGAAGAATGAAAAGTTTGACCAAAGAAAGAAAGGTTTCAAACCTTCTAGATTCAGGAATCAGCAGAAGCAGCCATCCCAAGCTGTGAATAATCCTGTTGGAGTGATAGGTGGAAATCCTAAAGAGCCACAACAGAATAAAGGTCCACTCAAATTTTGGAAATGTGAAGGACCTCACTTGCACAAATATTGTCCCCTCGAGAATGAAAGTGCAAGGCCAGCTTATAAAATTCAGGGAGCAGAAACAATGGGTCAAGTAGCAAGGGCAGTCCCTAGAATTTATGTAGCACTGGAGGACCGCTGGACAGATCATCAATCAACTATGGTTGAAGTTGCAGGTAATATTGTTGAACAATCTATTTCTATTTGATTGACCATGGTTCTACTCATAGTTACATCACTCCTAGAGTAGTGGAGAGTTGTGCTTTTAAGAAGGTCAAGCATAGGAAACCTTGGTTAGTTCAGCTTGCCACTGGGACTAAGAGAAAGGTCAGTGAAACAGTTGAGAAGTTTCCATTGGTTATGAATGGATTGATCACTTGTGTAGATCTGAATGTTCTACCACTTGGTTCCTATGATGTTCTTATTGGAATGGATTGGTTAGAAGCTCACAAAGTGAAGCTTGATTGTTATAACAAGAATTTTGAATGCACAGATGAAGAAGGAAACTCAATTTTTGTGAAGGGTATTCCAAAGGTAATTTCAATAAGGCAGGTTTCAGCAATGCAATTGAAGAAGTTCTATAGGAAAGGATGCCAGCTGTATGCAGCTCATATTCTGGAACCAACAGGAGATGAAACTCCTAGGTTGGAGGACTATCAGGTGTTATAAGAATTCAAGGATGTGTTTCTTGATGAGATTCCAGGGCTTCCTCCGCAGAGGGACATTGATTTCACCATTGAACTTGTGGAAAGAGCAGCACTAGTGTCCAAGACACCTACATGGTGAGTACACTGGAGATGCTAGAATTGAATATGCAACTGCAATAGTTGTTGGAAAAGAAGTATATCCGACCGAGTGTGTCTCCTTGGGGAGCACTGGTTCTGTTTGTGAAAAAGAAAGATGGTACACTCAGGTTATGTATTGATTACAGATAGTTGAACAAGGTTATTGTGAAGAATAAATATCCTTTGCCTAGGATTGATGACCTCTTTGATCAAATGAGAGGAGAAAAGGTATTTTCCAAGATTGACTTGAGGTCTAGTTACCATCAGGTGAGAATCAAGGATGAAGACATTCATAAGACAACCTTCAGGACAAGGTATGGACATTATGAGTTTGTAGTGGTACCATTTGGTCTCACAAATGCACCAGCTACATTTATATTCCTTATGAACAGTGTCTTCAGTAAGTATTTGGACAAGTTTTTTCTTGTTTTCCTCGATGAAATTCTTTTTTATTATAAGAATGAGGAAGAGCATGAAGAGCATTTGAGATTGACATTGCAAGTGCTCAGGGAACATCAACTGTATGCAAAGTTGAGTAAATGTGACTTCTACAGGGATAGAATTTAGTACTTGGGTCACATTATCTCAAAAGAGGGTATATCAGTAGACCCTAAAAAGTTTGAAGCCATTATGAATTGGCCTACTCCGAGAAATGTGACAGATGTAAGATCTTTTATGGGACTTGCAGGATACTACAAGAGATTCATTGAAGGATTTTCCAAAGTTGCACATGCCATCACTTCTTTGCAAAATAAGGGGGTAAAGTTTGAATGGACTTCGAAGTGTGAAGAAATATTCCAATGGTTGAAGAACCTTCTCACCAGTGCACCGGTATTGAAAGTTGTAGAACTAGAAAAATATTTTTGGTATGTACCGATGCATGTGGACAAGGGCTTGGAGGAGTCCTTATGCAGGATAACCACGTGATATGTTATGAGTCAAGAAAGCTGAAGGAGCATGAGAAGAATTATGCCACTCATGATCTAGAGCTTGCAGCCATAGTACATGCTCTTAAGATGTGGAGACATTACTTGATGGGTAGAAGATTTGAACTTAGAACAGATCACTGTGGCTTGAAGTATTTGTTTGATCAACCTACTCTGAATGCTAGGCAAGTGAGATGGCTGGAATTTCTATGTGAGTTTGGTTTTGAAATCAAGCACATAAAAGGAAAAGAGAACAAGGTAGCTGATGCACTCAATAGGAAGGTACAGAAAATGCATGTGGCATCTCTTAGTATTTGCCAATCAAATTTGAGGCAGAAGATTAGTAATCATGTTGCCGGAGATGAATTGTATGAGCAGGTAAAAGACAAATTGCAGCAGCAAAGTCTTGAGAAGAGGTATGAGGGATATAAATTGGAAGAAGATGGGCTTCTCACTTTTAAAGGCAGAATTTATATTCTGAATGTAGCATATTTGAGGAGAGTTGTTATGGATGAAATCCATCCAGCTCTATATTCTGGCCACCCAGGATATTAGAAGACAATTGCTACAGCTAGAAGGTAGTACTTTTGGCCAGGTATGAAAAAGGACATGGCTGAATACATTTCAAGGTGCATAAAATGTCAACAGGTAAAGGTTGAGCATCAGCATCCAGCAGGCTTGTTGCAGTCGTTGCCAGTCCCGGAATGGAAATGGGAAGTTATTTCCATGGATTTTATTACAGGATTGCTGATGACTTGGAGACAACATGATTCCATCATGGTTGTAGTAGACAAGTTGACAAAGGAAACACATTTTATACCAGTGAAGTCTACGCATAAGACTGATGACATTGCAAA
The DNA here is from genome assembly GCA_001517045.1 of Pseudotsuga menziesii. Classification (NCBI taxonomy): domain Eukaryota; kingdom Viridiplantae; phylum Streptophyta; class Pinopsida; order Pinales; family Pinaceae; genus Pseudotsuga; species Pseudotsuga menziesii. The sequence goes on along the minus strand of LPNX010436041.1, from coordinate 663,567 downwards.
TATTTTCATGAAGGATATTTTCAAATTGCATGGATTGCCAAAGGAAATAGTTTTTGACAGAGAAGTCAAGTTCTCTTCCAATTTTTGGAAGGGATTGTTCATAGATTTGTGTACAAAGTTAAACTTTAGCACTGCATACCATCCTCAGACAAATGGGCAGACAGAAAGAGTTAATTTGGTGCTTGAAGATATGCTTCGTATGTATGTGATGGAAAAACCAACCAAGTGGGAATATTACTTACACTTGGTAGATTTTGCTTACAACAATGGACAGCATGCATCCTTGGGGATGAGTCTATATGAAGCTTTGTATGGCAGAAGGTGTAGGACACCAGTGACTTGGGACAAATCGGTGAACAGAGTTGTGCTTGGACCAGAATTGCTTAAGGAAATGGAGCAAGAGGTTGTAAAGATAAGGTAGAATCTGAAAGCAGCACAGGATAGACAAAAAAGCTATGCAGATAAGCATAGGATGAACAGAGAGTTTAGTGTTGGGGATCATGTTTACCTCAGAGTGAAGGAAAATAAAAGTTCCTTGAAGCTTGGAAGTTGTGCCAAGCTGTCACCTAGATATTGTGGGTCGTTTGAAGTGCTTGAAAGAATAGGGCTTGTTGCATATAGACTTGCATTTCCTACTAGTACTAGAGCTCATAATGTTTTTCGTGTTTCTTTGCTTAAGAAATATGTACATGATCTTAACCATGTGATAAATTGGGATGTGATTCAGGTGGAACCCGAGGGAGAGTTCCAAATCGAGCCAATGTGCATCCTCGACAGGAAGGTCACAATGCTCCAGAACCGAGCCATAGGGCAGGTAAAGGTGCAATGGGAGAATTACGGACCTGAAGAAGCTACGTGGGAGCTAGAGGATGCCAAGAGATTGGAACATCCTTTTTTGTTCAATTCTACGGAACATTGAGGCGGTACCAGTGTAGCATTTTGTTCAATTTTGTAAAGCACTGAGGACAGTGCTATTGAAGGGGGAGGGGAATGTAATACCCTGGTTTTAACCCTGCTTACATTAAAAATACATGATACGTATATTGTAAATAATCTTGGTGTGGAGCTAAATGCCAAGGCCCTACCATCAATTTGGTTATGTTGTGTTTCTGTTTTGGGAATGGTCGTCGATGGATATCAAGACATACGACATATATTTAATTGTGGCATCATGTAAACATGCATATTAATTAAATAACCTAACCAGCTATGTTCACGGAAACTAAAATTAGAAGGGACATGATTCCAAAGGATAAGGAAAGGGGAATGTTGAGCATTGAGTCATGGGGAAAATCCATGTGTCACCACCACCCTCAAGTATTTCCATTGTTAGTTGGGATAGCGATTGGTTGGTAGGAAAACCACCACCACGCCCACTCACTCTCACTCTCCATGTCGTGTAGATGGTCTGTCCACTACCTCAATCGCGAGTCTGTTTAGTTCCTTCACGCGAGGGAGTTAAAGGAATCCACATTCCATTGTTGGGGGTTCACCTTCCCTCTCTCTCAAGATTGCTAGTTTGTGAGTTTTCTTCCCCGTTCATGCGAAAGGTATCCCTCCTCTGCCTCACGGATTTGATGGGTGCGGATTGATTCTTTATTGGGATTCACACATAGTTTTTTTTTTTCCCATCATTATCAGACAATGTATTGTCCTATTATTTTCCATCATTGAAATTGTGGCTGTAAAGGCATCCTTAGTTCTGTGGGTTGCATTTTGTCTCTCACGCAGAGATTGGAAGTCTGGTATTTTCCATTCCTGGTCTATGTAAGCTTTCCCAATGACTATAGTGGGTTTTGTGTGTTGTGGGTTCCTAGTTGTATTGGGCTACTATTTTCCCATGATTTGCTTGGCTTTATTTTCCCTTTTTATGGTGGTATTGGTTGAAGAATGTTGTGAATACCTACGTTCTGTTCGACTGTGTTTTTCCCCTGTAAAAGTTGAATAGTTGTTCGCCTACTTGCATGCAGTGCTTTTGTCCTCGGACTAAATTGTAGTGGTGAATGAGGGCCTAAGGTTCTTGATAAACCTAGTGGGTTGAGAACCACAAAAAAAAAGCTGCTGAGCCGGTCTTCTTCTCCACAACCCCTGAATAGCACTAGAAGGGAGATCAGGGTCTGAGGGACTGCATTGCAGAGAAAGGACTGATTTTATTATGTTGGGTGTATGTGGGTGTTCTAGAAACAAGTTTGGTTTTGGTGTCAGTGTACCAGCTTAGCATTAGCCTTTCCAAGCTCCTGTATGGCCTGATAAACCCAACTTTGTTGGCTTGGATAATTTGTTGTTCGCCTGATAAACCCAACTGTGTTGGCTTGGCTGAACTGTGTACCCTAGTGTTGTTTTTATCCTTGGCTACGTGTAATCCTGTTAGTTCCTTATTCCTTGGGGAATCATGCCCAGTTGGGGGGTGGCAGCATTGCTGAGAGATTAAGGAGCACGTGGGCCTATGGTTGGGTGGAACATTGCAGCGATGTAGCTGGTTGCGGAATAAGTTCTCTATAAGATAAGCACTCTTGCCTAACTTGTGTCTGCAATTATATATTTACCATTGATGAATGATTATATACATGTTAAATGTTGATCTATATATGCATGAATGCTGATTGATATGTTTTTCTTCCATTGTGTATATGAATGATTATGCTTCATAAAATGTTTTGTGTTTTAAGTATCATGCTTCAACACTATATGTATGTATGTTCATGTTCATGGGGCTAGATTCCTGGATGATTTGATGTATAGCAGCATCCTCTTCACCGTTTGGAGGATCGGGGACATTACATGAATGAATAATAGAGAAAATGTTTCTAGAATCCAATGTCACTCGACTTTGTGAGATAGGAGAAGACCTTCACAAAAAGGTCACAAAGCTTGGAGCAAGGCTAAAACCAAGTACACCTCCAGATGTGATAGAAGAAAGAAGGAAATCAAAGGGAGAGGTTGCGTAGAGAATCAAAGAAGCTGAGTCATCATGTGCCAAGTTTATCAACCATGTGTATCAGACTTGGGAATCCGTGATCGACGACATCGAGCTAGAGAAGGTCCCAAAGGAGTTGTGTATAGCTAAGACAGAAGTCACTCAGCTGAAAAAATGAGATAAAAAAGTTACCTTTAGCACAGAAGATGGATAAGGAAGTATAAATGAAGAAGCTCCAATAGAAGGTGACGATGTTGTGCGTGAAACAAAAAAAAGGGAAGATAAAATTGAAGAGTTACATGCTGAAGCAGAGAGGATTACAGGCATTATCCATCTTGTACATCAAAGGGTGAAACAAGTAGTGGAAGCATCAAGGCTCGTATTGTTGGAATACCTGATTTTCAACCTTGTGGAAAACTTGCAGAAAGCAGAGGAATACAGTGCGATGAGAGACATAAGAGATCCTGAAAATATTCCAATATTTTTAATGTAAAGTCATTCCAAATGCAAAAGTATAAGAATATCCTTACATGACTTGGGAAGAGCCACAAGTGAGTGTTGGGGGGTTGTTAGCCCTAGGGGAAGTTCGGAAGAATCCAGTTGGGATTCTGACTAAGTATGAAAAGATTTAATTCACAGAAAGGAAGAAGGAACCCACGCTAGAAGTAGAAGGAATAAGGATGAAGGAGTTGTAACATAAGAAGTGTAGAAGGAGCAAGTCGACATAAGTCGACTTGAACGAAGACCGACTTAGTCAGTCGACTAAGTCGATGGACCGACTAGTCGATCAGCCGACTACGTCGGTCGGCAGACTAAACTAGTTAATTAAGTCGGCTAACTAACAGTCGTGTCGGTTCACCGAACCGACAGGTAGTTATTTTTGTAACTATTTGTAATTTGTATATTAGGCTGTTGAGCCACACAAGAACTCAGTTGAGTTCTGTGCTTTGTATGAACTCATTGTAATAAAGTATTATGTTCTATCTTATCTGTTCTTGTCTCTTGTCTCTGTATATTTATATGTTTTAGTATGTATTATTGGTAACCTTATGTGATCTGTGAGATTACAACATTGGTTCCGTTGCCGGTAGTACATGTCTAGAATATATGCTTACCTATGATACCAGAGCAGGAGATCAAGGACTGGTGGGAGCGTAAGATTGCCAATTACTTACAAAATTACGCACGTAGGAACAGACTAACAGTTGCAGAAGCCAAAGCCCGATTTTTCACCGAGACACACGAGAAGTTTGTTGAATCCGTGCCACAATTACTGAAGCAACTCCTGGATGAAAAAGACCGACGCAACTAAAGAAGAACAGTTGCTAGAGAAACTTATTCGCGGGGGTAGAACAAATCTGTCGGAGTGGTGTGAGAAGATTGCCGACGACTTCTGTGAGGAGAAAGCACTAGAAGACCGAACATCAGTGGAAACTGTAAAAGCTAAATTATACAAAGATTTCACCGACCAATTTCTGTGCTCCTTACCGACCCTGCTGTTCAAGTTCTTGATTGAGAAAGGAGCAGGCCATATCGTCGAACCTCGACCACCATTGTACGAACCGCCATCAAACACTAACTGGGCGAAGAAGAAAAAGAAGTGGGAGAAATTCATCGCTGAAAGGGAGTGGGAATACTTCCTGAACAAATAGACAGCATTATCCAAGTTTTCTAAAAAAGCATCGGGTAGGCTATGGGGGGGTAGCTGGTCGTGTGTCGAAGAGGGAGCATAGTGGATACTAGTCGACCAGACTTAAGCCAGTAATGAACAGTCGACCGAAAAGGACCTGAAGGAATAGTATTGTATGAAAGTATGTCGGACATTAAGAGAATCGAGAGGGATGAAAGACAGCAGAGAAGGGAAGCCAGACGAGAACGAGCCGAAGAGCTGCGTCGAGAACAAAACCCTAGGGAGACCGACCGAGATGAGAATCCGCCAGAGTCGGGTCATGACCGATAAGAAGGAGGCGTAGACGAAGAGACGGCCCCCCAGGAAGAAGAAGTGTGGATAGAGAAGCAAGAAGCTCTCCAAATAACGGTTCCCAATGAAGTAACCCTGTCCCCAGCCAATCCACATACCGTAATACAGACTATTATTGAAGACGACCTCCGACTGAGAGCTGGTGACATCACTATCTGGAGTCGACTAGGTGACGAACCCTACCAGGGACGACACCTTGTCATACACCGACCCATCGAAGGGAACTGGGTGACCTTTCAAATGGCACCTTCCTTTCGGAGTATCCACTTGCTCCTACCGACACATGAAGGAGCACCCCCCCTGCCACATACAACTTTAGAAGATACCGAAGAGTCAGACCAAAGCACGCAGAGTGATAGTGGGCCATTGAGAAGACAAATTATCAAAAATCCGCTGTACGACGAGAAAGAATCGACCACCGACGGAAGCATAAGTTCTGTCGACCAAAACCCCATCTGCAAATCCACAGGTTCGACTGTATCAACAACCCCACCTCTTTCACCACCACCCACACCCCCACCTCCGCCGCCGTCGGATAGTAGTGACAGCGAATCAGATATGGGTCATGGAACTGCCCACATTCCTCTATACGAGGGGGATGAAGATCCCAGATGACATTGGTTCATCTGCGAGTCCATATGGGATGCAAACCAGGTGACTAATGAAGAACAACAGATGGCACAGTTCGTAGGGGCCCTACGCAAACGAGCCTTGACATGGTTCATGACATTCACAGAAAGGACCCCCAAGGAAATCAAAGCTGAGATAAAGGCGCGATTCTTGTCCTTTTTCAAAACCCCAGATGCTAAGCATCTGGCAGCCAAAAAGCTGAAAACAACCCAACAAAAGCCAGGAGAAACTGTCCGCGATTATGACAAACGCTGGAAGGACCTGTTGAGTCAATTAGATTATGTTATTGACGAACAACTGCTAATTCAATGGTTTCTTGCAGGCTTATCACAAAAAATTCGCTGACATATCAGTCTGGAAACTTTCAAGACATATGAAGATGCACTGACTAAATCTCTGCAGGTCGAGATGGACGAAGACATCCCTGCATATCCAACAGACCACCGCCTGGAGGAACAGCTAGAAAATGTCCAGAAGTCTTTAAAAGAGTTGACCCTGAAGAATCAAGAGATCTAGTGTACAAACTGTTCGACGGCTGGTCATTCAAAAGATACTTGTCGACAGCAGTACAACTGACAAGATGTCCATTTTGTGCAGACTAACACGTTTTGCGACATCTGCCAAGAGCATGGAGACCATTCTACAACCGACTGTCCATACAACATGAAGAATGGAAAGGCTTCCTGGTGTGCCATCTGCGAGACAAAAAGCCACAACACAGCCGACTGTCAACTGAACCTAAAAAATAGAGAGAACTACCAGGCCGTTTACCAAACGAATGCAGTAGCACAGACTAATGAGCAAAGCAATTCAAACAATCAGAATGGGCAACAAGCTAACAGCCGACGATATGAACGTCGATATGAAAATTGACGACAAGGGTTTGGAAGAGGTCGATTCGTTGGGAATCGAGACATACGCACTCGTTGACCCAGCCAGTGCTTCATTTGCTATAAAGAGGGGCACAGATGTGCAGACTGTCCGTACAAGGACAGAACTGACCTGAAATTTTGTATGCATTGTGGAGTAGGCGATCACTCCTTGGAGGATTGTCCTACTATGTTGGAAAAAATTAATATGAAAAAGAATGTTAATGTATTGTCTTGTGTACAAAAGCATGATGTAGTACATACTAAAAATCTGCATATTGTCACTCGTCAAGGCACAAAAACAGGACCTGATAACCCACAAGTTACCAGGATCAAAGACACCAATGATTATCCAAACCCTATAACACAAAAACACACCTATCAAGAGGCATCACACATATTTCAAAACCTTGCACAGCAAGAAGAAATTATTCAGAGTCGACTTGGCACAACACAACAGTTAACCCATCTCATTCAAACAGATGAGTCGGTAGCCCACTTCATTGAGTTATTACATCAAATCAAAAATACTAACCCTGAAAAACAAACTAAGAACATTTGTAACCTAAATAAAAAAGACAAAAACGATGTCGACCCTCTATTCGACCTGGAAATCGAAGGTTTCCATGTCCGACAAGTGGTACTTGATTTCGGGTCTCAGGTAAATATTATGACCTAGGACACATGGGAAAAGATGGGCAGACCTCGACTCTATGAGTCAGGTATTTATCTAAAACTGGCCGACCAAGGTCTCATTGAACCCATTGGGGTTTGGAAAAATGTAGACACGACCATCAAAGGGATATCAACCAAGGTTGATTTCGAAATTATTGACCCAAAGGAAGGATCTAGCTCCTTCCCAGCCCTTGTAGGTCGACCTTGGGGTCGAAAGATGAAATCTTCTATCTCTTTAGACAAAGAACGTATTAAGCTCAAAGGGAATGGCCAGAAGGTCATAGTACCTATTAATCCATCCCAAGGACAACCTTGGATTGAGCCGATTGATGAGGAAGTCGATATCTGACAACTTTATCAGATCCAGAACAATACCGACTATACTGAACCAAACGCCCAAGGGGAGCTTTACTTAGGTAACCTCGACTCAGTTGGATATAATTCGGACGCTGAACTCTATGACTGGGAGATATAAAATTATGAAACGCATGCAAGAGGGTGCTGGACTATTCAAACAGCACAGAAAAAACCCACCCGACAGTGCTTCATCGTATCGATTATCCCAAATTTTTTTGAAAAGAAACAAAGAGAACACCCTACCTTACAACCCACGAACTTAAACAATACTCAACTACCTCGGTATAAGGAGAGGGAATCCCCAGTCATGCATGTCGAACAAGTCTCTAAAAATATTGGAGAACATGGTCGACTTCAAAGCTTAGTGGAAACATTTACAGGTCAAGCAGCTAGATGGTGAGATACCCATCAATCAAAACTACAGACCTGGACCACTGCTTCAACCTTCTTTGTCGAATGGTTTGGAGGGAAAAAGTTAACACAGGAAGCCCAAATCCCTATCTTCACTCAAGGCCAGAACCCAGAAACCCACATTAGGACTTGTGAAAAGGAGTGGCAAAGACTTGGTTACAAAGACGAGAGAGCCTGGCCCCATTTGTTTCCTTCAACCTTAGACGACTTACCCACCAAATGGTATAAAATGGAAGAAGCTAGGGGAGAAACCTTCTTTTGGCATGAATTAAGAGAAAACTTTATCAAAGACTTCCAGTTTACACCTCAAAACGAAAAATTGGCTGCGACAGCACAGCAAATCAAACAATTTCTCCAGCCGACCGTCAATCAACCCTCCCAGACCGACCGACAGGTCAAGGATTGCCATTCTCTACAAACTGCACCCAGACCACAGTCCAACCGATTGCACTTAGAAAATGAACACACCATCGGCAAAAGCTTCAGATGGAACCCTGACCACAGTGAAACCAACAAACCTATATATTCCATCTTGAAAGTCAAGAGCACAGATAAGCTCGACATTGACAGAATGATTGTAGCCGACTTTGCTGCTACATTCTCACAGTTCACAGAGGGAAGTCGGCCGATCAATGAAGCTAAAGCACTAGAGTGGTTGGATGCAAAAGTGAAAACCAAGGAGGTCGACATTTCAAATGACGACCGTCCAAAGTTAGCTAAGATTGGAGACTATTGGAATGAACACCAAACCACTGAAATCACAAACTTACTTAGGGAATTCCAAGATGTCTTTGCCAGGGATTACAAAGACTTAAAAGGACTAGTACAGGAAATGGGAGAAATGAAAATAGATACAAAAACTGATGTCCGACCTGTTAAGAAACGACCTTATAAATTAGCTCATAAGTATAAGGTGATAGTTAAGAAGGAAATAGACAACATGTTAGAAGCAGGGATCATTTACCCCATCGACCAGTCGGAATGGGCAAGTCCCATGGTAGTACAACCTAAGAAACATGACCCGACCAAATTGAGAATTTGTGTCGACTTTAGAGAGCTTAACAAAGTCACCCTAACCGATCCATTCCCAACCCCGTATGCTGATGAAATCTTGAATGAAGTGGCAGGACATGAATGCTACTCATTTACAGATGGATTTTCAGGATACAACCAAGTACCTATAGCAAAGGAAGACCAGAAGAAAACTACATTTGTCTGTGAATTTGGCTCTTTTGCTTATAGAGTTATGCCTTTTGGATTAAAGAATGCACCTGCAGTCTTTTCCCGAATTGTTGTACAAAATTTCCAGGAATACATCTATAAAACCATGGTAGTCTACTTCGACGACTGGACTATCTACTCCACCCTAAAGGACCACTGCACATGGCTCCGACTTATGCTAGAGAGATGTCGAGAGATCCAACTCTCCTTAAACATTAAGAAGTGTATCTTTATGACCCCCATAGGGATACTACTAGGACATGTTGTTTGCAAAGATGGTATTAAGGTTGATTTTGCTAAGATAAAATCATCCTCGACTTGAAGCCTCCAATAAACCCTAAACAGGTTCGGGTGTTATTGGGACATACAGGGTATTATATGAAGTTTATTCGACATTACTCAGACATGACTTACCCTCTGGAAGAGCTGCTAAAAGAAGATCAAGAATTTAGGTGGACAGAGGAATGCCAAATATCCTTTGACAAACTGAAGAGAAAACTGGTCGAAGCCCCCATACTTAAGTTTCCCAATTGGTCAACCAAATTTCACGTGCATATTGATGCATCAGGGATAGCTGTTGGCGCAATCCTGACTCAACCAGGAGATGATGGAATGGATTACCCCATAGTTTACAGCAGTCGAAAACTCAATAAGGCTGAAAAGAACTATTCGACCACCGAGAGGGAAGCCCTAGGTATGGTCTTTGCCCTTCAAAAGTATAGACATTACCTGTTATCCAACCCCTTCATCTTTTACACCGACCATCAAGCATTGAAATAACTTGTTAATAAAACCCTTCATCATGGAAGAATTTGTCGATGGCTACTTCTTTTTCAAGAATTTGAATTTGAAGTAGTAGTCTGACCAGGAAATCTCAATGTTGGGCCCGACCACCTATCCCGTATCAAGACAGGAGAGGAACCGATCGGAGTCGACGACGAATTGCCGGACGCACACCTATTTCGTATAGAAGTGGTACCAAAAGAACTGGAGGATATTGCTCAGTTCTTGGAAACAGGTCAGGCACCAGAAGGCCTGAACACTAAGAAGAAGCAAATCCTAGCTATGAAGGATGCCCCTTACAGCCTCATCAATGGATTTCTGTATAAAATAGGGTTAGACGATGTCCTTAGAAGATGTGTACTCAACCATGAATGAGAACAAATAATGCACGAAGCACATTATGGCCCTGTTGGAGGACACTTTCAAGCCGACACAACTGCCAGGAAAATTCAACAGTCTGGCTTATGGTGGCCGACACTTCATAGAGATTGTAAAAATTTTGTTAGTCGATGTGACAGATGTCAACGACTTGGTCGACCACTGCCAAGCATAGAAATGCCCCTGATCTCTGTAAACCCTAGTCTCACATTCAAAATTTGGGCTATAGACTTCATAGGACCATTTCCTGTCCCATCCCGACGATCAGGTGCAAGATATATTATCACTGCAGTGGAATATGTTACTAAATGGGCAGAAGCTGAACCTGTCGACATGTGTTCAAGTGAGGTAGCCACTAAATTCATCTATGAAAACATTATTACTCGATTTGGATGTCCACTCACATTGATCAGTGACCAGGGATCACACTTCATTAACAAAACCATCAAAAACTTAACCGACCAGTTTCACATCGACCACAGACGAAGTACAGCATACCATCCTCAGTCGAATGGTGCAATTGAAGCTTTTAATAAAACACTGACCAAAGGATTGACTAAAATATGCAATACCGACAAAGATGACTGGGACAAGAAAATCCCTGTAGTCTTATTGGCATACAGGACTGCGTATAAAAGGTCGACTGACCAAACTCCCTTTCGACTGGTATATGGACAAGAAGCAGTCGTCCCCCTACACTTCCGACAACAGGCACCTATTGTTGCTCAAATACTTCATATCGATGTCAAGCATGCAAGAAAGGATCGACTGTTCCAACTCAGTAAACTGGAAGAACATAGAGTTATGGCTATTCAACACCAGGAAATTCACAAACAACAGCAAAATGCCTGGCACGACCGTAACATCAAGAACAAAAAGTTGTCGGCCGGTGACCTTGCCTTACTCTATAACAGTCAAGTGAAAGGAAAAACCAAAGAAACTGCACACAGAATGGATGGGACCCTATGTTGTAGAAGAAATCCACCCCAATGGTTCAGTCCGACTAAAAACATTACAGGGCCTAGTATTTCGGAAGCTCGTCAATGGAGCCCGACTTAAACGGTACAAAAACTTATCCAAAAAAAAAAACAAGTAACGACTGTAACTGTCAATCAAAACCTATAAAAAGTTAGAAAAATTCCAAAAACAAAACAATCCACTCAAAAACCACCCAGCATGACAGCAACTCACCCCTTTGACAACCGACAACATTTTCATCGACCATCCTCATCGACCATTCATGCCGACCGTTTTCATCACTGACACCGACCGTCGACCTCGAGAGTCCCATCACACATTAATGGCCTCGAGCGCCGAACCAGATCCCCCAAATTGCACTCGAGTATTATAGTTGGACTGTCAAGTCCACCATTAATACATCTAGTTCGACACTCCACCATTGCCACGCCTATAAATAATGGACCGTCGAAAGTTCATTCACAACACCCCTTACATACAGAGCACTCACATCCTCCGTCGACCAGCCTCCACGCACCCTGTTCAAATTCCGACCAATCCGAAGTCATGGCACCCAAACTCACTCGAGCCGCCGCGAAGGCCAAGGAGTTGCAGGCAGAGGACACACCCTTGGTCCAAAGACTAAAGAATATCAAAGCTGCCAAAGTCCAGGAGGGTCCATTTCAGAAACTCTGGGCCGAAATCCAAGACTGGGCATATGAAGGAAGTAAAATGACCCAGGCCGCTGAGAAAGTCCGGAACAACACCATTCTCCAGTACCATAACGCACCATTGATGGCCAGCTTCGGTGGGACGAAGGAAGCAGCTGTAAAATTTATTATCAGTCATTACCACAACGGCCGATTCTACTTCGACCAGCCGATTGACATCACCGGAGATGTTATTTTGGTGCTTACGGGTCTGTCGAACAAAGGCGACCCTGTCCCAATTGGGATTAAGGAGGGTCTCGTCCAAGAACTTACAGGCACACCAACTGGAAAAAACTCTAAAGGGTTAATGATAGGACAGATTGCGACCCGGACACCACAGATTGTGGCTAAGATAATCACAATCACCCTTACCTTGGCCGGTCGAAGCAGCGACCTTAAATTAGAGATGCTGGAGGCAGTCGACACAATTGCCACCAATGGGAAAGTCTACCGATGGGGAGAATATGTCGCCGACATGGTCAAAACCATCTGTGAACGCTGCCAGGAGATGGGAGGTATTATCAAATTCCCCTCCCTAATTATCTGGATAGTCATGTATCACTTCTGTCCAGAAGGCAGACCAGTCTTCCGGGAGCCGACTAGATTTGAAATGCATCGTTTCAAACCTTTCTCACAAAAAGGCACCCTGCATGAGCTAGCACAGGGGAAAGTCTTCTTGGAGACTTGGTTCCAGCAGTTAAAGGTTTGGACGACGAGGTGGAGGGTGCCCCAAAACATCCGACGAAACCTCCTGGCCGAATCACATATCCAGTTAGCACTCGACCATACATCAGTATGGTACATGCGAGGCCAAGACCCCAAAGCAAAAGACCTCGACTACTACCCGACAGTTGAACAAATTTTCAGAGAATTGACCCGACAGGCAGGAGCAAAGGTACCAATTCCGGAGGCTTCCAAAAAGGTCGAATTCTCTACCATCGAACCGCTAACAGACCAGGAGAAGGAGGAGGACTACGAGCTTAATCTGTATATCAGTACATTCGTGTCGGAGGATGCCCCGACCGTGACCACTAGTCGGGTGCATATTACTGTGAAACCTCCAACTGCACAGGTCGTCGACCCCCAGCCGACAGAACCACAACAACCAACACTACAAACGTAGCCAACAGTGCAACAGACAACTCCTCTGGCTCCCGCTCTCGTCAAACCCACCCCAGAACCAACAGGAGAAGTCAAAGAGGATGACCCTGAGTATGCCCTATCAAAGAGCAACATCAAGAAGCTTGCTAAGGAGATAGAGGTTGCCAGGAAGAGACTCAAGACACAAAAACAACAAACAGGCAAGGGCAAGCACAAACTTATTTTTGACTCGTCCGACGATGATGAAGAACTCGCAGCCACGGTTGTCGACATTGTCGAAGACGCCCGCGCCAATAAAGTGTCGGTTGAAACCCAGTTTCAACAATATATTGAGGCAGGTGCCCCAGAAGCAAGGCCCAAGAAAGCAAAAACACAACCGAGGCCTAAAAACGTCGTCGACCTTGTGTCGACCCCCCCTCCTCCATCCCCGACGCGTGTGGTCGAAGAACAAGCACCGGCAGAACAGTTGGGCGACCCCATGGAAGACTATCAAAGAGCAATTCCGGAGGCACTAAGAGCTAGGGCCGACAAAGAGGTCGTCCAACTGCTCAAAACCTTGGCCAAAGAGTCAAAGAAGAGGACGGTCACCAAAAGTAAAGAGCTCAAAGACAAAGAGGCAGAACAGGTCGAGTTTCTCGGCAAATGCAGGTCTCTTGCACAATCTGTCGTCCCAGGCCCGGTCGACGACGCTACAGGTCGACCTCTGGAAAGGGCATACCAGCTTTTTGAAGGCATGGTGTCAATCATACAAACACATCTCCAAGAGACTAAAGCAGAACAAAAGGAAGAGACCGCCCGACTCCTCTTGAACCAGCACACTACATTTTCGGAGGCTTACAAAGTATTACAGGACCATATGGAGGAATCCATTGTTACTGAGGAAGTGTTGAGAGACTGGCCTACTCATTATGGGCAAGTCTATCATCAGACCAGGCAGACAAGGCAAGGTATTCAGGCCTTGGAGGGATGTAAGTCGACGAAGGCAGAAATGAGGCAGACTATTAACGAGCAGATTGTCATGGAGAATAGCAAACTGCAGAAACTAGAACGAGAAGCTCGTCAGTGGGTTCAGCAAGCCCTTCCAAACTTAGAGAAGGTCGACAATATCTGCCCACAGATGAAAAGACTCCTTGATGCTGCAGAAGAACAGAACCAAATGTTGGGTCCCAACATGGAGCACATTGCAGAGATGCGCATGGCAGAAAAGATGTCAGTACTGTCGAGTCTAACTACTCTAACGATCGACATTCAGAAAGCCTTGCAGACATGGACAGACTTCCAGCATCAGCTTGCCGTCACTGCACCCGCAATAGTCGAAGTTTGCATCCAGAGAAGACCAACTATCCGTCTGCACAGTCCACCTCAGTAGCAGTTTTGCAGGGTCCGACCAACACTAACAATTTTTGTACCTCTCTGTTTTCTTCGGGACGAAGAAATGTTTTGTTTGTGGGGGAGATGTAGAAGGAGCAAGTCGACATAAGTCGACTTGAACGAAGACCGACTTAGTCATTCGACTAAGTCGATGGACCGACTAGTCGATCAGCCGACTACGTCGGTCGGCCGACTAAACTAGTTAATTAAGTCGGCTAACTAACAGTCATGTCGGTTCACCGAACCGACAGGTAGTTATTTTTGTAACTGTTTGTAATTTGTATATTAGGTTGTTGAGCCACACAAGAACTCAGTTCAGTTCTGTGCTTTGTATGAACTCATTGTAATAAATTATTATGTTCTATCTTATCTTTTCTTGTCTCTTGTCTCTTGTCTCTATATATTTATATGTTTTAGTATGTATTATTGGTAACCTTATGTGATCTGTGAGATTACAACAAGAAGCAACAGAAGAAAGAGTAGACAGAAGAAGAGATTGTGATAGAAAAATATATCATGAAGGAAGAAGGAAGTGCGACAAGAAGAAAAGGTGCGACAAGAAGAGAAGTTGTGACAAAGGAGAAGCCAAGACAGAAGGAAAAGATGTGATAAGAGGAGTGGTGAAAGAGAAAACCATGTCAGAAGGAGTGTAGAGGCACAACGGCTAGAAAGCAACAGTTGGAAAGATCGTGGGTACAAGGTCAACTAGATTTAGCGGATGTCACATGTATGAAAGTATATTTGGAATTCGGGTCGTTAGTTCCTACTCACATGTGATGCTAGAATAGGAATGGAAACCTATTGGCTAATTGTAAGAATTTGGTTGAGAGATACATTTAAGAGTCTATAAGAAGGAAGAACCCAAGTTGTTTGTGAGCTACTTACTTAGTTATTGACTTGCTTAGTTGCTTACTGGCTTAGTGACTTACTGAGTTGTTTTTTTTTAGCTAGCATGTTAGTATAGAGTCAGTTAGTTACTTGGTGAAGAGTCGAAGAAGTATGTAGCTAAGTGCGTAGAGTTGTAGAGAAGGTCATGTTGATCTAGGTTATGTGCAGATCAATAGTAGAGTCGACGAGTCAGGAGTTGTAGAGTTATAAGGAAGTCTGTTGAAATATTGGACAATACTGAGATAGGGGGGAGGGGGGGTGGGGGGGGGGCGGTGAATCAGCGTTGTTAACTTGTAACAATTTAAACCACTTTTAATTTATTCATTAACACATAAGATCAATCTGAATACACATAACACAAATTTATCGTGGAATCCCAATTGGGTAAACCACCAATACTTCCTATTACTGAAAATTTGTATTTAGAAATATTTTTTTCTTACTACTACAGACAAGGATGGTAATACACCCTATTTATTAGAAACTACTGGAAGGAGGCTATGACCCCCTATTTTTATCAGCTACTATTGAAAGGATGCTACAACACCCTATTTACCAGCTGTAACACACCCAAATTTTTTCCATGTAAATTCTGAAAAAAAATGGGGTATAATTTTTTTTTTTTTTATACTATATCAACAATTCAATCATGTTAGTCCCTGGAGAGTGTGTAATCACATTAACGTAAACTCTACTATCATTTGCACCTTAACAAACTATAACTTACTA
>LPNX010436041.1:601250-647343 GCA_001517045.1 Pseudotsuga menziesii | reverse complement strand
TCTTTTAAAGGTTGCTGACATTCCTCATAACAAGGTACCATCCTTGTACTTATTGGGCGCAACCAACCAAGATGATGCATGAGACACTTGTCTTTTGAGAGCTATTTGACCATTGTACTGCAACTCCTGCAACCACCACTTTATGTAACTCGACATGCATATTAGCACCATAAAACCAAGAGCATAAATCTGATATACAAGGTAAAATTACATCCATAAACAAAACTAACTATTAAGAGTATTTATTTTGAGCTTGGGCGATTGAAAACATGTCTACGACTTTCCTCCCAACCGTAGGATTTATGTGACGTAGCTTTGTCCGTCTAAAGCCACCCCCGAGCTGGGCGACGAATCCACTAAGGTTTAAGGATAAAAACAGAACTCTTCGAGTTTCAAGTTAAGATAGTGTTGTAATCCAATGTTACTTTGTCTAAGGGTATGAGACTTAGTCGTCATAGAGACAATATTCACATGACTAATCCCTCATTACGTTTTGTTCATAAACACAAGGGAATGTCAGATATTCAATTCACCATTACACCATATTATTCAAGTAACCATGTCTCTTTGTTGTTGTTACAGTGCTTGATCCCCAAATTCCATAGTGTAAACTCACTAGTAGGCAATATAATTATCCTACCATTTATTTAGAATACATTTATTTGTACTTACCTAATCCATTCAAAGAAAGTAAACTTGTAACAATCTAAATGGTTATGCACGTACTAACATAAGGGATTTCCATTGACTCTCTCTATATATAATCCTTTTTCTAATAACTCTATAATTTTGATACTTAATAATATTAAAGTTATAATAACTTTGGAAAAAGTTATGACCATGTTAAGGCTTAACCACTTAAAATCCATATAGAGTTAAATATAACTTTACTCTTAATAATGACATCATCATTGATAATTAATAATATTAAAAATATGAGAGTTTTGGAAGAACTTACGACTATGTCAAGGCTTAAACACCTAAAATCCATTTAATGTAAGGTCATTGACTCATGTTTTCTTTAAATAAAGATTACAACTACTTTTGATAAAGTAACACGGAGTAAGTATAATAGTCTTTAAAAAGGTTTAACATAAAAAAATAGATTAAAAACCATCTAAAAAAACCCTTTTCCCAAAGTCCTCCCTATTCGAACTCTAAAAAAAATAAAAACAAAACAAAGCATAGAATATTTATTTGACGGTTTATAAATTGGTGGATGTTGAATTCTTTCACAGAGAGAGATTATCTCTCGCAGGCAAGCTCTGCGCACAAGAACTGAATTGTTTTAAGACCAACCAATTCGAAGTTAAAGTGTTGTACAATCTTCAAAAGAAAAGAGGAAGTTTGAACCATCTTCTTTTTAAGTGAAGCGTTCTTCCTCTTACGGGAATATTTAAACAAAACAATTATCAACATTCGTTCTAATAATAATATGAATAATTGTGTCCATCACTCAAAACAGAGGAAAACAAATCTCGCTTATGTATTGAAAGATTAATGGCTTCAAACAACACTACCAGCGTGCTACAAGCTATTGAAATATCCCTGTGCTGGACAACTGCTGAATCTCTGAAATATAATGTGAACGTGGAAAGATCACTTGAACTTGCGAAAGTACATTTGAATTTTGCATGCAAGAGGGAGCACGTTGATTCCGTGTACTTAAAATTAAGAAAACAGTGCTTGAACTTAAGGACAAATATTCCACACTGTATAGAACAGTCTGGCCACAGAATTAACATAACTCCAGGAATGCTCAGCCAGCAAACAACATGATGATGAGATGCTTTTACAAGATGAAAGGGTTTCAATTTCAAGAACTAAATGGAATATTTAAAAGCTCAATATGCAACCCAGGAAGGAATAATCAGCGTGCAAGAAAATTCATTTCGATTGGATGAAGACCAACAAGTGATAATGGATAACACTCAAAATACAGAAAGACGAGAGGCGATGGAGAGCCAAATCAAACTGGAATGGTTATATTCGAACAAGAAAATAAGGAGGCAATCACAACTAGCAGCACTTGTGATGTGGCAAACAAAATCTAAACCCTCATCCAAAACAATATCTTGTATATCAGACCACAAACAAGGCCAATGTGATTCCTCTTGATGAGCTGGCGTTTCTAAAAGAAAGAAGAACTGTCTGGACTGAAACTCCAAATCTATTTGCTCGACGAACCATAAGTTATAAAATTGCAGATGGTTTTGGAAACAAAAACTATAGATATATAACTATACAGACTCATCCAATAGTGGACTAGTAAGCTGGAAATCGCATTCAGTTAAACAGTTAAACTTAATACAAAATATAAAGAGATCCAAGCGATAAGGAGGACACGGAAGTAAGTTTAGTTACTTAGCTCTACTGATCAGCGTTGTCAGGTTTAGTTCTCTTTCGTTCAGGTCCTCCTTCCTTAGCGAATTCCTCCCTTCATAGCGTGCCTCCCCTTCCCTTTCTTCTTCTTTTTCCTCCCAAAAAAAATAGATCCCCCCCTCAACAAATCGTGGGATTTTAAAATGTAAAACAAAAATTCCTTAAAAAGGACAAGTGGCAGTGGGAAACCTCCACGTTTTCTTTTGGTCAAATATTCTCTCCTTAAATATTGAGAAGATATTGAATTATAGTTATAATTTATTACCAAGTTTAACAAGTGGCGAAAGGTAAAAAAAAATGTTGCTCCTTTCCAACAAGGAGACAAACCTCCAATAACTAATAGATTTCCACTATGAGTGTTTCAAGCACTCGTGGAAATTTTCCTCTAATTACGTGTCTACATATATATAATTTGTTAATTAAATCCCTTTATACACTTGCATACATATAATTAAAACATCTAACTTAGAAGTAAGATAGGAAAATCCATAACATTTATAAATGGAAAACTTAGAAGTATTTTCACATATTTTTGTCTAGGCTATAATATCAACATGTTTAGCAATGCCATTAAATAATAATAGTTTGCTAATGTTGTTAACTATACTTTATGGGTCTACTAGAAACTCAATGGTATCTAGCTTCTAACATTCGTTTAGGTAAAATCTTAAATCGCAGGAGCAACTCCAGTGTCCAATACGCTTAAGACAACCCCGTCATTTAATGACATGGCACCTAGCCAAACATCCCTTTCCCTAGTGGATTCGTCCCCAATATCGTTTTTAGTCGTACACGCTTTCAGTCTCCTAGCATTATTAAATTTTCATCTATAATCTTGATGAGCTAGTTGTCATACTTACAGTGCATTTTACTTATGCCTCACGTTTTTTGGTCGTGTTCTGAGGGGATGTTACACCAGCTACTACTGGAAGGAGTCTACGACCCCTTGGTTTTATTAGCTGCTACCGAAAGGATGCTACAACACCCTATTTACCAGTTGCTACTGGAAGGAGGCTATGACCCCTTGCAGGCATGTTACCTTCCCTAGCACCACCCTACCACCCTAGTTTGATTTTTCAGACATCCATATATTCTTGATTCTTCAATTTTGTCACTGATATTTCATCACTTCCTTGGTCTCTGACTTCTGTTGCTGCTACATTGATCTAGACACAAATACACCCTTCTTTTCTCTTTAAAATTCAGTTTAAATACTTCCTCCATACCTTTACAACTGTCATACTTTTTCAATACTCACAACCTTTCTCTCTGCAGATGTGCCTCTTCATTAAACGTTATTCTAAACACTCATATCCATTCATAAACATGCCTTTTCAAAAATAATATGTCTATGTTATTATTAAAAACAAACTCTGTTTGTTAGTCACATCCTTAGTCATTCATCCTTACTTGAATGTATAGTATTTTAGTTAGGTTCTATGTTTAGCATAACCGCTAAGTCTAATAACCCGACCAAAAGATTGTATCAGTGTATCAGTGACACTGTCACATTTTCTCGATGTATCGATGCATCGGTCGATTGTATCAACAACATTGTCTAATTCATACCGACTGTATCGGTTGCCTTATATGTTTTCTTTCGATTTCGGGGCATGCAGACGTTTCAGCAAAAAAATAAGAGTTGACCCAAACACTCAAAAACCTTTGTTATCAAAAATGTTTTCTCAAACTCTCTGATCATTTCGGCACCCACTCGCGAGTCACATCCGAAGGTGTCAGCGGATTTCTTTCAGTTGTGCTAAAACAATATTTTCCCAACCTCTTCGATCATTTTGGATCCCATTCGTGAGTCACCTTCGATGGTGTCGACAGATTTCTGTCAGTTGTGTTGAAAAAATATTTTCCCAACCTCTCTAATTGTTTCAGTGAGATTGGATGAGTTATGCTGCATGGATGATTCAGTCGACTATTTCACAATGACTGGATGAGTTACGCTGACATGGATGGTTCATCCAACCATTTCAGAGAGACTTAGTCGATTTCCAAAATTTTAATAGTGTTCCATAATGATGTCAGATTGCACCAATGACTTCCTAATAGCACTAGAACACCATCATGTGTTTTCCTAGCCTCATCACACATGCCACATCATCACTTTTTTTGACATTAATGAAATTATTTGACATCAATGACAAATAAATTCAGTATTCTCCCCCTTTAGCATTGATCGCAACAACTCCTTAATTTTCTCCCCCTTTGATAGTAATGACAAAGGATTCCTTCTGAAATATCCCCTTGTCAACATATCTCCCCTTGACATGCTACATTTTTTTCTTTCTGACAAATTCCCTTGCCAACATGTCCCTTCACTTTTTTAACTCGACTTGTTACTAATCATTGCTTGAAGAATGATAATCTTAGTTAGCATCCTTATTTTTCTTCTTGCGACAAGTCTTTGAATGATAACCTAAGTGATAAATTCATAGACTCCCCCTATCACTGTGCTTCCTTCTGCTCCTTTATTGAGTCTCTCTCATTCTACTTCAAGTCAATTTTATGCACCTTTTCTCTATGTCAACCATGCACCAGTCTTATCATTTAACCCTGACCATCTCTTTTTTTTAGGAAGATAGATTTCATCATACCTCAACATTAGTTACCAATTGAATTTTCTGAATTTATCTCCCCCTAAGTATATGATCCCTCCTAATGTTATTTTCAGGGTTCTCTTTAGATCATGAGAGATCTTAGAAAATAATTCCATAATGACTATATGTTGGAAAATCAAGTCGGTAAGCCGACTTGAACGATAGCCGACTTAGTTGATCAACCGACTAGTTAGATATTAGGTCGTCCTGTCACATGCCCCAATTTTGCAAAATAATATTATCTTATTTTGATTTTATTCCAAGACATTATGTTAAATTTAATACTAAGTTGTAAATGATGACTTAGCAGAGTCAAGGATATTGAATGTAATTCTGAATATTTTAATTTTAAATAAATAAAAGTGGAGACAACAGCTTGGGAGAGCTGTTGAAAAGAGTGTTACTGGTCAAGTTGGTGGAGGAGACTAGGTGGAGAGAAAATAGACAAATGGCAGCATCCTCAAACACTTCCAATGTTGCAGGTGGCAACCTCCCTACATTTGGGGTCATGATCCTTCAAGAAAGTGGGATCAAAGCAGGTGGCTCAATTAATGACAACTAACCTAAAAATACCTAGTCAATCTTAATAAAAAAAAACCCATTGAAGAGAGCTGAGGCTACTCATTCCAGAGAGAAGAATCATTCAGGTGAATGTACTTCAAGGAATTCATTGGGAAGGGAATTTGGTGGAAGGTTTTTGAGGGGTAAACTACAGGAAGTGGTCTAGTATAGCTTTCCAGCTGAAAGATCTTGTTGCAGTGTGCAGAGTTGGTATTGAGTCATTGGACTAGTACTTTGTAGTTTGCTCCACCCAGTCCCAGCCAAGGAGACCAGGAACAGGCTCGGTGAGAATTCGTTGTTTGAGCGCTCTCCAGGAGTTGGTAGGGAGGAACGGCCTCCCAACGCTGTTGTCATCTAGATTTAAAATAGGTTCTACAATCTTTCAATTGCTGTGTTAAAGTTTATATCTGAGTATGAACAAATAATGAATGATTTATATGTTATGTTGTGAATTGTTAAGCTTGAAATCTCTTAGTTGTTTGAATGATGAATCTGTACTCTGATGAAAAATAATCCCACCTGTGTTTTTCCCCATCTAGAATAAACCAAATCGTACTCTAGCACAGGTAGTGTGTTTAAAATGAATGAAGTATGATAGGAATATGAAATTAATAGAATACTTATGTTTTTTAGAGTATTGAAATCTTATCTTTTAGTAGATAGTTGCTTCCAGAGAGAATATTAATCTGTTTATTAGGTTGTTGTTAGAACCAGACTATGTATTAAGAATATTAGAAAAAGAATAGGATCATATTATTTTACTAATAGTAGTATGTTCAAGTATGTAAGTCATTCCTTTACACAGTACCTTCTTTTATAAACTATACATCTACACTGAAATAGAAGAAATAGAAATGTCAGTTAAATGCTTGTTATTTATGTTAAGTAGAGGATGGAAATATGGTTTTGTTAGTTTATATCTTTTCCTAATAATAATAGCTATTTTTACCTGCAACTATTTGAACTCTAAGTAAGGATTGGTAACCTAATTAAATTCTAAAGATAAACTAATTTGAGATAAGGAATATAATAAATAAGAACTTAATAACTAAAAGACAGTAGTAACCTATGTTTAAAGTACTTAATAAAGAACTGTCCTTATACACTTATAGACAAATTATAAGTAAAGAAGTATTGACAGGTATGAAAATTCTTATTACTTTCAACAAGCTTACAAAAATAATCTTATTAAATAAACTAAACTATTATAGACTATTCTCGGTCTTTATTAATAATATATATATTGAAATATAAACTCAAGAGAATACATTATTCACAAACAATATTATTATTAACACAAATAATAGTATTATTAACATAAACAATATTGTTTATAAATCAAAAGAAATTATTTTACAAACTGGAGTAATTTTTAAAAAGAAGAACAGAGATTAATTCTATAAACCCTAACATAGAATTCTTTAAGCCATTGAAATTATTTTAAACTCTTGTGACAGTAATCAAATTTAATGAAATAGCAGTATAGAAATCATTATTATAAAAGTTTAATAGGGTAAAAACCCTAGCTCACATTTCTGAGCAAAATTTATCTGTATTCTTTATATACATTAGTAACCCAAGATAAACCATAAGAGTAGTTGTTTTTAACCATTAAAAGAACCAACTAAATTGATTACATAGAAATAAAATACAATACTGAACAACATATACAAAATGTATACTTATAAAAGAAACTGTGTCTTTTTACTTTACTAACAGGGTGTACATGTGAAAGTGAAAGACAGGTTTAAAAACCCTTATATTTATTACAATTACAAATATCAAAACATTGAAGTAATAAACCAAATTTATTTAATTACGTAACCATTAAGTAACCAGGTCATTATAAATTACTTATAGTCCTTTAAGGAAAAACAAAAAGTTGGTAGTAATTATTATAACTGGGATTTCCACAACACATGGTAATATTAATTAACGGATAATTAAATAAGTATTAAAATTTGTTAAAAATTAAGTTGAATCATTTATTTCAAAACGAGGGTTTCCACAGGATAAACCTAGCTCCTAAACTGTGAGCAAAAATGAGTAAGGATTACAACTAAACAATGACTGCATGTATCAGTATTAAAAACCTTATTTATAAACTCTTACAGAGTAATTCAAACAAAGTACAAAAATATTCACTTACAGTCAAGAAGGGTAAAAACCTTGAGTTTACATAGAGCATAATATAAAACAGCTGATAAATGAAAACAAGTTTTAAGATAGAACTGTCTTTAAAAGAACTATTAATTTAAACAAGCCGTAAAGCCAAACATCAAAACTAATTACATTGCTCGGTTAAAAACAGAGTCTACCCATCGACTAGAGAGGGTTCGAAACTGGGTAAAACCACATATGACCTATAAAGAAATAAAACCACATAACTTATGGCGAGTCGAGGAAGGTTTCCCCAAACCCTGGGTGATTCCATTGACCACCCTAATACAAGTAGGGTGAAAACCCAACACATGGACCACGGGGCTTACCCAAAGTAAGCCATGAACCACGGTATTCACTGGTTGACTGCATACTTCCTCCACCATGAAAGAACTTAGTGGTGAGCACCTGTAAGGAGTTTAAAGGACTATTGTCAATAAATAATTATCTATTTGTGCCACTATAACAGCAAAGATGCTTGCTGCAAAGTAAATGAACTCTAAAATTATTATTTACCTGCCAATGGAAATGACAAACAATCTCGTAGTAGCACTGTCACCTACAAGCTTTGCAAACTAAAGACTCAACAGCCTACAAGACAAAACCTCACGCAACAGCGAGCCATGAGGATAGCAAGAGAAAACTGGATCAGACAGCGAGCCGTGAGGACAACAAAATGAAGATTACACAGACAGCAAGCCAAGGGCAACGATAATCTCCACAAGTTTGCAAGGTGAGAACTCCAGCCAGTGAGAATGGATTTTAAAACCACACACCGGTGACAAATGCAACACTAAACCAAGACTCAAGACAATTGGAGCAGAAGAGGACCGACACCATCAAAGCCAAGCAGAGCAGCCTCAAGGGCCAGGGTGAACTGCGGGGAAGAAATGATAAGGGTTAGGGTTACGGTAGTATTTATATCTTCCACGCTTGGTCAAGAGAATACCATGTGGTCACGTAAATCAACCATGCAGTGGATCATTCCATATAGTGCCTACATATAATGATATCCAATTATTTAATCACAATGCATAAACACTATATCATAACCAAATTATTGTTTATCAATCAACACATCGCTCATCATATGGTACTAGGTCATAGTTAGAACATCGATGTTGTGAATTACGTTGACCTATCAAGGAATGTCACCTTTAAACCTTGGTTAAAGCCCAAAAATCATATATGCATAAGACTCATTCCACCATTTAACCTTATGTTATAATATCATATCATCACAAATGCGATTTGGTTGGTAACATATCCTTTCTCTAAACTTTGACCTTGTGTTGGATAGAGACCATATGTTATGGGAGAGCTCAAGTTAACGACTATAGTTCACCTATGTAAAAATGCATAGTTAATCTCTTATAAAAGGACATTACAAGTTATAACTTTTATAAGTGGCATAATGTAATAGTTTAGAGAATTATAAACTCTAATTTAAACATGTTTATGACCTTGAATTAATTATAGACTGAATGTCTATTAACAAAATAGAGTATGCATGTTTATAAGTCACATAAGAACTAATAACTCAAATGATAGAAAAACTATGAAGTGGGCAAAACGTATTGTAAGAACACTATTATGAAATTATGTTACATAGTGCAAAGTGACGATACTTGATGAATTTTGGTTGTGACTCAACCTGGTAATTACTAAATATTCACCATGTCTATTGAGTAGTAAAGTAGTTATAGAATTATACAAAATAACTAGAAAGTCGACCTGTTTCGAAAGCATCAATCTCAGAAAAACTGTTTGTAGAGAGTAGTTTAATTCAAGAGAAGTATCATAGATAAATTAAGAAATTGAATAGGAATGATCCTATTGAATCCAGAAATTACTAGAACCATATGGTTCGACATGAAATTAAAATATAGGCAAACAATGATCTCGTGTAGGAAGGCATTATGGTTTTTAGTTTGCACAATTGAACTTATTCTGTCAAAATGTTAACAGGCTATAAGTTATCTCGCAAAAGCGAAAGGTGGAATAGTTGTTACACAAATAAGATAATGTATTATTGTATAAATACTGGAAATACAATCTTTATAACATTGCAATTTATATAGACTAGAGTAGAAGTACTTTGTAACTAAGATTCTAATTCTTAGAGTCACAAACATATCTTACTATCGCTACTTACTTCTGAACTTTTATACAAGAAAACCTGAAGGAAGCCAAATGGTTTTACCTCATGGAAGCTGTTTAGAGTTTAGTAGCTTAATTACTAAGATTTATAATT
The DNA here is from genome assembly GCA_001517045.1 of Pseudotsuga menziesii. Classification (NCBI taxonomy): domain Eukaryota; kingdom Viridiplantae; phylum Streptophyta; class Pinopsida; order Pinales; family Pinaceae; genus Pseudotsuga; species Pseudotsuga menziesii. The sequence continues at coordinate 637,377 of LPNX010436041.1, read as the reverse complement.
GCAAATAAAATACTGCTAGATACTTTAAGAATTTTTAATACGTACTCGTTCGATCATAAACCTGTAAGAACCAGTAATCTTCTGTGTTAGCACAATTGCTAAGTAAGCCCCAGATTCAAAAGTTAGATTCCACCTACTTAACATGAAAAAACTCATCAGTAAACTAAAGTAAAACAATACGCAAGTAAACCTTATTCTTGTTACAAAAATGAACTGTTGAGTTAATATAATTGAGAATTAGTAAAACTAATTACTTGACTATTTCTTTTATTGCTAACCTTTAGCTGTTAGTGAAACCGCAGGTTTTAGCATTTGTTGTTATCTCAAAATTTTAAATTTTTGCATAATTTTGGGGTTTTGGCATGTGGTATCAGAGCACAAGGTTCGAACACTAGGCCTTGATGAAGCCCAACTAGCTTTCATAAAACAGTAAATTAAATTATTATGCTGACGTATTTTATTTTAAATGTTATTCAACAGAGAATTGTTTTTCTAAAGTTTAACAGGTGGGTATGGAAAAGCTGGAAGAGTATGTAGAGGAGGAGTCTCCAGTTACTGAAAGAGGAAATTTACTGAGAGATCTTATACCAGAGGATTTAACTACCAATTCCTCATAGTTGTTATAAACTATAAAAGACTTAAAAATTGAAATGGAGTCTGTAAAGCGAGAAAATGAGAGGATTCTGAAGGCTCAAGAAGAGCTGAATCAAAGCCTAACTGAAAAGTTTCAAACTAAGGGTAGGGGTAGAAGATCGGAATCAGAATATGCTAGTCATCAACGAAAATATAAAAAGATGAAACATACAAAAATTGAAAGTAGTTCGTCTTCTGAAGTGTGTGGTGAACAATGAAATTACCACACTACTAGTGACAGTAGTGATGATAATCTGTACACTAAAAAGAGGAAATACAAACCTTATGAGGAAATTTCTAGGGAATTCAAAAAGATAAAACCACCAACTTTTAATGGAGAGACTGAGAAGGTGGAGGAAGCTGAATCCTGGTTATTTGGGATGAAGAAGTACTTCCAAATATATAATTATTCTAACCAGTTAAAGGCTAGAATGGCTATATATAACCTCTGAGGAAAGGATGACATTTGGTGGCAGGACTTGAAGAGAGTTAAGGGTATAAAAGAGAAATATGTTAACTAGAGTACCTTTAAGAGGTATTTCAAAAAGAAATTCCTGTCTGAGCAGTATTATGAGGAGAGAGCCAAAGAGTTTTATGAACTGAAGTTAGGTTCAATGACAATGAAGGATTTGAACAGCAAGTTCTTAAGTCTACTTAGGTATGTACCCTACCTTGTAGATGAGAAACCAAAGGTACAATGATTCCTTAGTTTTCTACCTTATCATATTAAAGATAGAATTGAATATGATAACCCAAAGACCTTGGAGGAAGCTATGAGAAAGGCTAACTTTTGTTTTGAGCAGAATCGAAAGAAAGAAAGCTTGGCCAACTGGAAGGCTAAGAAAAATAATAATCAGTTTGAACAAAAGAAGAAGGATTTTGTGCCTAATAGAAATTTTAAGAACAATACGGCCAAAAGCTATTCTAATAACAAGAATTTCCAAGGAAATATGAACAACACACCCAACAATCAGAATAATTCTAAAGGTAATAAAATTGCAAATAATCATGGAAACTTTACCAAGAACTTTGAGCACAAAGAGCCTGTCAAGTGCTAGGAGTGTAATGGCACAGACTATGCTTCAGTCTGTCCAAATTGGAAGAAGAATATTAGCAATATTCATACTATACAAGAGGATATGACCATTTGGGAACTAGCAAGGAGCATGCCTAGAATCAACGCAGCCTTGGAGAACCGACAAGCTGAATATCAGACTTCCATGGTGGAAGTAGAAGGTATGATAAATCAGACCCCTGTAACTATTTTGATTGATCCATGAGCTAGTCTCAATTATATTGCACCTCAGATTGTAGAAAAACGTAAGTTCTCTGTTGATATGTTTGAGAATTCATGGTTAGTATAGTTAGCCACTGGTGCTAAAAGAAAAGTAACTTGTTTTGTGAAAGAATGTGCATTAGTTATGGATAAATTTGAAATTGTTGTTAAATTTAATGTTTTGCCACTTGGTTTTTATGATTTGTTGATTGGTATGGACTGTTTATAACAACATAGAGTAATTCTAAACTGTTATGATAAAACTTTCACATGCTTAAAGAGTGATGAAAAACCAGTAAGTGTTAAAGGAATTTCTAGAAAAACTACTGTAAGGCAAGTTTCTACTTTACAACTTAAAAGAGTTGTTAGAAAGGGATGTAAATCTTACACAGTAACAATTACTAATGAGGAAAGTAAAATTAAAATAGATAATTTAAAAGTGGAAGACATACCAGTCTTAAAAGAATATGTTGATGTATTCCCCGAAGAAATTATGGCATTACCTTCGAAAAGGGAATTGTATTTCACCACTGAGCTGGTACCGGGTGCAGTGCCTAGCTCAAAGGCCCCTTATTGAATGATCATAATGGAAATTAATGAATTAAAATTGCAATTAAAAGAGTTAATTGATAAAAATTATATTCGACCAAGTGTGTCTCCCTGGGGGGCACCTGTCATCTTCGTCAAGAAGAAGGATGGAACTATGCGACTTTGCATAGATTACCATCAGTTAAACAAGATGACCATCAAAAATCAATATCCGTTGCCCCGAATAGATGATCTGTTTGATCAACTACGTGGAGCCATGGTGTTTTTGAAAATAGATTTAAGGTCTGGATATCAGGAAGTGAGGATTAAAGATGAAGACATCTTTAAGACCGCTTTTAGAAGAAGATATGGTCATTACAAATTTGTCATAATGCCATTCAGGCTTACTAATTCCCCAGCTGTCTTTATGTGTTTAATGAACAACGTGATGCATAAGTATTTAGATAAGTTTGTGGTCGTGTTTATCGATGATATTCTAATCTATTCAAAAATTGAAGAAGAACATAACGAACATCTAAAAATTGTTTTGCAAGAGTTGCGAGAACATCAACTCTTCGCAAAGTTTAGTAAATGTGATTTTTTCAAGGATAATATTTAGTATTTAGGTCACGTAGTGACCAAGGAAGGAATTTCCGTAGATCCTAAAAATATAAGGGAAATCAAAGATTGGCCAGTTCCTAAGGATGTGACGAATGTTCGATCTTTCATGGGCATTACCGGTTACTACCAGAGGTTCATTGAAGGTTTTTCAAGGATAGAAAATCCGATAACTTCCTTGCAGAAGAAAGGAAAGAAGTTCAAATGGAATCAGAAATGTGAAGAAAGCTTTAAAAAGTTCAAAACTTTATTAACCAGTGCACCTATTTTAAGAATAGCAGATCCATGAGTAGATCCTAATAAAGAATTTGTAGTGTGCATTGATGCTTGTAATGATGGCTTATGCGGTGTTCTAACTCAAGAAGGGCATGTTATTGCCTATGAGTCTAGAAAGCTAAAATTTCATGAAAAGAATTATGCAACATATGATCTGGAATTAGTAGTTGTAATACACGCCTTAAAGATGTGGCGACATCACCTAATTGGCAAAAAAATTATTTTAATGACTGATAATAAAGGATTGAAGTATCTTTTAGAGTTAGCCTAATTTAAATGCTAGACAAGCTAGGTGGTTAGCTTTCTTAAGTGAGTATGATTTTGAAATCTAGCATATAAAGGGTAAAGAAAATAAAGTTGCTGATGCATTAAGTAGGAACGCAAGGCTGAATTTTGCAAGAACAATCAGCACCTATGTTTCAGACTTAGATGAACAACTTAAAGAAGGAATACAACAAGATGAAATTTACCAGAATTTGCAAGCTAAATCTAAGGAAAATCCAACAAAAAACTTAATAAAAGGTTACAGTTTAAATGAAAAAGAATTTTTACTGTATAAAGATAAAATGTATGTACCTAACGTACCTAAAGTCAAGTTGTTAATTCTGGATGAAATTCATAAAACACCATATTCAGGTCATCCAGGTTATCAAAATACTATAACCATGTTAAGAAAGGAGTATTTCTGGCCAAATATGAAAACTGAAGTAGTAGATTATATTGTTGGGTGTATTGAATGTCAACAGGTAAAAACTGAACATCAACACCAATCTGGTTTGATTCATCCTTTACCCATCCTTAGTTGGAAATGGGAGATAATTAGTCTAGATTTTATTACTGGATTGCCTAAAAATCAAAATCAGAATGATTCTATCATGGTAGTAGTTGATAAGTTAAGCAAAGAAACTCACTTTATACCTGTTAAAACTACTTACAAAGCTGCAAACATAGTTGATATTTTTCTAAAACAGATTTTTCGATTACATGGAGTACCAAAAGTCATAATCTCAAATAGAGATCCTAAGTTTACAGGAAGCTTTTGGAAGTCTTTGTTTAAAGGGTTAAACACCACATTAAATTTTAGTACTTCTGTCCATCCTCAAACAAATGGACAAACTGAAAGGTTAAACCAAGTATTAGAAGATCTATTAAGAATGTATGTGAAAGACCAGCCTGGTAAATGGGAAGACTATTTACATATGGTAGAATTTTCTTATAATAATAATTATTAGACATCAGCTAGATTTAGTCCATTTGAAATTTTATATGGATGGAAATGTAATACTCAAATCTCTTGGATAATCTAGTAGATAGATTGGTATTAGTTCTAGAACTATTAAAAGAAATGGAAGAAATTGTGAAACAAGTGCAGGGAAATCTGAAAGTGGCACAGGATCGGCAGAAAAGTCAAGCAGACTTAAAAAGAACTCCAAAGGAGTTTCAGGTGGGTGAACATGTGTTCATCAAGGTAAGGCCCTGTTGCAGCTGCAACTGTTCTTCCCAAAGTTTTAAATTTTGGGCCCCTCCTCATCTTCTAGAATTGTGTTGGTTTCGTTTGATCCATAAATGTTTGGTCTCGTTCTAACTTTGGTTGATTCTGAAGATGAATTTGCGATTTGTTTTTAGAGAATGCTTGTGTTAAGATTTTGTTGTGGGTCGCGGGATTGAATTTGGATTGCTAGCTTGAAACTCGTCAAATCAATTGCCCTTTGAGCAAACCATTGTCTCTGAGGTGAAGCAATTTGACCTTTGCTGATTTTGAGTTTTCTAAACACTTAAGTTTTCTTATGATCGGGCATCATTTTTATGTTAAATCGGTGGCTGATAGCCTTTTCCCATCTGTCGTTGCGGCTCCCAATCCGATTTGCCATCTGAAGTGGGAATTGCCCCAACTGTCAATGTGCGTTAACTTTTCCATCACATGTCTGAAGCCTTCTCTCTTCCACCATTGCGGCTGGAAAATACTTTTACCTTCCAATGTCTAAACCTGGCCGACTTTCGATCTAAAGTTTTCCCACCCATGTCGTGTGTCTTCATCCTTCCCTTCCGCCGTTGCGGCTCTCGAAGTCATTGAGCTTCCGAAAGGGAAAGTCATCTGACTTCCGATTCAAGGTTTTCCCACCCACCGTCGAGTGCTTGTAGCCTTTCTCGCCCGCCATTGCGGCTGGTCGAAGCCTTTGACTTCCGACATTCGTATCCTTTCGACTTCTGCCTTGGTGCAACGAGCCGTTTTCTTGTGGAATAGTCGCTCAATCGGTAGAATCTGATGCTGTGTTTTGAAACGCCATCCCAATGAATGATGCTTATAGATTGGTTGCAGGTTGGTTCGGGAGATCGGCATGGAGGAAGATGGACAGTTTGGTAGAAGCAAGGCCGAAACTAGCCGGATCGCAGGAAAAGGACAAAATGAACGGTGATAGAGGAACAACTCTAAAAATTCCAGCAGTTATTCAGCCAATTACGAGCATGCGAGATAGAGGAATATCAAGCGTTGAGAAACTGAAGGGTCAGGCGTTTTGGGGGCAGCCAAAGTGGTCTACAGTGGTAGTTTAAATATTTGAAAGTAGAACTGAGAAAGGGCTTTTTCCCTAAAAAATTTGTAAAACCTTTTGCTTGTAAGAGGAACTACTTCGTTTTACAGTCAGAAAGTGCAACTTTTGCCTGTCGGAGAGAGTGAAAAATGTGGAATGTATCAATGCGACTAAATGAATAATGTTGAAGAGGAACTGTTTCGTTTTCAACTTTGTTTCATTTACTGTGAGAGTATTTAACTTCCTGAACCTATGTTCTTGTTAAATGTTCTTCAGTATCTTTTGGGATGTTTTTCCACTATGAGTAATAAATGTTGTTCATAAAATAATCGGCTATCTGGTTGTTTAAATATCTGTATTTGTTCGTGTGTCTTGAAATAAGTGTCAGCTAACTGTAACTCTTCATAATGCATAAAAAAAATGTATTACTCACTTACAAGTTATAATCCTGCTCCCTAGGGATAGTTTAGGTAGTTAGTTTCTCTTTTGTGTTATCTGTGATTGGGATGCTAGTGAGTCTAAGACGAGAGGTAAGAACCTGCGCATCACATTTTGACTGCTCCTCGCATCTTATCACCCTGCATGGTTAATTAGGCACTTTCATATCATACATTAAGTCAAAATATACAAAATTCACGGTGGATCGGGCCGCAACCAGTAAAGCCTTTGTTTTGTTACTTTGACCTACGGTAGCCGGACCGTAAACCAGACGGATTCCCTATACCAAAACTTCAATGGGCTATTTGGGAACATTGATTGGGGAGAATCCCTCATTGTTGCTGCCTGTGAATTTCCGAGCGCCAACAGTTTTGGCACTAGAAGGAGGGCCACCAATGCATGGCTGGTCGAGGAAACCCGTTTTCCTAAGAATATTCCACCGGTAACAGTTCTGAAAGCAGTGGGTTTCATAATCCAATTCCGGAAGAAAGAGAACATCTATATTCTGTTGGTAACGAAATTGTTAATGATTTGAGAAGGCATACCAGGGCATACGTAAAGAAGATTGGAGGATTGCCAATCATCCCTGAATTGCCCAGAAGAGAGTATAAAAAGAAAGATCGTTCTGTAACAGAAGAATCAATGTTGGTGGGAGACTGGGAAGATCTTGTAGAATCTTATTTACAAGAGGTTTTACTACCTTTGAACCAAGAAGGCCCATAAACCCCCCACAGTTCTCCTTCTCATACTCCAATTGGTTCACCTCCTCACTCCCCACCCAGACTCATGGCAGGAGTAAATGCTAATCCATCACCTAACCCACCTAATCCACCACCTGCATGGAGAGCCAGATCACCATTAAACCTTACACCTCCTTTACATGACCTACCTCAAGCCTTTAACAAGATGTTTCCCAAGTTTGATCCCAATGAGAAAATACTAGTAGATGATCACCTACAAAGCTTTTACTTGGCAATTGAGGGATTAAGGGCCGGGGAACATGAAGACGTGGTATGCAGACTATTCCCGCATACCCTTAAAGGAGATGCAACGTCATGGTACTTTGGATTGCCTGCTAACTCTATCCCTGATTGGGATACCTTCAAAAGAATTTTCAGAAGTAAGTATGCAACTCAGAAAACTCATGCAGCTTTCATGAAAGGGCTATGCGCGTTGAAGAAATAAAGAAAAGAAAAAGTGCACAGTTTCACTCAAAGGTTTGCAGCATATCTCAAGAACTTCTCTGAAACAGATAAGCCTTCAAACAAATTTCTTATTGAATACTATACTTCAGCTTTAGGCCCTGATTTGGCCATGTTTGCCAAAGATAGGGCCAAGCCTTCTTTGACAAAAACCTATGAAGAAGCAGAAGTGGTGGAAGCTGAAAGAGAGAGCATTGAAGACTATCCAGAACAATCTGGAGAGAAAGGTACATGAAGAAAATCCTTATTATTTACTAAGCCTAAGGAAGAAAAGTCTCCAAATTTGGAAAATATGGCCAAAATGATGCAGAAGCTTTCCAATAAAATCATAGATATGGAGAAAGAAAAGGAAGCACAAAAGTTTTATAAGCCATATTATAAGAAAAGAGAGGATAACCACCAGACTCAACCTCCTCCGCACAATATTGCATCTATGAATTTAACATAGGTAGGCTTGGATAATTTTTGCACGTTCCACCAACAGCCACACTCTGAGAAGAATTGCACGTAGTGAATAAATTCGATGACGTTGGTCATGAATCAGCTATTAGATTCTTGATTGACAGAAGAGGGAAATGAAGAAAGAAAGGAAAATTATGCTTCTACGTCTACTAAAGAACAGGAAGAGGAAACCATGGCTTTATGGAATTTTGTCTCATTATTTTATGCTGAAGAAGAAAAGACTCAGGGGTGTAAAGACATTATGGAAACCAACGTAGCCACGAGGAGTCAAGGGGCGGTTAAGGAAGACAGTCTTATACTCCCAAAGATTAAGAGGCTACAGAGAAATGTTAAGAAGAGATTTCAAGACAAATATTTGGCTGATAAAATTCCAGAGTTCACTGTCACCAGCCAAGATCCTAAGCAGAGTGACGCGTAGGTCAAGCCTAGTGAAGAAAATGCTGGAAAACCCCATCCCATTGAGCAGCCAATGGATTATGACATTGTGGAGGATTTAAAGAAGATAAAAGCAACTGTTCCACTATTCGAAATGTGTAAAGTGCCTTAGCAAAAGGAAAGACTGTTGAAATCACTTGAAGCATCGGATGAGAAGCTTCCCGCTAGCAACCAACCTCAGGAAGAGGAAGAAATTGGAGAAACCAGCGTTGGAGGTAAGTCTAAAAGAAATCATCCACCTTTCCTCCTCACGTTTGAAATTTTCAATCATAATGTACATAACTACTTGGTAGACTCAGGGGCATCAGTAAATGTTATGCCCATATCAGTCTGTAAAAAGATCAATGGGTAGCCTAAGCCATCCACGTGGAGGGTGGTTCAATTGGACAGAACGGATGTAAAGGTAATTGGTGAGCTGGAAGATGTCCTAGTTCATCTGGCATCTAATGACAAAGTTTGCCAAGTTATTAACATCGTGGTGGCTGATATACCAAATGCTTACGGTCTCGTCCTGAGCAGAGAATGGTCAGCCAAATTAAATGGATATTTTGCCTCAGATTGGTCGCATCTGTGGCTTCCATACAAAGGAAGTCCGAACCAGATCAAGATTTTAAGAGAACCTCACATGAAGTACAATGTTACTCAACTGGAGGAGAAGAATGTACCAGTGGATTCTATATTGGGAAACTATTTTATTGAGTTGGAACCAGGTAATTACCAAGCAGAAGAAGCCAGTAACACATATGATACCCAGCCTGATCTCCTTCGATTTTCACAGGTTGATGAGATTGACTGTAAAATAGTAGACTTAGCAGTAGGAGTAGATTCATTTTTAGTAGTCAGTAATTTTTGGACTTTATTTTTTGATGGCTCTAAGACATTAGAAGGGACAGGGGCTGGCTGTGTCCTGATTGACCCACAAAAAAAAAACATTTCCTTTCATGTAGATTAAAGTTTGAGTGTACTAATAATACAACTGAGTACGAAGCACTGGTGCAGGGACTAAAGAAGGCAATTGAATTAAAGGTAAGTAATCTAAAAGTTTTTGGGGATTCTGAAATTATTGTGAAACAAATCCAGAATCAGATACATTGCATATCTCCTCACTTAAAAGCTTACCAGAATGAGGTATGGGATTTGCTGAGATATTTTAATGCATTTAACATTATTTCAATTCCAAGAATAAAAAACGCAGCTGCTGATCTGTTGGCCACATCAGCCGCTAGACTCATACCCACTAATAATCGATGTTCTGTCGAACTACTTTTCAGGCCCTTTGTACCTGATATGATTACAAACCTACAAGTGTTCGATGATGACCAACAGATCATAGAATGTTTAACGAATGATAAGGTGTTTAAAGGAGCGATCATAGACGATGAAGAGCATCAGGATGAGATGAAATACGATAATTTCATTCCTAAAGGAGTCAAAATGATGGAAAAAATGTTCGATTTAAATGAAAAATTCAAAAGACCACCCAACGTAAAGACCCACAGCTCGTCGCTGCAGTTCAAGCTGATAAATTTGGGGACTGAAACGGCTCCTAAGTTCGTGAATCTTGGCAAATGTTTTTCACCAACAGAACGAGACAAATTCATCAGTCTATTTAAACAATATAAAGATGTTTTTGCATGGACGTACGAAGATTTGAAAACGTATGACACCAGCATCATCAAGCATGTCGTTTCCATTAAAGCAGACGTCAAGCCATATCAGCAACCATTAAGAAAAATGCATCCGAAATTGGAACCGCTGATTCAAAGTGAAGTGAAGAAGTTATTGGATGCAAGGATCATCTTCAAATTCAGACACTCTGAGTGGGTATCAAATCTGGTACCAGTAAGGAAAAAGTCTAGAGAAATCAGACTCTGCGTGGATTTCAGGAACTTAAACCGTGCATCAGATAAAGATAACTATCCTGTGTTACCCATGGAGTAGCTGCTACAGATGGTTTCAGGTTCTGAACTATTTTCATTATTAGATGGTTTCTCTGGCTACAATCAAGTATTAGTAGCCAAAGAAGACAGATTAAAGACAACGTTCAGAACTAAATGGGGAACCTTTGCCTATAGAAGGATGCCTTTTGGGTGGATTAATGCTGGATCGACATTTCAGAGGGCTATGGACATAGCTTTTCACGGACTGATTGGATGAAGTGCTATAGTGTACCTTGACGACATTACAATATTCTCGAAGAAAAGAGAAGAGCATGTATTTCACTTAAAGCAGATTTTCGAACGATGTCGGAAATATGGCATCTCCCTCAATCCTAAAAAATGTGTGTTCGCTGTCACGGAAGGAAAGTTGCTGGGTCACATAGTTTCAAAGAGAGGAATCTCTATAGATCCAGAAAGAATTAAGGCCATTGAACAAATCCCCTTTCCCCACAATAAGAAAAGGATGCAGTCTTTTATGGGAACTATAAATTTCGTGCGAAGATTTGTCCCTGATTTTGATCAGATTGTTAAGCCACTGCAACAGATGGTGAAACAAAATGCACAATTTAAGTGGACTAAAATTGAAAAGAATGCTTTCAGTAAAATCAAGACTGTTGTTGCACATGCCCCCTCCCTGAAAATCCCAAACTTTGATAAAGACTTTATTCTGTATACATTTGCATCCGATTATTCACTAGCAGCTGTGCTCACCCAAAAGGAAGAAAGGGGGGATGAATTCCCAATCTCCTTTATGAGTACTGGTCTACAAGGGGCTGAATTAAACTACCTAGCCATTGATAAGAAAGATTACGCAGTATTTAAGGCAGTGAAGTAATTCAGGCCTTATATATTAAAAAATTGAACCAAGGTAATAGTCCCCTACCCAGCTGTAAGATCCCTTCTCATACAGAAAGAGTTAGGAGAAAGAAGGGGAAACTGGGTAACAGCTCTTCAAGAATACGACCTTGAATTCAAGCCAGCATCTATAGTGAAAGGTCAAGGGTTGTGCAAATTGATGACTGAAAGCGGGAACAACGAAGAACAAGCATGGGAGGATGAGGTGGAATTACATGTAATGGATGTATGTCCTTTGTTTAACTATTGAGTCTTGGTATAGAGACCTTGTGCATTACCTGCAGTCAGGGCTATTGCCAAAACATTGGAATTCCAAACAAAGAAGATCTCTGCGTCTTAAATCAACCTCCTATCAACTTGTTGAAGGAGTATTATTCAGAAGGAATTATGACGGGGTTCTCGTCAGATGTCTAGAAAAAGAAGATGCGAAGAAAGTAATGTCAGAATTACATGACGGTCCTGCTGGGGGACATTATTCAGGAGACACTACAACCCACAAAATCCTTAGAGCCGGTTACTATTGGCCTACACTCTTCAAGGATGCACATGCACATGTCAAGAAATGTGATATTTTCCAAAGGTGTGGTGGAAGACAGCCTAAAGCAGCAGCACCCCTAAAGCCTGTGATGATCACAGAACCATTCGAGAAATGGGGGATGGATATTATTGAAGAAATAAAACTAAATTCCTCCTTGTAGCACAAGTACATTCTTATTGTGATTGATTATTTCACTCACTGGGTCGAAGCTATCCCACTGTGCAAGATAAATGAAGACGAAATCATCAGCTTCCTACAAGATCATATCATGACCAGGTTTGGAGTTCCAGTTTCGTTAGTATTTGATAATGCTAAATAATTTTCATCAATTAAATTGACTGCATTTGCTCATGATAAAGGGATAAAATTACATTATTCGGCTAATTATTATCCACAAGGAAATGGCCTGGCTGAATCCTATAACAAAAATCTGATTAGGATTTTAAAGAAGACTATGGTAGAAAACCAGAGGAGTTGGCACTTAGCATTACCAAATGCCCTTTGGGCTGATAGAGTTACCCCCAAGTCTGCGATTGGAGTGTCCCCATATACCCTTGTCTATGGTAAAGAAAACATCCTTCCTCCCAATATCATGCTACCATCTTCCATACTAGCTCAAGAGTCTAGGGGGTCGGATGATGAAGTTTTACAAATAAGAATATATAATCTCCTGAAAGCAGAGGAGGCTAGATCTAAAGCCAAAGAATTCTTTAAGCAACAACAAGAGTCAGTTAAGAGATGGTTCGACAAGCATAAAGCTGGGACAAAAGACTTTGAAGTAGGAGACTTAGTCCTCAAATGGGACCACCCCCATGATGAGAAAGGAAAACATACCAAATTCCAGCAGTTGTGGGTAGGCCCTTTTCAGATTGCAGCCAAGCTTGGTCCTTCTACTTACAAGTTGCAAAATCTGCAGGGGTGGGAGGAGAAACTACCAGTAAATGGTTTGGTTCTCAAGCCTTATTTTTCCTGAGTTTGTTTGAATTCTTCTTTCTTGTATATAAATAATTCATCTGGCTGTCTTTTGAGTCATGTTTTTTAGTTTGTTTTGTTGATTTCAATAAAGGGAGCAAACCTGCGGTTGCATGAGGAACATCCGAAATTTATGGGTTTGATAAACGTTTTGGTATCGTACTGTGTGTTGCTTTTTATATGAAAGAACTTCTTCCAGTTTAGCAATTTTCTTGAATAGCTCTGTGTGCATTGAAGTCCTGCTTAATCCCTGTGAAATAAACCATATTCAAAGAGTCCAGAATACTATATTGAGGCTCCATCCACGTCACACTTAAAATGTCTAGGGGATGACAGCAGAGGACCCATGGAAAGAAGAAAGGTGAATGGCATATTAAATATAAATGATCCCATGCCAAGAAACGAATGCCAAAAGGCAGATAAGAATCAAAGAACTCCTACGAAAAGCATCATACATCAAAGCAGATGTTGAATCATAAGTACTAAATTGCCGAAAGATCCTCTTCGTCCATGAGCTTAAACTTGAAGTACACCACTCACACAAAAGGACACTATGGGATAGAGGATCCTGAAGTAAAATTTACTAAGAAAGGCATGTAATCAAACTCATATGAAAAGGGACAAAAGTCCAAAAGCACAAGAAAAGTGTTAAAATGGCATGGGAATGAGGAACAAATGAATATGTCTATTTACCATATGCTACAATCCTGTGGTGTCCAAAGCTATTAGCCACCTGAAGACAAAGGTAATAATGAAACTCATCCTTTGGCCTCAGCATAGTTATCTGGACTTAATGATTATGGTTTCCACTCTCCCTAATTGGACTGTCATCAATGATTAAGGGTACACACTTCTGTCATTTGAGAAATCCATATTGTTGGAAGGATTCAATATGATGCTTTTGTTGTTAAATAGTCTGTCACTCAAAGGTCAATCACCCAGAGATCTAGGTTCACCAGGTAATCACCAATTGTTGCAGCTGCAACTGTTCTTCCCAAAGTTTTAAATTTTGGGCCCCTCCTCATCATCTAGAATTGCGTTGGTTTCATTTGATCCATAAATGTTTGGTCTCGTTCTGACTTTGGTTGATTCTGAAGATGAATTTGCGATTTGTTTTTAGAGAATGCTTGTGTTAATATTTTGTTGTGGGTCGCAGGATTGAATTTGGATTGCTAGCTTGAAACTCGTCAGATCAATTGCCCTTTGAGCAAACCATTGTCTCTGAGGTGAAGCAGTTTGACCTTTGCTGATTTTGAGTTTTCTAAACACTTAAGTTTTCTTATGATCGGGCATCATTTTTATGTTAAATCGATGGCTGATAGCCTCTTTCCGTCCGTCGTTGCGGCTCCCAATCCGATTTTCCATCCAAAGTGGGAATTGCCCCGACTGCCGATGTGCGTTAACTTTTCTGTCACATGTCCGAAGCCTTCTCTCTTCCGTCGTTGCGGCTCCCAATCCGATTTTCCATCCGAAGTGGGAATTGCCCCGACTGCCGATGTGCGTTAACTTTTCTGTCACATGTCCGAAGCCTTCTCTCTTCCGTCGTTGCGGCTAGAAAATTCTTTTACCTTCCGATGTCTAAACCTGGCTGAATTCCGATCTAAAGTTTTCCCGCCCGCATCGCGTGTCTTCAGCCTTCCCTTCCGTCGTTGTGGCTCTAAAGTCATTGAGCTTCTGAAAGGGAAAGTTGTCCGACTTTTGATTCAAGGTTTTCCTGCCCAGCATCAAGTGCTTGTAGCCTTTCCTCTTCCGCCATTACGGCTGGTCGAAGCCTTTGACTTTCGACATCCGTATCCTTCCGACTTCTGCCTTGGTGCAACGGGCCGTTTTCTTGTGGAATAGTCGCTCAATCGGTAGAATCTGATGCTGTGTTTTGAAACACCATCGCAATGAATGATGCTTGTCGATTAGTTGCAGGTTGGTTCGGGAGATCGACGTGGAGGAAGATGGACAGTTTGGTAGAAGAAAGGCTGAAACTAGCTGGATCACAGGAAAAGGACAAAATGAACGGTGATAGAGGAACAGCTCTAAAAATTTCGGCAGTTATTCAGCCAATCATGAGCATGCGAGATAGAGGAATATGAAGCATTGAGGAACTGAAGGGTCAGGCATTTTGGGGGCATCCCAAGCGGTCTACAGTGGTAGTTTAAATATTTGAAAGTAGAACTAAGAAAGGGCTTTTTCCCTAAAAAATGTGTAAAACCTTTTGCTTGTAAGAGGAACTACTTTGTTTTACAGTCAGAAAATGCAACTTTTGCTTGCTGGAGAGAGCGAAAAATGTGGAATGTATCAATGCGACTAAATGAATAATGTTGAAGAGGAACTGTTTCGTTTTCAGCTGTTTTTCATTTACTGTGAGAGTATTTAACTTCCTAAACCTATGTTCTTGTTAAATGTTCTTCAGTATATTTTGGGATGTTTTTCCACTGTGAGTAATAAATGTTGTTCATCAAATAATTGGCTATCTGGTTGTTTAAATATCTGTAGTTGTTCGTGTGTCTTGAAAGAAGTGTCAGATAACTATAACTCTTCATAATGCATAAAAAAAAATGTATTACTCACTTACAAGTTATAATCCTGCTCCCTAGGGATAGTTTAGGTATTTAGTTTCTCTTTCGTGTTATCTATGATTGGGATGCTAGTGAGTCTAAGACGAGAGGTAAGAACCTGCACATCACATTGTGACTACTCCTCGCATCTTATCACCCTGCATGGTTAATTAGGCACTTGAATATCATACATTAAGTCAAAAAATACAAAATTCACGGTGGACCGGGCCGCAACCGGTAAAGCCTTTGTTTTGTTACTTTGACCTACGGTAGCCGGACTGTAAACCAGATGAATTCCCTATACCAAATAGTCAATGGGCTAGTTGGGAACGTTTATTGGGGAGAATCCCTCATTGTTGTTGCCTGCAAATTTCCGGGCCCCAACAGGCCCAAAAAGAGCTCTCTAAGATTGGGAAGTTGTGCAAAATTGGCACCTCGTTACTGTGGCCTATTTGAAATTTTGTCTAGGATTGGACAAGTAGCTTGTCAATTAGCATTACCACCTAACTTAAGAGTACATAATGTTTTTCACATTTCTGTTTTAAAGAAATATTTCCATGATGCCACTCATGTTGTTAACTGGAATGTTGTACAGGTGGAACTAGAAGGAGAATTTCTGGTGGAACCGGACTGTATCCTCGGGAGGAGGGAAATTACACTTTGGAACCGCACCATTGGATAGGTGAAGGTGCAATGGAAGCACCTTAGTCCAGAGGAAGCCACCTTGGAATTGGAAAGTAAAATGTGAGATGCATATCCAATTCTATTCCAGGGGAATTCGGACGATGAAGAATAAATAACATCGAGGATGATGTTATGTTCTAAGGGGGTGTGTATGTCACAT
This sequence comes from Pseudotsuga menziesii, assembly GCA_001517045.1. Classification (NCBI taxonomy): domain Eukaryota; kingdom Viridiplantae; phylum Streptophyta; class Pinopsida; order Pinales; family Pinaceae; genus Pseudotsuga; species Pseudotsuga menziesii. The sequence continues at coordinate 621,280 of LPNX010436041.1, read as the reverse complement.
TCTCTAATTTTGCAAAATAATATTATCTTATTTTGATTTTATTCCAAGACATTATGTTAAATTTAATACTAAGTTTTAAATTATGACTCAAAAGAGTCAAGGATATTGAATGTAATCTAAATATTTTAATTTTAAATAAATAAAAGTGGAGACAACAGCTTGGGAGAGTTGTTGAAAAGAGTGTTACTGGTCAAGTTGGTGGAGGAGACTAGGTGGAGAGCAAATAGAAAAGTGGCAGATTCCTCAAACACTTCCAGTGTTGGAGGTGGAAACCTCCCTACATTTGGGGTCATGATCCCCCAAAAAAGTGGGATCAGAGCAGGTGGCTCAATTAATGACAACTAACCAGAAAAGACCTAGGAAATCTTAATAAAAAAACCCATTGAAGAGAGCCGAGGCTGCTCATTCCAGAGAGAAGAATCATTCAGGTGAATTTACTTCAAGGAATTCATTGGGAAGGGAATTTCGTGGAAGGTGTTTGAGGGGTAAACTGCAAGAAGTGATATAGTACATCTTTCCAGCTGATAGATCTTGCTGCAGTGTGTAGAGTTGGTATTGAGTCATTGGACTAGTAATTTGTTGTTTGCTCCACCCAGTCCCAGCCAAGAAGACCAGGAAAAGGCTCGGGGTTCCTAAGAATTTTTTGTTTGAGTGCTCTCCAGGAGTTGGTAGGGAGGAACGGCCTCCCAATGCTGTTGTCATCCATCTTTAAAATAGGTTCTACAATCTTTCAATTGCTGTGTTAAATTTTATTTCTGAGTATGAACAAATAATGAATGATTTATATGTTATGTTGTGAATTGTTAAGCTTGAAATCTCTTAGTTGTTTGAATGATGAATCTGTACTCTGATGAAAAATAATCCTACCTGTGTTTTTCCCCATCTAGAATAAACCAAATCATACTCTAGCATAGGTAGTGTGTTTAAAATGAATGAAGTATGATAGGAATATGAAATTAATAGAATACTTATGTTTTTAGAGTATTGAAATCTTATCTTTCAGTAGATAGTTGCTTCCAGAGAGAATATTAATCTGTTTAGTAGGGTTGTTGTTAGAACCAAACTATGTATTAAGAATATTAGAAAAAGAATAGGATCATCTTATTTTACTAATAGTAGTATGTTCAAGTATGTAAGTGATTCCTTTACACAGTACCTTCTTTTATAAACTATACATCTACACTGAAATAGAAGAAATAGAAATGTCAGTTAAATGCTTGTTATTTATGTTAAGTAGAGGATGTAATTATGGTTTTGTTAGTTTACATCTTTTCCTAATAATAATAGCTATTTTTACCTGCAACTATTTGAACTCTAAGTAAGGATTGGTAACCTAATTAAATTCTAAAGATAAACTAATTTGAGATAAGGAATATAATAAATAAGAACTTAATAACTAAAAGACAGTAGTAACCTATGATTAAAGTACTTAATAAATAACTGTCCTTATACACTTATAGAAAAATTATAAGTAAAGAAGTATTGACAGGTATGAAAATTCTTATTACTTTCACCAAGCTTACAAAAATAATCTTATTAAATAAACTAAACTATTATAGACTATTCTCAGTCTTTATTAATAATATATATATTGAAATATAAACTCAAGAGAATACATTATTCACAAACAATATTATTATTAACACAAATAATAGTATTATTAACATAAACAATATTGTTTATAAATCAAAAGAAATTATTTTACAAAGTAGAGTAATTTTTAAAAAGAAGAACAGAGATTAATTCTATAAACCCTAACCCAGAATTCTTTAAGCCATTGAAATTATTTTAAACTCTTGTGACAATAATTGAATTTAACGAAAGAGCAGTATAGAAATCATTATTAGAAAAGTTTAATAGGGTAAAAACCCTACATCACATTTTTGAGCAAAATTTATCTGTATTCTTTATATACATTAGTAACCCAAGATAAACCATAAGAGTAGTTCTTTTTAACCATTAAAAGAACCAACTAAATTGATTACATAGAAATAAAATACAATACTGAACAACATATACAAAATGTATACTTATAAAAGAAACTGTGTCTTTTTACTTTACTAATAGGGTGTACCTGTGAAAGTGAAAGACAGGGTTAAAAATCCTTATATTTATTACAATTACAAATATCAAAACATTGAAGTAATAAACCATATTTATTTAATTACGTAACCATCAAGTAACTAGGTCATTATAAATTACTTACAGTGCTTAAGGACAAATAGAAAGACGGTAGTAATTATTATAAACTAGGATTTCCACAACACATGGTAATATTAATTAACAGATAATTAAATAAGTATTAAAAATTGTTAAAAATTAAGTAGAATAATTTATTTCAAAATGAGGGTTGCCATGGGATAAACCCTAGCTCATAAACTGTGAGAAAAAACGAGTAAGAATTGCAACTAAACAATGACTGCATGTATCAGTCTTAAAAACCTTAATTATAAACTCTTACAGAGTAATTCAAATAGAGTACAAAAAACTTCACGTACAGTCAAAAAGGGTAAAAACCCTGAATTTACACAGAGCATAATATAAAACAACTGATAAACCGAAACAAGTTTGAAGATAGAACTGTCTTTACAAGAACTATTAAATTAAACAACCCGTAAAGATAAAAAATCAAAACTAATTACATTGCTCAGTTAAAATCGAGTCTACCGATCGACTAGCGAGGGTTCGAAACTGGGTAAACCCACATATGACCTGTAAATAAATCAAACCACATAACTTATGGAAAGTCAAGGAAGGATTCCCCAAACCTTGGGTGATTCCATTGACCACCCTGATACAAGTAGGGTGAAAACCCAACACATGGACCACGGGGCTTACCCGAACTAAGCCACAAACCACAGTATTCGCTAGTTGACTACGTACTTCCTCCACCATGAAAGTACTTACTGGAAAGCACCTGTAAGGAGTTTAAAGGACTACTGTCAGTAAATAATTATCTATTTTTGCCACTATAACAGCAAATATGCTTGCTGCAAAGTAAATGAACTCTAAAATTATTATTTCCCTATCAATGGAAACGACGAATAGTCCTGTAGAAGCACTTTCACCTACAGGATTTTCAAACTAAAGACTCAACAGCTTGCAAGACAAAACCTCACGCAACAACAAGAGAAAACTGTAGCAGACAGCGAGCCACGAGGACAACAAAGGGAAGATTACACAGAAAGCAAGCCAAGGGCAATGATAATCTCCACAAGTTTGCAGAGTGAGAACCCCAGCCAATGATAATGGATTTTAAAACCACACACCAGTGATAAATGCAACACTAAACCAAGACTCAAGACAACTGTAGTAGAAGAGGATCGACGGCCGCAATGAAATCCAAGCAGAGCGGCCTCAAGGGCCAGTGCGAACTGCGGGGAAGAAATGATAAGGGTTAGGGTTACGATAGTATTTATATCTTCCGCGCTTGGTTAGGAGAAGACCACGTGGTCATGTAAATCAACCATGCATTGGATCATTCCCTATAGTGCCTGCATATAACGATATCCAATTATTTAATCACGATGCATAAAAAATATATCATAACCAAATTATTGTTTATCAATCAACACATCGCTCATCATATGGTACTAGGTCATAGTTAGAACATCGACGTTGTGAATTACATTGACCTATCAAGGAATGTGACCTTTAAACCTTGGTTAAAGCCTGAAAATCATTTATGCATAAGACTCATTCCACAATTAACCTTATGTTATAATATTATATCATCACAAATGCGATTTGGTTGGTAACATATCCTTTCTCTAAACTTTGACCTTGTTTTGGATAGAGAGCTTATGTTATGGGAGAGCTCAAGCTAACAACTATAGTTCACCTATGTAAAAATGCATAGTTAATCTCTTATAAAAGGACATTACAAGTTATAACTTTTATAAGTGGCATAATGTAATAGTTTAGAGAATTATAAACTCTAATTTAAACATGTTTATGACCTTGAATTAATTATAGAATTAATTTCTATTAACAAAATAGAGTATGCATGTTTATAAGTCACATAAGAACTAATAACTCAAATGATAGCAGAACTATGAAGTGGACAAAATGTATTGTAAGAACATTATTATGAAATTATGTTACATAGTTCAAAGAGGCAATACTTGATGAATTTTGGTTGTGAATCAACCTGGTAATTACTAAAGATTCACCATGTCTATTGAGTAGTAAAGTAGTTATAGAATTATACAAAATAACTAGAAATTTGACCCGTTTTGAAAGCATCAATCTCAGAAAAAACTGTTTGTAGAGAGTAGTTTAATTCAAGAGAAGTATCATAGATAAATTAAGAAATTGAATAGGAATGATCCTATTGAATCTAGAAATTACTAGAACCATATGGTTCGACATGAAATTAAAATATTGGCAAACAATGATCTCGTGTAGGAAGGCATTATGGTTTTTAGTTTGCACAATCGAACTTATTATGTCAAAAGGTTAACAGGCTGTAAGTTATCTCGCAGAAGCGAAAGGTGGAATAGTTGTTACACAAATAAGATAATGTATTATTGTATAAATACTAGCAATACAATATTTATAACATTGCAATTTATATAGACTAGAGTAGAAGTACTTTGTAGCTGAGATTCTAATTCTTAGAGTTGCAAACATATCTTACTATCACTACTTATTTCTAAACTTTATTACAAGAAAAACTGAAGGAAGTCAAATGGTTTTACCTCACAAAAGCTGTTTAGAGTTTAGCAGCTTAATTACTAAGCTTTATAATTGCAAATAAAATACTATTGGATACTTTTAGAATTTTTAATACCTACTCGTTCGATCATACCTGTAAAAATGTAAGAACTAGTAATCTTCTGTGTTAGCACAATTGCTAAGTAAGCCCCGGATTCAAAAGTTAGATTCCACCTACTTGACATGAAAAAACTCATTAGTAAACTTAAGTAAAACAATACGCAAGTAAACCTTATTCTTGTTACAAAAATGAAATGTTGAGTTAACATAATTGAGAATTAGTAAAACTAATTACTTGACTGTTTCTTTTATTGCTAACCTTTAGCTGTTAGTGAAACCACAAGTTTTAGAATTTGTTGTTATCTCAAAATTTTAATTTTTTGCGTAATTTTGGGGTTTTGATAGGGCCACCTAAGGTCGTGTCAGTTGAGTGAACCGACATGTAGTTTTTTGTAACTGTTTGTAAATCATATATATTAGGTTGTTGAGCTAGATGAGAACTCGGTTCAGTTATTTGTATTGTATGGACCCTCTCATGTTAATATAATCTGTTATTTTATCTACTTGTTCTTATCTCTTGTCTCTGTTATGTATGTATGTTTTAGTATGTATTATTGGTAACCTTATGTGATCTATGAGATTACAACATTGGTTCCATTGCCGGTAGTACATGTATGAGATGTATGCAAGCAGGATAATATCAGAATAGGAGATTAAGGACTGGTGGGAGCGTAAAGTAGCAAATTATTTGCAGAATTATGCACAAAGAAATAGATTGACGACTGCACAAGTAAAGGAACGATTCTTTACGGAGACACATGAGAATTTTGTAGAATCAGTGCCCCAGCTACTGAAGAAACTCTTGGATGAAAAAATTGGAAGGAACTAAAGATCAACAATTACAAGAAAAACTGATTCGAGGGGGAAGAACAAACTTGTCGGAGTGGTTCGAAAAGATCACCAATGAATTCTACAAGAAGAAAGCAGTAGAAGAAAGGACTTTGGTGGAAACCATCAAAAATAAATTCTACACAGACCTCATCGAGCAATTTTTGTGTTCCTTACCAACCTTGCTGTTTAAGTTCCTGATCGAGAAAGGAGTGGGTCATATTGTCGAACGTCTTCCATCACTTCGCGGACTGCCATTAAACCCTAACTGGGTGAAAAAACAAAAGAGGTGGGAAACATTCATTGCCGAAAGGGAGTGGGAATACTTCCTAAGAAATTAGATAGAACTATCTGGGCTTGCTAAAGCATCGAGTAGGATATGGGGGGGTAGCTGGTCATATGTTGGGATAATGTGGAGTGGATTCTAGTTGACTAAGGAAGATACCAATTGTTATAGCAGATTTCACCACTCTAGGTGAATCACACTTTGTATGGCCTTCCCCTCTCTCGCTGTAGACTCTTTAGACCCCATGGACCATATTTTATCCTTTGATGTTTCCTTAATCATCCCTAAAACTATATAAAAAATTATATACGCGGCTTTTTACCCGATAACTGCATACATACGTGGGTTTGACTCCTATAACCGCGTACATCGGGATGTGTGCATAGTCCAAATCCTTTTGGAGTTTTCCTTGACATGGATCCGACTCATTCGACTCCTGGCCTTCCATATGCCTTGAGATCACTCGGATTCGACCCTTCATTATCCCTTGTGAAGCTATATAAGGAACCCCTTGGTACATTGAAGGCATATAGAGAGATTGAAAGCAACGAAACTATAGTCCATTGTTGACGGAATTTATGCTTGAGTCTGCATCCCTTTGTCCCTTTGGAGCACTGTTGTGTTCTTCCCAAGCTTGCCTTTTGCTAGTGAGCTTGCTATCGTGAGATGGAGGATTGAGGTGGTCGAGGCCCAAGTGGGGGATTCAGTTTCTCCGGTTCGCAGACGTGCTGTTAGAGGTTGTATCTATCTTGTAATCTCTGATTTATATTAATAAGAACTATCTTTTCCTGTCCAATGATGTGTATTTGATTGAATATTGTATCCATTGGAATATGTCAAATTTTTTTACATTATTGATTATATATGCTAGAATAGATCTAACACCATGATATATAGTATGCTTGTATTGTTTACTTGTTGTTGAGGAAGTATTATATCAATTCAAGCTGAAGATTGGAAAGCTCAACGAGGATCTACTTCAACCGTCCGGAATAAGGTACGAGGTCTGATCCTTTAGTGTTAGAAATTTTATTTCTATTGCATATTGGGAAATATTGATTTCTGGAGTCGCCAATTCTGTTACGGAGAGAAATTCCTATGGCTTGGGGTACCACAACAGATAGCTTTGAAGACGTGTCGCCTTTGAACAGAGAACTGTATATCACATCCATTTGTTGGGTTATAGTTTGACTTAGGAGCTATACTTGTTTATCTGAGTTTATCTCCACCGACTGGTTAAGCTTCCAGTCCCTATGGAGTCTCTGTTGATGCCTCCTGTGTCACAGAGATGTCCCAGTTTGTATATTGAGTCTCTGCTGCCTTCATTTAGTCACCATATGTCATTATGCTCTTGTTCGAAGGAAGTGGAAACCTGTGTCGACCATTCCTTAGTTATCTTGACTTTGCATGTCGGCCGTTCCCGGTACAGTTACTGGTTCGTGCACTTTATGATTGAGTCCTTCCACATTAGACAGCTTTACTAAGCACCTCATGTTGGATAATGGGGGATGCCTTATTTCCCTCCTTCCAGCGGATTTCATCCCATCGACTTCAGATCATTTATTCTGGGATTGGAATCTAGAGTCCTTTTGAGTTCCTTGAGACTTGCAGTCATCAGTGGAAGGTTCTCTCACCATCGACAGTTTCTTGGGAATACATCAATGTCTCCTGATCGATGGATTCTCTCAAGTGTTTGACCTCAACACATCTATTCACACTTGTTAGTTTTCACTCTAGTACCTTGATTTCCATTATCATTATCGGTGGGTAATCTCACATATGTTAACGGTATACATCAATGACTGGTAATCAGACGATGGACTACTATGTTCGACCTCGACACCTCTATTTGCATAGTAGGACATGTACTCGTAGCAGTTTGTGTAGAAGACCTTCCATACTGGTGGCATATCTTATATGCTACCTCCTTGATCATGCCAGTGTTCAAGAGATTTCAGCTCTCATGACTTGATTCCAGTGTATGTCAGACATTTCCAGCCACTATGGAGATCTTGATCTATTATATATCTTCAGCCATTTTGGAGATCATGGTCCTTCGTATATATTCATCATGGAGATTCTGATCTATGTATATTGTATGTGGCAATGACCACATATGTGATATCATGTATTATGCCTATTCATGGCCATTATACTCTTATGTATCCGGGACTGCTATATGTACTTGCAGTTATATACAGAGTTGTATCATTGTACTATGTTGATTGGGTGGCTGGTCTTCCATTTGGGATCCTTCATCACTCCACTTCTGGGATGGACTTATAATGTATTTCGGCCATCGTATGACCCATCTGACCTCACACATTAGGGGGCATCTGTTACAGCGGATCTCACCACTCTAGGTGAATCACACCTTGTATGGCCTTCCCCTGTCCCGCTACAGACTCTTTAGTCCCCATGGACCATATTTTATCCTTTGATGTTTCCTTGATCATCCCTAAAACTATATAAAAAATGATATACGTGGCTTTTTACCCGATAACCACGTACATACGCGGGTTTGACTCCTATAACCGCGTACATCGGGATGTGTGCATAGTCCAAATCCTTTTGGAGTTTTCCTTGACATGGATCCGACTCATTCAACTCTTGGCCTTCCATATGCCTTGAGATCGCTCGGATTCAACCCTTCATTATCCCTTGTGAAGTTATATAAGGAACCCCTTGGTACATTGAAGGCATATAGAGAGATTGAAAGCAACAAAACTATAGTCCATTGTTGCCAGAATTTATGCTTGAGTCTGCATCCCTTTGTCCCTTTGGAGCACTGTTGTGTTCTTCCCAAGCTTGCCTTTTGCTAGTGAGCTTGCTATCGTGAGATGGAGGATTGAGGTGGTGGAGGCCTAAGTGGGCGATTCAGTTTCTTCGGTTCGTAAACGTGCCATCAGAGGTTGTATCTATCTTGTAATCTCTGATTTATATTAATAAGAACTATCTGTTCCTGTCCAATGATGTGTATTTGATTGAATATTGTATCCATTGGAATATGTCAAATGTTTTTACATTATTGATTATATATGCTAGAATAGATCTAACACCATGATATATAGTATGCTTGTATTGTTTACTTGTTGTTGAGGAAGTATTATATCAATTCAAGCTGAAGATTGGAAAGCTCAACGGGGATCTACTTCAACCGTCTGGAATAAGGTATGAGGTCTGATCCTTTAGTGTTAGACATTTTATTTCTATTGCATATTGGGAAAGATTGATTTCTAGAGTCAAAGCTGTCTGTTGTGGTACCCCAAGCCATAGGAATTTCTCTCCATAACACCAATCACTAGTAATGAGAAGTCAGCCTAAGAAGGAAATCGAGAGGAAAGTGTCACACAAAGGTATGGCGTACTTCCAGAAAATAGAGAGGGAGAAGAGGCTACAAAGAAGGGAAGAAAGAAGAGAAAGAGCCTTAGCGCTGCAGAGAGGAATGAGTACTAGGGTGACCGACCAAGAAAGAGATCCGCCGGAGTCGAGTCATGACCAACAAGAAGAAGGCATGGAAGAAGAGGCATCCCCTATGGAAGAAGTATTGTGGATAGAGCAGCGAGAATCTCTTCAATTAGAAGTTCCCTAGGATGTAAAACCTCTATCTCTGACGAATCTGAGTACCCAGATACAAGCCATTATCGAAGAGGACCTCAGACTAGGAGCTGGTGACTTTGGTATATGGAGTCAACTAGATGACGAGACATACACTGGTAGACATCTAATTATCTGTCGACCAGAAGAAGGAAATTGGGTTATGCTTCAAGCGGTACCCTCCAACCAAAGAATCCACTTACTTTACCTGACACATGAAGGAGCACCCCCCCTACCAAATACAGCTTTAGAGTACACAGAACATTCAGAACTACAGACAAACAATTGCAGTTGGACATCAACATAAGAATTCAACCATAACCGACTGCTGGTCGAAGAAGAAACGACAAGTAAAACAATCGACAGAAATGAGAGTTCCATCGACAATAGTTCTGTAGAGAGGAATAAGAAAGTAACCCCACTGCTCCCACCACCACCTCCACCACTGCCACCTCCTGAATAAGACAGTGAGAGTGACTCCAACATGGGTCACGAGTCAGCACACATCCCTCTATATGAGGGTGATGAGGATCCCAAACGACACTGGTTCATCTGTGAGTCGACTTGGGAGGCTAACCAAGTTACGAATGAAGACAAGCAAATGGCCCAGTTTGCTGGTGCCTTGAGGAAAAGGGAATTAACTTGGTACATGACCTTTTCTAAAAGAACCCCTTGAGCAACCAAAGCTGAAGTCAAAATGCAATTCCTATCATTTTTTAAAACTTCATATGCAAAACATTTGGTAGCAAAGAAGCTAAAGACAACATCGCAGAAGCCAGTAGAAACTGTCTGTGATTATGATAAACAATGGAAAGACCTTCTTATCCAATTGGACTATGTTATTGATGAACAATTATTAATCTAGTGGTTTCCTGCAGGTTTATCATGAAAAATTCACCGACACATAAATCTGGAGACATTCAAGACTTATGAAGATGCGCTTACAAAAGCTCTCCAAGTAGAAATGGATGAGGACATACCAGCATACTCCACCGATCATAGACTATAAGAACATATTGATATCATACAGAAGTCATTAAAAGAATTAAACCTCAAAAGTCAAGATATCTAGTGCACGAAGTGCTCAACGACCAAACATTCAAAAGACAACTGTCGACATGACATCAGCTGACAGGATGTCCGATTTGTGTAGACAAAATGTTTTTGCGACATTTGCCAAGAGCATGGAGACCACTCGACAAAAGATTTCCCATTCAATATGAAGAATGGTAAAGCATCATGGTGTGCAATCTATGAAACTAAAAATCATAACACTGTCGACTATCATCTAAATCTCAAAAATTGACAGAATTATCATGCAGTCTATTAGACCAATGCAGTTGCACAAAATAATGAGCAAAACAACGCGCCAAACCATCATAACAATCAAAGATACGAAGGCCGAATATACAAGCACCGGTATGACAATCGATGTGGAGGCTATGGAGGTCGAGGTCGATTCTCTAGAAATCAAGACAACCGACCACCCCGGCCCATCCAATGGTTTACATATTATAAGGAGGGACATCGGTATGCAGACTGTCCATACAAGGACAGAACTGACCTCAAATTTTGTACTAGTTGCAGAGTAGGGGATCACTCATTAGAGGACTACCCTACCAAGCTGGAAAAAATAAATAAAAGAGAAATGTTAACGTCTTGTCATGTGTGCAAAAAAATGATGTAATAAATACAAAGAATTTGCATATCGTAACCCGACAAGGGACAAAAATAGGAAGCGATAACCCACGAATCAGCAAAATAAAAGAAAAAAATGTCTACCCTAATCTAGTTAAAGAAAAACAAATATATAAAGATGCAACAAATGTATTTAAAGAATTTTCCCGATAGGAAGAAGCAAACGACAATCGACACAACACAGTAAAACAGCTAATACAACTAGTACAGAAAGATAACTCAGTATCTCAATTCATCGACTTATTATATGAAATAAAACACAACAACACCAAAAAACAAACAAAGAATATCTGCAGTCTAAATCAAAAAGACAAAAGTGATGTCGACCCACTTGTTGACCTGGAAATTGAAGGATGCCATGTCCGACAAGTTGTGCTCGAATTCGGATCACAAGTAAACATCATGACTCATGACACTTGGGAACAACTGGGAAGACCTGGACTATATGAGTCAGGTATATACCTGAAACTAGTTGACCAAGGTCTAATTGAACCTATTGGAGTCTGGAAAAATGTTGACACAACAATAAAGGGAATATCAACCAAAATCGATTTTAAAATTATTGACCCCAAGGAAGGATCCAGTTCTTTCCCAACATTAGTAGGTCAACCTTGGGGAAGAAAGATGAAAGCATCGATATCCCTAGACAAGGAAAGAATAAAATTGAAAGGAAACGGAAAAAAGGTCATTGTACCTATTCATCCATCCCAAGGAGAACCTTGGAATGAACCTATCGATGAAGAAGTCGACATCCGACAACTCTGTCAGATACAAAACAATGAATATTATACAGAACCTAATATCTATGGAAAACTTCATTTAGGTAATGAAGAATCAGTAGGATATAATTCAAATGTAGAAATATATGATTGGGAAGTCGAGAACTACGAAACACAAGCAAGAGGGCACTGGACTATTCATAAAATACAGAAAAAGGCCACCCAACAGTGCTTCATAGTGTCCATTGTCCCAAAAATATTTGAAAAGAAAATTAGGGAATACCCTACTCTAAAACCAACATATGTAAACACTACACAAATACCAAGATATAAGGAAAGAGAATCACCAGTCATGCATATATAACAAGTATCCAAAAACATTGGTGAACATGGCCAACTTCAAAGCCTAGTGGAGACTTTTACATGCCAAGATGCTAGATGGTGGGATACACATCAATCAAGACTGCAGACATGGACAACAAATTCAACTTTATTTATAGAAATATTTGGAGGGAAAAAAATAACTAATCAAGCCCAAATATTTATATTCATTCAAGGACAGAATCCAGAAGACCATATAAGGACATGTGAAAAATAATGGAAACGACTTGGGTACAAAGATGAACATGCATGGCCACACCTGTTCCCATCAACCCTCTCCGACTTACCAAACAAATGGTATAAAATGGAAGAATCCTGAGGTGAAACATTCCTATGGAATCAACTCAGAAAATTTTATCAAGGATTTCAACTTTATACCACAAGATGAGAATTTGGTCGAAACAGCAAAAAAAATTAAAGAATTTATATAGCCGACAGAAAACAAACCCTTAAAATATAACCGAAAAACAATAGACTGTAACAATATACAAACCGGGACAATACCACAATCGACAAGACTACAGTTAGAAAATGAAAATATAGAAGGGAAAAGCTTTAGATGGAAATCAAACCATGTCCAAACGACCAAACCTATTCGCATAGTACTCAAATTTGAAACAACCGACAAGGAGGATACCAGCCGAATGACTACAGCTGACTTTCCTGCCACATTCTTAGAGTTTAAGGAAGGAATTTGACCAATCAATGAAGCCAAGACGCTAAAGTCAAAATTAGAGAGTTCGACATCTCAAATGATGACTGACCAAAAATGGCAAAGATTGGAGACTATTGGAGTGAAGAACAGACAACAGAAATAGTGAACTTACTAAAAGAGTTCCAAGATGTATTTTCCAGAGATTATATAGACCTCAAAGGTTTAGTCCACAAAATGGGTGAAATGAAAATTGACACTAAACCTGATGTTCGATCTGTGAAGAAAAGACCACATAAACTAGCTCATAAATACAAATAGATAGTCAAAAAGGAGATTGATAACATGCTTGCAGAAGGTATTATCTACCCTATTGACCAGTCAAAATGGGCAAGTCCAATGGTTGTTCAACCTAAGAAACATGATCCGACCAAACTAATAATTTGTGTTGACTTCAAGGAGCTAAATAAAGTGACACTAACAGACCCATTTCCAACTCCTTATGCAGATGAAATCTTAAATGGGGTTGCAGGACATGAATGCTACTCATTTACAGATGGATTCTTAGGTTATAACCAAGTGCCAATAGCTAAAGAAGATCAGAAAAAGACAACATTTGTATGTGAATTTGTCTCATTTACTTACAAGGTTATGCCTTTTGGATTAAAAAATGCACCTACAGTATTCTCTAGAATTGTGGTCAAAACATTCCAAGAATATATTTACAAAACCATGGAAGTATAATTTGATGATTGGACAATATACTCCATGTTAAAAGACCACTGCAAATGGATAAGGATTATTTTGGAAAGATGTCGACAAATCCAATTAGGTTTGAACATCAGGAAGTGCATATTTGTGACCCCCATAGGGATATTGTTAGGACACATTATCTGTAAAGAAGGCATTAAGGTCAACTTCGCAAAAATAAAAATTATCCTCAACTTAAAACCACCAGTGAACTCAAAACAAGTCAGGGTGTTACTAGGTCATATAGGATATTATAGAAAATTCATAAGATATTATTCAGACATGACCTATGCACTAGAAGAACTATTAAGGGAAGATAAAGAGTTCGACTGGATAGAAGAGTGTCATATATCATTTGAAAAACTAAAAAGAAAACTAATCGAAGCACCTATCCTAAGGTTTCGAAAATGGTCGACTAAATTCCATGTCCACATCGACTCATCAGGTATAGCAATAGGAGCAATCCTAACTCAGCGAGGAGATGATGGAATGGATTATCCTATAGTTTATAGTAGCATAAAACTAAACAAATCTGAACGAAACTATTCAATGACAGAAAGAGAAGCATTAGAAATGGTCTTTGCACTACAAAAATATCGACACTACTTACTAGCTAACCCATTTGTCTTCTATATCGACCATGCAACACTAAAATACCTTGTCAATAAGCCACTACACCATGGAAGAATATGTCGATGGCTACTTCTATTCCAAGAATTTGAATTCGAAGTCATTGTCAGACCAGGTAAGTTAAATGTCGACTTATCCTGAATCAACATAGGGGAGGAACTGACAGGAGTCGAAGATGACTTATCGGATGCACATCTATTTCGAATAGAAGTAGTCTCGGTAGAGTTAGAGGAAATAGCTCAATTTTTAGAAGATGGAAAAACACCAGAAGTTATGAGTACAAAGAAGAAACACCATATAGCATCATAAATGGATTCTTGTACAAAATAGGCTTGGAAGACATCCTTAGGAGGTGTGTACTGGAAGATGAAAGAAATAATATCATGCATGAAACACATTACAAACCTTCTAGAGGACACTTCCAAGAAGACACAACTGCAAAGAAAATCCAACAATCAGGGTTGTGGTGGCTGACACTTCACAAAGATTGCAAAAATTTTGGAAGCCAATGTGACCGATGTCAACAACTGGGTCGACCCTTTCCTAGCACAGAAATTCGTTTGATATCAGTAAACCCAAGTTTGACATTTGAAATTTGGGCTATCGACTTCATAGGATCATTTCCCATACCAGCAAAAAGAACAGGTGCAAGGTACATAATAACTACAGTCGAGTATGTAACCAAATGGGTAGAGGTAGAACCAGTTGACACATGTTCCAGTGAAATAGCCGCAAAATTTATCTATGAAAATATTATCACCCGATTTGGATGTCCACTAAATCTAATCAGTGACTAGGGAACACACTTTATCAATAGAACTATCAAATCCCTAATAGACCAGTTCCAAATCGACCATCGTCGGAGTACAACATACCATCCTCAGTCGAATGGAGTAATTGAAGCATTTAACAAAACACTAACAAAAGGATTAACAAAAATATGTAATGCAGACAAATATGACTGGGATGAAAATATACCTGTAGTACTATGGGCATATGTAACAACATACAAATGTTCAACCGACCAAACCCCCTTTCGCCTAGTGTATGGACAAGAAGCACTAGTTCCATTACATTTCCGACAACAAACACCTATTATTGCAGATATTTTACATGTCGATGTCGAACAAGGAAGAAAGGACCAACTATTGCAACTAAATAAACTTGAAGAACACCGACTAATGGCAATACAACATCAAGAAATCCAGAAACAGCAACAAAAAGCATGGCACGACAGAAACATCAAAAACAAAAACTTGTCGGTAGGAGATCTTGATTTACTATACAATAGTCAGGTAAAAGGAAAACCTAAAAAGCTACATACATAATGGATGGGACCTTATGTTGTTGAAAAAATACATGCCAATGGATCAGTCCAACTAAGGATGTTACAAGGCATAGCATTTTAGAAACTCGTTAATGGGGCTCAACTGAAACGCTATAGAAACTAAGCAAATATTGAACAAAAAAAAAAAACACATATAATGACCATAACGGTTAAACAAAACCTATAAAAATCTAAAAATCCAAAAAAAATAAAATATTACCGATACATGCACAAAACTATGACAGGGAATGACCATTTTCACAATTGACATCATGCCCATCAACACGATACCATCGACCACTTTCATAACCGACATCGAATGACGACCTCGATAGTCCCATCACGCATTCATGACTTCGGGCGCCAAAACCAAATCACCATTAACGTGCACTCAAGTGTTCTTGTTGGACCATCATGTATGCCATTAATACACTCCTCGACAAAAACATCCAATGCTTCAACTATAAATACTGAACCGCCAAAGGACCATTCACCGCAATTCAAACAGAGAGAGCAATAGAGGAACCAGATGACCAAAAGCCAAGAACATCAAAGTAAAATCGACCAGCAGAGTGACAAAATGGCACCAAAACAGACTAGAGCCTCAACCAAGACCAAGGAACTACAGAGTGCGGAGACACCATTAGTGAGGAGACTAAAGAACATCAAGAATGCTAAGATACAAGAGGGCTCATGGACAAAACTATGGGACGAGATAAAATATTGGGCTTACATTGACAATAAGCCTACCCCTACTGCACAGAAGATACAACACAGTGCCATTGTAAATTATGTCAATGTGCCACTCACAGCCAGTTTTGTAGGCACAAAAGAAACATCAGTCAAATTTATCAGAAGCCGATACCACAACGGCCGATTTTACTTCAACTGACCGGTCAACATCTCTGGGGAATTCATTTACAAACTGACAGGGCTCTCAAACAAAGGAGACCCGGTACCCGTCGGTATCAAAGAAGGATTGGTCGAAGAACTAACAGGGTTGGCATCGGGCAAAAACTTGAAAGGGTTAATGATTAGTCACATAACAGCTTGAACGCCACATATTGTGGCCAAAATCATAGCTATTACACTCACAATGGCAGGTCATGGAAGAGACCTCAAACTAGATATGTTAGAGGTAGTAGACACCATTGCAACCAATGGAAAGGTATAAAGATGGGCTGAGTATGTCACCGACATGATCAAAAACATATGTGAGAAATGCCAAGAGATGGGAGGAATTATCAGGTTCCCGTCCCTTATCTTATGGATAGTAATGTTCTCTATTTTCCCTGAAGGAGAATTTTTTTTCAAGAACAGACAAGATTTCATATGTGGAGATTCAAACCGTTCTCCCATAATGGAACAATGAAGGAACTTGCTAAAGGAAAGGTGTTGTTGGAAAACTGGTGCCAGTAGCTCAAAGTCCACACGACTAGATGGAGGGTGCCTCAGAACATCCGACAATTTTTTCCTAAAAAGGCCCACATCCAGCTAGAGCTTGACCATACCGCGGTGTGGTACATGCAAGGCATGAAAACAAATGCAAAGAGCCTCAACTACTATCCGACAGTTGAAGAAATATTTTGGGAGCTATCTCGATAGGCTGGAACAAAAGTGCCAATACCAGCAAGAGCAAAGGAAACAGACTTCTCGATAGAGGAGCCGTTGACAGAACAGGAGAAGGAGGAGGATTATGAGCTTAAATTATACATTAGTACCTTTGTGTCAGAGGAGACACCGATCGAAGCCACTGGCCGACTACAAATCATAATCAAGCCTCCGACAGCACAAAGGGAAGAGACACACAAAGAACAGCAAGTAACCAATCCGGCTGAAGAAACTCTCATCCCGACCCAAGACCCAAGGGGAGAAATAGAAACTAAAAATACAGAGTATGCTCTCACCAAAGACAATATAACCAGATTGTCAAAGGAGATATCAGCCTCGAGAAAAAGAAAGAAAACACAGGAATAATAGCAAGGGAAAGGTAAGCGTAAGCTTATCATTACAGAGTCTTCATAGGATGAGGAGGAACTGGAATCTACGGCCATCGACATAATGGAGGATGCCGCAGCAAACAAAGTGCTGGTGGAGACCCAATTTCAAAAATTTGTCGAGGCAGGGGCATAGCTAGGTCGACCAAAGAAGGCGAAGAACACACATACTTTGACCGTCGAAAATGTTGTGGATCTCGTGTCTACACCCCCACCTTCGTCTCTGACAAAAATAACAGAAGAGATAATACCAAAACAACTTTCAGTAAGCCCACTGGACTTATGCAAGAATGCTATTTCGAAGGTTGTGAAGGAAAAATATGACCGTGACAGAGACCTCCAAGCATACATTGAAAAACTGCCTGAAATATTCACCATGGTGCAAAAAATATTTACCAAAGCCCCTTTGTTTGAAGCTGGTGTATCTAGACAACCTGGCCAAGTACTCCAGAGGCTAAAGAATTTTGCAACTGTGACTTCGACCTTTGAGAGAAACCCTGACAAAGAAGTCGAATTTGTCGCATGTCGGATCACGTCTATCACTACGACCAACCCTGAACCCCATCCACCCTGAACCCCATCCACCAGCCCCTGAACCAACTGGAGATGAGGAAGGAGAAAACATGGAGGACATAAGTCGAGAAATCGACCAAATGTTCTCCGATCTAGATTCACCCCCTCAGATAAACAATCCACCACTCCACCACACTTCCATCAACCCAATAACACCCAACCATTCACCAACCCCATCACCACCACCTCCTGACTCATAACCCTTAATTCAATCAGCTGCACCCGAACCACCTCCACCGCAAGCATTAGCGACAACCGCATCCACTTCTGGACCCTCTGCATCCAACCAACCAGAGGCACAACCAGATGCAGCAGTCATCCCACCACCCCAACCAGAAATACCATCCATCACTGCTGCCCCACAAACATAAAATCTAGTTTTGACTCTTACAAGTACACGGGTGCCACAACAAACAGAGCCACACAAGCACAAGAAGAAGAAGAAGAAAAATAAGAAGTATCATCGTGAATAGACGACAATGGTCCATATCAGTCAGTTTGGGTCGACCACTGCAGTCGATGCAACAAATTTGAGAGATGTAGAGCTAGGACAACTCCTAGAATCCCTAGCAGTCGAAGCAAAGACAAGGAGCCAGCAGAGATGTAAGGAGCTCGACAATAATGAAAAAGAACAAGTCAAGTTCCTCAACAAATGTAGAAACCTTGTACAATTGATAATACCAGGACCAGCAGAGGTCAACACCGACAAACCACTAGAAAGAGCTTATCAGTTGTTTAAGAGCATGGTGTCAGCCCTATAGGCACAAATTCAAGACACAAAAGAGGAGCAGAAAGAAGAAAATGTTCGACTATTGATGGAGCAGCACACAGCCTTTTCAGAAGCATACAAGGTGTTTTAAGATCACATGGAGGATTTTTTCATCGTAGAAGAAATACTGTGAGACTGGCCTACATACTACGGGTGAGTCTATCAGTAAACTAAGTAGATCAAATAGGAGATCCAAGCACTTGAGAAAAGGAAAAGCACTGATGCAGCACTTGGAAGCACAATTGAATATCAAATAGTGCTTGAAACAGCCAAATTGCAGAAGCTCAAGTGAGAAGCACATCAGTGGGTGCAGCAAGCCATTCCAAACATAGAAAAAGTAGGCATCATCTACTCGCAGATGAAAAGACTACTAGAGACAGTGGAGGAAAAGGACCAGCTTATGGGTCCTGACATGGAAAAAATAACGGAAGTTTCCATACCAGAAAAAAATGTCGATCTTATCAAGTCTGACTACACTAACCATCGACATACAGAAAATTTTGCAGAGTTGGATGGATTTCCAACATCAGCTGGCATTGATAGCTGAAGCAATTGTCGAATTCTATGTATAGAAAATACCAACCATCAGACTTCACATCCCATGAAGACCAAGCACAAAGAATGACTACTTAGATGGACAAAGAAATTTTGGGTACCTCCCTATTTCTTCAGGACAAAGAAATGTTTTGTTTGTGGGGGAGATGTTGGAGGAGCAAGTCAGTAAGCTGACTTGAACGATAGTTGACTTAGTCGATCAGCCGACTAAGTCGGTCAGCTGACTAAGTCTGTCAGCCGACTAAGTCTATCAGCCGACTAAGTCGGTCAGCCGACTAGTTAGAGATTAGGTTGGCCACCTAAGGTTGTGTTGGTTGAGTGAACTGACAGGTAGTTATTTGTAACTGTTTTTAAATCATATATATTAGGATGTTGAGCCAGATGAGAACTCGGTTCAGTTCTCTATATTGTATGGACCCTCTCATGTAAATATAATCTGTTATTTTATCTACTTGTTTTGATCTCTTGTCTTTGTTATGTATGTATGTTTTA
>LPNX010436041.1:563712-595429 GCA_001517045.1 Pseudotsuga menziesii | reverse complement strand
TAAATTTAAACTATAATATACAATTACAAAAGTAATTTAAGTGATAAACCACAATTAAAAAACTAAGACTAAATCTAAATTATAAAACATAATTAAAAAACTAAATCTAAATTAAATTATTAAATAAACAAAATTGTGTAAATTTATAACTAATGAAAATAATTAGTTTTATAAAAAAAATTAAAATACACTAATTAATTTTCAAACTTTGGTTTTCCTAAAACTTTACATAGGTTTCCAGCTCTATTCATAATTTTCAAAAACTAAATAAAAAATAATTAACTAATTTTTTAATTTTTTTAAGAGTTTTTGAGCTACCTGGCCTGTGGAGGCCATGCCAGCAAGAGGAACTCCTTGATGGTCATTGGTGGTGATGAGTTGACCCTCAATGGAGCTCACAAACCTCTCTCGAGATGTTTCCCGTTGCTCGGTCGATACTTGCACTCTTTTATAAGACTTTTCAGAAGCATAATCGAGACAATAGCTTTATCGAGACACTATCTTGATTGAGATTCTGACTGATTTTTGTTGACAGGTAATATATTTAAATTATTTTAATCATTAATTTTTTATTAATTGACCAGTTACACAAGAAAAGGCCAAATTTGCGTGCCCTTATTGTGTATCAGGAAAATACTTCGTATTTTAAACTTAATGGATAACGTATTCATATGCTTTTGATTTCTGAAAATATTTGTTCTTATTAATATTGAAAAGAATATCTCTATATGACTGAAATAATGAATTTAGTGTATATGTGTGTTACTCTGAAATTGTATCGAATAGGAAATCCCGGTATATAGTAGCTACAAGAATATGCAATTTATGTGAAGCGAACTTAGAACTTATTGGAAGAAAATGCCACCATATTTGCTCGATAGTTGACAGGGATTCGATTGGTATTAAAATCGATGGTTTGAAGACAGAAAATGCACCCAGCCTGAAGTGTTGATAAATTTATGACTGGTATGAGTCGCCCAAAAGGATCTTTCGAATGAGATCGTAGTGTAAGAATTTGAGAGATTGTAGTGTAAGAAAAAGAGAAAACTAAGCTCAAATCGGATGTTCATTTTCCGTAAATTTAGTCCCTCAGGTCCGGAAAAGTGATAAACCTATACCTAAGAATACTCTTCTCAATTCAAAAAGAAAAGAGAGCAATCATTTCTCGTATTATTCCGCATGGTCCGAGAAAGATATAACCTACCACCAATGCGGATTCCCACTCACATATTCTTAATGAGCTTGAATGGACAAGTTAACTCGGCAGTCAAGTCTATTTTGAAGGAGTCATACCTGGGCCTAAAGAAACTCTATAAGGGCAGGGAGTCCTATAAAGGGATAGCTTGTAGAAAGAGATTCAAAAGAAGCTCTATTTGGCGTGAAAAATAGCTAAAAGGAAACCCTTATACCTGAAACAGTTGCGGCATGAGTACCAAAGGACAACATAGGCTTAGAATAAGGATACTCATGAAAAAGGGGTCCTATCCATGGAAGAACAATGGTAAAAACAAGGAACTAATGGCTTAGAATACCATAGTCCGTGGCAAAAGGTTGATTGCTAAGGTTAATGTGGATTGAATAAAGATACCAAAAATATATTGGAAATGACAAAACCACCCTATTGGAGCAACAACACTTTGTAATAGTGAAAAACCTGTTTCAAAGCATAAAGAAATATGGTATTAGTTGATTGAATTTTCAAACTATAGAAAAAGACCCACTTAAAGAAATATAATTTCTATAAATAGTTGAAAAATCAAAACAAAACTCACCATTTGAACTTTTGAGCCATAAAAAGCAAGTTTGTCCTTTTACCTTTGTTCGATCATTGTGGACATTTGAATCGACGAAATTGAATTCCACAAGTTGCAGGTAAGCCTACACCCTGAGCTCTTCATTTTGATCCAAGCAATTATGAATTTTGAGTCTTAATTCCATTATTAAAAGCATCCTAAAGATGGCACGGCGCATATGTGGGTTGACGCGAGTTGCCTAACTAGGCTGTCGCGTACAATACGCGACATGTCTAACTAGACAGTCGCGTGTGCTATGTGAAGGATATAAGGCTAAAAATAGTCAAAATTTTTTGAATTTTGATATGGAATTACTGAATCAAATTACTTGTATTGCTAGGTGAAAAATGGTTCTAGAATGGAGGGAACGGGAGCATGAAATAATGGACCAAGCAACGCTCCAAAGTGCGCCCACTATACATGCATTGTGAAAAAGTGGGCTACTAAAATTCTTTTGCACATCACCCATGCGGGCCAATGTCCACATACTTGAGTTCATGGTAAATTATTGGGATCATGAATTGGGGATGTTCAACCTACAGGGTGAAACCTTGGAGATTACTACTGAAGACATATATTTCATTACCGGTCTGTCACAACGAGGAGCATCGGTGAACTTAGAGGGAACTGGCAGGGGTGGTGACCCCTTAAGTGTCCAAAACTATATAGATGTGTTTTGCACACCGGGTACTCAAAAGAGAGGGAGTTGCGTCCCCGTTGTACATATCCGAGACTTTACTCTACAGGTACTTACTAGCACCATCGTGAGGATAGCAGGATCCTCTTCTTTACATTTGGCTACATGGAACCAAATGAGGCTGGTAGTTGACTGTTTCCGTGGTGCTCTCTATGATTGGTGTTCAGGAGTTGTCCCTATCATGAAGAGACAACTATCTGATTGCAAGAGAGGAAGGTGAAAAAACTTTGGCTATGCGGGCATATTAGTGTCCTTCTTCTTCTTTGAGAGTTCCAGCATTGAGCCTTGCCATACCTCTACTGGTCAGATCTCCACGTCAACCGAGACTGAGCAGGTGGGGAGACATATTCCTCTGTCAAGGAGGAGAAGACACAGTACATAGCGTATATGATGATGATTTCTATATCTGGTGGGAACAGCAGCTACCAGCACTGGAGTAGTTTCCATATGCTGGTATGGACTTTCGAGGTGATCTAGACCTTGTCCTCCCTCCAAGAGGATCATGGGGAGAGCTAGGTAAATAATTTTTAATTTTTATCATTTTTCAAATTTTTATGAATTTTAAAATGATAGATATATACATATGTACAAGTCTTAATCTTATAAATGTATCAAAATGCAGATATTGAACCGGTCCACCCTGAAGGGCACCCACACATGTTTGTTCATCCTGTCATAGGTGAATACTTGGGATTGATCAGGGTTCTAGAGGGGAAGCTGGACAAGCTGACCCAACGAGTACCTACCTTGCGGATAGAGCATATCCCGACTGCCATGTAGGAGTTCGTAGTTGGAGTTCCACCAGTCTGGCTACGTCTATTCAGGCGAGTGGTCAAAGTGGTGCCTGTATATATAGAGGTTGTGGAGGCTGCCGAGGCCGAGGAGGCTGAGGAAGCCAGAGTGCAGAGAAACCATGGGGACCAAGGTGGTCCTAGTGACCAAGGCAGTCCTACTTAGATCTAGGACATTTTGATGGACTATGATCCACATTTTTGTACATTTTGTATATGACGGGATCTGAGGATCAGACTTGACCTATCTATGGACAGATATATTACATATATATATATATATATATATATATATATATATATTGTTGTTTGTTGTCAGTTTATTTACAAATGTTTTTCATATGTTTGTTGTATATCTTTATAAAATGTGTGTCAGATGCCAATCTAAAATGTAATTAGCATATGCTTCAGTCAATGAATTCTAATTTCATGGGATATGATTGAATGTAATAACCTCAAAATGTCTTTCCAATAAACGAATTTGCATGAACTGACGTAATAAAATAGGATTTTGTACTTGATAAGCCCGATTGAGCTGGGAAACCACCAACTGAGAGTCCAGACGGACCTCAAGCTGGGTGATACCACATGACAAAGCATCCCATAGGAGCTCAATCACATCCCTATACTCAGAAACATTATTAGAAGCAGGACCTAAACAAGCGCCTCCCGTAGCCACAAATTGTCTTGAGGGAGAGTAAATAGCCCATGTTGCTGAAGCTAGGTTACAAGTATGACGGTTGGCGCCATCAGCGAACCCTATATACCTTTCAAAAGACATCTGCAACAACCAACAGATAGTATAAAAAACCAAACTGACAACCTAATGTACATAAAAAATGCATACAATAAAAATACAACAAAAAGCGCTAGGCCTAAGCATAGTACTTTTTCAGGTAGAGCCCATTTCTAGGCTCAGGCAGCTTGTTCCCATCAAAATCAACTAACTCATATGCGCCCTTACTCAATACTTTCGACACGATATAAGGTCCTAACCACATGGCCTTGAATTTTCCTACCCCTAGGGGTTCTTTGTCTTGGTCCCAAAGCAAGACAAGTTCCCCCTCAGAGAAAACTCGAGGTTTGACCGATTTATCATATTGAGTTTTGACCCTATTTTTATGAGCTTGATTGGCAGTCAGCGCATCTCTACGCTGTTCATCAAGGTGTTCTAAATGTACCAGATGTTCCTCAAGCTCAGTCGTATCAGGTAACTCATGATTGGCTATCTTTAGAGACGGGATTTCACACTCAATCGGAGTAACTGCTTCCACTCCATAATCGAGTTGGAAAGGGGAGAAACCCATAGCATTTTTTACGTTAGTTCGGTAGGCCCAAAGAGCAGGATATAGCATGATGTGCCAGTTAGAGCGGGCTGCATCAATTGTATGTTTAAGGATAGTTTTTAAATTTTTGTTGATAGCCCCAACCTGACCGTTTGCTTGCGGATAGTACGAAGATGAATGTTCTTGTCTGAATCTGAGCATAGTAGTCAGTTCTGTCATCATGTTACTTTGAAAATGACTACCATGGTCAGTGACAATCACTTTGGGTATACCAAACCGTGCGATAATCTGATTGAATACAAAGAAAGCTGTTGTTTCCCCATCGGCTTTGAAAGTAGGCATTTCCTCTGCCCATTTCGTAAAATAGTCAACAACAACAATGATGTATTTATGCCCCCCAGCTGAGGCTAGATTTCATGTCATGTAATCAATCCCCCATTTCATGAAGGGGCCTACCGAGACAACGGAAAATAATGGAGCAGGATGTGACCGGATTTTCCTGGTGTAAATCTAACACGGATGACAGCGCTTCACTGCTTCCACACAATCTTTAAAGATCGTGGGCCAGAAATAACCGGCACGTAATATCTTCTGAGCCATTGCTAACCCAGATAAATGACCCCCACATGCTCCACTGTGGGAATCATTTAGGACAATTTCCACTTCCTCATGGGTAAGGCAACGACGCAAGACAGAAGCTACCCCTCGTCGATATAAGGTATCTCCTATAATGAGGTAGTTCTTTGCGTGAAGTCATAATTTATGTCGTTCCTCCCTTGAGGAAGCTGCAGGGTACTTCAAAGTCTGGAGATATATAATAATATCTCCATACCAAGGATCAGAGGTGGATATCAAGAAGATGTGCTCATCTGGGAATGAGTCATCTTCAACCACTACTTCTTCTTTAGTAGGAAATTCTGCTATAAGTTCAGCAAAAACTAAGGACTTCTTAGACTTAGCGGACTGGAAATCCAAGTCAAACTCTTGGAGAATGACTATCCATTTGTTAAATTCCCCCCCAACAATCCCTCGGGATAAAACATATTAGAACAGATTCAAATCTGCCACTACTATGGTGTTCCTCAGTAAAATGTAGTGACGTAACCTCCGCACAGCATAAACAGTTGCTAAGGCTAATTTCTCAACGTGAGAGTATCTAAGTTCAGGTCCGGCCAAAGCACGGCTAAGATAATAAACGACATGCTCTACAAGCTTATCGTCCTCCTGGACTAGTACTACCCCAATGGTCGAATCTGACGCAGCCAGATATAATATAAAATCCCTAGAATAATCTGGTGGATGTAATAAGGGTGCCGACAGCAAAGATTTTTTCAATGCCTCGAACGCAAGTTGTGCAGTTTCATCCCATACAAATGGGGTGTCCTATTTGAGCAGGCACATGAAACCCTTAGTAATCTTGGCATAGTTAACAATAAAACGTCGAAGAAAATTAGACTTTCCTTGCAAGCTTTGAAGTTGCCTGAGAGAACGAGGAGGAGGCAGATTTACAATGGCCTCAACTTTCAATGGATCCACCTATATGCCTCTACTAGAGACAATGAACCCAAGTAATCTTCCTGACTCGACACATAATACACACTTGTGGGGATTCAAGCGAATTTTATAATGTCTGCATCTTTCAAATATCAACCATACATGATCTGGATGTTGAATCCTCTTACGAGAATGTGCAGGCAGATCGTCACGGTATGGTTCAACAATGGCTTTAATGTCATGGAAAGCAAATTTCATATCCTGTTGAAAGGTTGCCCCAGTATTTTTCAATCCAAAGGGAATTTTCTTATACGCGAAGGTACCCCAAGGACAAATGAAAGCAGTTTTATGTTGGTCTTTCGGTTTTATTTGAATTTGATTGTATCCAGAGAAACCATCCATAAACGAAAACACCTCACTTCCCACACAAGCATCTATGATCTGGTCTATAAATGGTGTGGGATAGTTGTCCTTACGATAGGATTTATTGAGGTCTCTAAAGTCTGTACAGATGCGAATAGTCCCTTGATTCTTATCAACAGTAATAGGGTTGGATACCCATTCTGTCAAAGCGATGGGATAGATAAAACTAGCCTTCAACAGCTTTTCAACTTCAGCCTTCACAGCCGCCACTTTGCGCGGGTTAATAGGTCTTAACTTTTGTCAAACTGGCTTGGCATCAGGATATGTTCGGATTTCATGTTCAACAATCGATGGATTTATGCCTGGCATCTCCTCATATGACCAAGCAAAGACATCGCAGAATTCCTTAAAAAGGGCAATATAGATGGCAATCTCCTCAGGAGATCAATTTGCACCTATATATATGTTTTCCATGACATCAGGGTTCACAAAGATGTTAATAGGTATGGTGGCGGAAATATTTTCCATATTCCCCTCGGGAAACATTCCTTCCCTAAGTAAGGGATTGATAGGTATATCAACATCTTCTGACAGTCTCAAGCGAAACTCTTGGTTTTCTATTCTGCTCAGTTCTAGAAGAAAATAGGATCGATGGTGAAGATCCTCACAAATCTTACCACATCCACTCATGGCTTCCAGAATGGCTTCATCAGAAGGTAAAACCATGTCTAAACAATCTATAGAGTGCAAAGAGTTTTCTGCCCATGCGGGCAAATAGACTTCTTCCAAATCTTCCGAGACTGTTAGAGGATCTGGAATGGGATCAACAGTGGCTTGAGTGATAGCTTGATAAGCCACCTCCACTGTCGATAAGGGCACTTCCGGTTCATGGGGGGTTGGGAGAACCCAAGGATCAGTCCTATCAACAACCATATCTATGGACTTCCCCACACTAGTAGAACCAATATAATTAATCGGGGCTGGAAAATCAAATGTGCCCATCAGTGATGTGTACATTCCAGCCCCCAAGCTCTGTACAATAGGTTTGACCTAATCAACCAATGGCACAGTAGACTCATTACACTCTAAACGACCTTTTCGGGTAAAATCAAGTTGGTCAATAGTAACCAACTTGCCCTCATGTGGAAAAACCACTACATGAAAAATGACCGACGCAATAGTGGACATCGCATAAGTCCAGTTCCTTCTCAGAAGCAGATTGCAGTCCAAAGGAGCATCAATCACTTCTACTTCAATAGACACTGCTTTTCCTGCCAACTTAATTTCAAAAGCCGGCAGGATACCATGCGGATGGAAGGACCTTCCATCAAAAGCAGTAAGCAAAGTGTTTGATGGGACCAGCTCTAGGGATCCAAGAGCTTTCCAAGAGGTCAAGGACATAACACATGTAGAAGCACCCTCATCAACAACTGCCCTTCCAATGGTATTACCACCATGGATGACATCTATTGATAAGGCTACATGGTAAGGTGGGAGAATTTCAACATTAGATAAATGAAATTTCGCCATGAGACTCGAAGAGTCCATGCTGCCTAAAGCTATTAAGAGGGCATCTCGCTGAGTGGGACAACTCTGTAACACCTCTAAAGCTAACATTGCACACGGGGTTTGAGCTAAATCTTTAACCATGGAGTAGTTTGAAGCATCCCTAGCGTTAGGGTTATGCAAGGTCTTCTTGAAGACACCTTTCGGTATCTTTGGCATCATTTCAACAGGCTTTTCTATTGTGAGAGGGTTAGAAGTTTCACCTACAGCTTTACCCTTCTCAAGAGTCTCTTTCTCATAATTTGTGTTCCTTATCTGCAACAAAGTCAAAGATTGAACCATGTTGATATATTTTGGGTCAGGGGCAGTTTGAGTGCCCCCTGGTACATTAGAAGCTGAAGCAGAGTTCTGTCCTTGGGGAAAAGGACCCTTCAAGACAGCCAGTTATTGAGCTTTAAGCAGCTTCTGGGATTGATCCATAAGGGGACAAAGGTGAGTAAGGTGGTCCTCGTGGCACAACTTACACAGGAACTTGACCTTCTTCTTTTCTTTCTTGCCCCATCAGCATTGTTTGTGGGCTTTTTCTTGTTTTGGTTTCCCTCTCCCTTCTTTCCTTTCTTTTTCTTCCCACCAGGCTGTTGATTTCCCTTCTGAGAGGTTTGTGCAAAAACATTTGCACTTTGGGGGGAGGGGGCATCATTTGCTTCCTCCTCCGTAGACTGCTTGACGAACAACTGATGAAGTTGCTTAGCCAAAGATTCTACGATGGGAGAGTTAATGGACCCAACCACACCATCGGCATGGGGTCCAGGATTAGGCTTCTCTGCATTGTACGTAGGCCTCGATTCCTCAGGGATAATCTCATATAATATCCCATATTGTGAATAAATCAAATCCAGTTGCTGGGCCCTGAGAATGGCTTCTTCTTCATTCGTCACTCCTGAGGTGGATACGTCCCTAGATATGTAGGGCAACAGGGATTTAAGGAACCACTCTAAAAGGAACTCAGGAGGAATAGTGGCTTTGATAAGGCTCTTTCGCCTCCTCCACTCTTGGATGTGATCCGAGATGTGGGTAGCCTTGTTCTGCGTAAAGGTAGACAACAAGTCCGTTCTGAAATCATATCGGACCGGAAGCTGAAAGTGGCTAAGAAATGCACTAGCCAAGTCCCAGAAACTACTGAAAGCAGCAAAAGGAAATTCAATATACCATTTTGCCGTGGTACCTATTAAGGTTCTCTGGAACAACCTCAACCTAACTGAATCTTCATTCAGTGAATTCGAAGAACACCATACATGGAATGTGGTGGCATGAGCCCTAGGATCTTCACCGACTTTGCCTTCGAATTTAGGGATGTCCGATGGCAATTTGGTGGGAACAGGTGGCCACAAGGGGTCATGCCTCACCGGGTCATTCATCAATTTTGACAAATTTGGCAAGTTTAAGGTTTCCAGGAACGGAATTTTGGGTCGAACCGAGGTACTAAATGTTTCAGCCTGGCGATTAGAGGGACCTGCCCCCGAATGCCCATGGGTAAAAGTGGGGTTGCCCCCTGCCACCGATTGCGAAGTGGGTAGATTACTCTGAAACAGATTCCATCCATAAGCCACAGGATTGTGTGTGGGAGGTGCAGTGTAAGAATTTCGGGCCGTCCCCATAGAAATAGTGGTCTGAAAGACAAGATCCGGTATCCCTCCGCTGAACAACGAAAAGGGAGAGCTCATAAATGAGACCGAAATCGTAGTTTGGAAAATTTGCCCATAAGAGGTATTGTTCCCAAACTGCACTCCTACATAGGAAGGTGATGGGCCTACGTATGGAGAGGATGGGGGAATGTGCCCCCCATTCCAAGGAAATCCTTGGACAAACGTCGAGCATCCTACCGAACCGTTCTGGGTAGTATATGGAAAGGAAGAAGGAATAGTAGGTATACTGGGGATCCCAGTAACCATGTCACCAGAAGTACCTGCTAGGTTTGAGTGAACCGGTGGTTGAACCACCCAGCTTGCTGGAGTCAAAGGTGTAGAAGGTATACTAGATCTAGGGGCACTTACCGGGGGAGGTAGTACCCCTTCAACCAAAATGACTGAGGTGAACACAAAAGGAATTTCTTTCGCAGAAGACATGATCCTACCCACAGGGACACCTAACACAGGTGAATCAAAAGGTCTAACCTGAACGATCACAGGATCATTTAAATTAGTTAAGGGGGTGTTAAAATTCCTTGCAAACTCGTCAGTCTGCAAGTCTTCTATCTCAAATGTATCAAGATCAAAACGGTTAGCTATAAGTTCTAGTTCACCTAGAACTTCACTTATCCCTACCGGTTCAAATGAACCGTCCGTGTCCAATATCCGCCTTTGGGGTGGAGGTGGAGGCTCCAATGTGACGAGAGGAGGAAGGTTTCTCAACCTTCTTGACCTTCTAATAGGTTGGTCCTCCACGATTGAAAATTTGACAAATCACACCCTAAGGCCAACTAAACACAAGCAAAACCACAGAGCATACACTATAAAAATCCTAAAGCCTCAAACAATCAAACAAGGGTGAAAAACGTACTTTCCTGAACAAAGCTGATGAACAATTACTTGGCATCCTTGAAGTGGTTCTTAGGCACAAGCAGAGGAATCACCCAACCGCCCTCCTACACTTTCAACAAGGGTTACCTTCCAAGCCCTTTCAAAGTGAACTAGAAATAGCCTTCTGGTTTACCTAGGTATGAACCCTAAATGTCAAGAGACTAAAGGCTATATTAGCTATACCAACAGTCTGGGGGGATAGTCGCAAGCCTGACTCGTACGCATGGGCAGGGTATCTGAGCCCGAAACTCTGTCTAGGACAGAATCCCTAGATGCGTAAAAGTCCTGATTTACGTTTTGACAAGGAATCTGAGGGTTATCTCCTCAGTCCATGCCTCCACGCAGCCTCGTGCTTGACTCCCGTTTGAGAGGAGCTTCCCAGATACAATCGATAAAGTCAAGGATTTACCTAAAGAAAGGTCCACTACGTTTGAATTTTAAAACTTATGGGAAGTTTACACTTCCTATCCCACAAGTCTAGCCTAAGCTAGTAGGTGAAAGGCCCCTAAAAACAAAAATTTCTAGTAAATTTTAATTATTGCGTTCATTTTAAAGGGTTGTTTCTTACTCAGAAGGAAATGGAGTGATGTACTTATGGTGTTTTTGACTCGATAAGAAACAAATAAAAGTAAAGGTGTATTTTTCAAAGCAAATTACGACTATTAAAGCAAACTTCTTTTCTTTTTTTGTAAATATATATTGATGAACTAAATGCAAACGATAAAAGAAGCTAAGCCTATGTTTTTTGTAGTTTTTGAGATTATATTTTAAAACTGAAATGAACACTACTTATGCAAAAGCAAAATACAAAAGCTTGACAATGTTTTCTTTTCACTTTTAAAAATGCTCAAACTCTACCATGCACCTAAAATGCACTATACTTGAGTGTACTTGGATCTAACCAATTGTATAAAAAAACAAACTGAAGTAAAACAGGATAAAAGAACCAAGAATCAACCAACAAAGGGAGGCTAGGAACCCTAGCTTGGGTGCACACAATTAAAAAAATCACTGTAAACTCATAAAGGCAAGTGACATACCAACCATTATCAAAATATAGACTAGAAAAAACAATGCCCAAGACCCTGATAACTGATCCGGACAAAGACACTTCAACCTATAACCCAACAGGCCAAGCTACTTCAGCATGCAAACAGAAAACAATCCAAGCAAAAGAAACCCAAGGGCTTTACGAAAAAGCACAAAGTGTGGTCACCAAAGGTCTTCAAACAAACAACACAGTATTCATAAATAAAGACAGCTAACAAATCGGAATTACACAAAGAGAGGGACAAGTAAACCCAATCCTAAAAAATCCCTATTTCCAGGCTTGTACACGACTGTATAGAAGGGAAACTCGCGTACTGTACACGATTGTCCAAGAGAGCAACCCACGTATGCAGGCTTCTGTACGCGACTGTGCAGAAGAGAAACCCGTGTACAGGTACAAAATTTTTCTCAAATAATAAGAAAAATCCACAAGACTTTCAAACACTGTGATAAGTATGAACCAGGATAAAAAACCACAGACAAACTTCAAAGCAAAGACTGGTCAGGGGTGACAAAAACAACCTACAACAGTTTGGGCTCCTCAACAGAGTCGCCAGTTCTGTTGTACAGGATTAAACACCTTATAACCGAAGGTCTGGGGTTACCAACATACTCATGAAATTTGCAGGAAATTGACTCTAGAATGCAGTAAAGGAAATAGGAGGATAGGAAAGACTCACCCGATACACGACGGTTGATCCTAGCTTGTCCTATTTCGCTCTGCTTCCCCTCCAAAGTCTTCAAGGATGATTCTCCTTCACCTGTCAAGAGTCAATATTCCAAATACAAGATGATACATATATATAAGTAGTTTAGATAAATCATATACAGAGTGCTGAAACATAAGTCTTTATCAAACCACAATATATGAGAGACATTCAAGACACATATGGAAGAAGGATTCTCTTTATTAACAATAATGAAAGAGTTTAGATTACAGCCCAACGCCTGAGACAAGGACTCCTCTGCAACCAAAGGATTCTGAGTTCTTCTGCTCCAAAGACTTCTGAACAAACTCCACCAGCATAAATTTTCTCTCCAAGTGTATGTGATTAACACCCTCCCCAAGGCATTTATTTATACTTGGTGAAATAAGGCAGTTTCGAAGGTTGAGGAGGTTGAGACAGTTAAGGTGATTAAGGTTAAGTGCTTAACTAATCTCAAGTAATCGTGAGTTTTTATTTTTAATGTCAAAGGAAGATGTACATGGGTATCAATACTGGCAATTCACATATGAACCGCGAGTTTCTCTAAGGGTAACCCACGTACAAATCGGTACGCGAGATGCAACAACTGATACTCGCATACAACATGCGATTTGCATATATAGAGAGTCGCATACATGACTTGACATATCTAAAAGGTAAAAATAACTAGCTAGATGGATGATAAATGTAGTTCATAATAAGCCCATCTATAGTGTTTTGGGCAACCCTCAATCCATAAATGTCCTTTTAGGGATGTCGGCACTCAGACGGAGAGGTGCCATTCAGGTGGATAACAGCTAATCTCACAGATGGTAAGATTGTCGACACTCCAACTGAGCTTAATACTCATCTCACTCCTGGTGATGGCAACCCTCTTCATGATTTTATTTTATATCGGCATTTAGTTAGCAGTCTTGTCTACCTTACTATCACTCAGCCTGATATCTCGTATGATGTCCATCAGGTGAGTCAGTTTATGGTTGCTCCTTGCTCCACTCATTTCTCAGCTATCCTTCGCATTCTTCTCTACCTGAAGGGAACATTATTTCATGGGCTCTATTTCTCCTCTTAGTCTTCTCTTCAATTGCATGCTTATGCTGATGCTGATTGGGCGGGTGATCCGACAGATCATCACTCTACCACTGGTTATTGTTTCCTACTTGGCACTTCGGTTATCTCTTGGCGAAGTAAGAAACAAATTGTTGTTGCTCGCTCTAGCACTGAGGCTGAATATCGTGCTCTAGCTGACACTACCTCGGAGCTTCTTTGGTTACGATGGCTATTATAGGATATGGGTGTCTCTCTTTCTTCTGCTACTCCTGTATATTGTGACAACAGGAGTGCTATTCAAATTGCTCATAATGATGTTTTTCATGAACAAACCAAACATATTGAGATTGATTGTCATTTTTCCGTCATCATCTTCTTCTGTCACATCCCGTGATCAGCTCGCGGACATCTTTACAAAGTCACATCCTCCAGGG
Organism: Pseudotsuga menziesii; assembly: GCA_001517045.1. Taxonomy (NCBI): domain Eukaryota; kingdom Viridiplantae; phylum Streptophyta; class Pinopsida; order Pinales; family Pinaceae; genus Pseudotsuga; species Pseudotsuga menziesii. The sequence continues at coordinate 581,679 of LPNX010436041.1, read as the reverse complement.
CATTTTCGTGATCTTGTGTCCAAACTCAAGTTGGCCTCTCGCACTCCACCTTGAGCTTGAGGGGGGTTGTTAGATTATATTTGTCCCACATTGGTTATGTACATATATTGTCTGTATTATTATCCTATATATATAGGCCTCTTATAACATACCCCAATTTTGTAAATAATATTAATTGTTTTAATTATATTCCTAAGACATTATGTTAAATTTAATGCTAAGTAGGAACTGATGACTCAGCAGAGTCAACAGAAGTGGAATATAATTCAGAATATTTCATTATTAATAAATAAATTGTGGAGACAACAGCATGGGAGAGCTGTTAAAAAGAGGTTACTAGTCAAACTGGTGGATGGAACTAGGTGGAAGGCAAAATACAAGTGGCAGCATCCTCAAACACTTCCTAAGTTGCAGGTGGCAACTTCCCTATATTTGGGGTCATGATCCCTTAAGAAAGTGGGATCAAAGCAGGTGGCTCATTAAATGACAACTAACCCAAAAATACCTAGGCAATCTTTTAAAATGACCCAATGAAGAGAGATGAGGCTGCTTAGATATTTTCCAGAGAGAATTCATTCAGCAGAATGTTATTTAGGAAATTCATTGAGGGAAAAGGGAAAAACAGTAAGGAAGTTGTTTTGAGAGGAATGTTGCAGTAGCTTGATTTATTACAACTTGTTAGCTGGGAGAACTTATTGATGAGTTCTGGATTAATACTGAGTTTGAAGACTGGTATCCGACTTTTTGCTGCACCTAGTTCCAGTCAAGGAGACCAGAGCAAGCTCGGGGGTCCTGAGAAGTCGATGTCTGAGCACTCTCCAGGAGTTGGTAGGGAGGAATGGCCTCCCATTGCTGTTGTTGTCCCAGTTTAAATAGGTTATGTCGCTTAACTATGTGGTTTTAATGAGTATGAATGAATGAATGTTATGTTTATATTAGATGACAGAAGAGTTAGTTAGTTTAATAGTGTAAATGTTTCAGTATATCAGTGATTGAACCTGTTGATGAAAAATAAGACCCACTGTGTCTTTCCACATCTGGGTTCACCAGACCGTACTCCAGCACAGGGGTAGTATTAGAGAAAGATAATATGATAGTAATATAAGAAAGAATGATAGTAAGATTATAGAGTAGTTTTACTATGTTATTTTGCAGAGGAATTATCTTGGAATGAGAATATTATTATCTGCACAGTTCTTGATTTTTAGTTACTCTCAGTAACCTAAGATTTTTATAGACTTACAGTTTATTTCTTTCAAATCTTGATGACTGTTTTATTTCAGAATTTAATGAAAAGACAGAATAATTAGATTTTAAATTTATTCTATAGGTATCTTAGTTCTGAGCAGGATTCTCTTACAAAAGAAGATATATAAGTGTACATAGGTTATCCACTTGTAATCTATTTTTTCTAGTATTTCTAAAACATAATATGTAACTGTAGATTATAAATCTTAATAATATTACTGAGTAAAATACAAACTGTGCAGTAAAAAGATTAAGTTCTTTTATAAATATATTTCTTTATAATTGTTAACTGGTTATTCTTAAAAAGAAATATTATAGAATATAGAGGATGTAATAGCACAGAATATAAATAATAATTTATCTTGTGTTCATAACTAATAAAAAATACAGTTGATAATTACAGTATTTATAATACAGATCTATAAATTATTATTAAATACAAACAAGGTAATGTATTATAATATCACCAGTAAGTGGGATTTATGTAAAACAGTTGTGCATAACAGATACAATACTTTCTGTAAAAGAAATACAAATTAATATACAATAACAATACCAATATTTCCAATTAAAAATAACTAAGTATCTAGGAGTACAAGAACAATATTCTGTACATTATGTACTAAATAGACATATTATATAAGTTAAAAATACAAAGTACAGGAATAGTATGATTGGGTAATATAGATAATTTTTAGTACTACTAGGTTACCTATAAATTTCTGTACTTAAAAAGGGAGTAACCTTCACTTACTCAAAGTACTTCACCATAAGTTTAAATCAAGCATTTAGAGCCACCGTCTGCTCATCCTATCAAGTGGATCTATTTAAACAAATTATCTAAATAAATTTTCAGTTATAATATTAACTTAAGAAAATTTCCCAAAATCATAGAAATACTTCTTTCATATCCACGCTCACAGAGTTTGATTATATTAATATAGATAAACAAAGAATTAAATAACTTGCAGTAAAACATTGTAAGCACCCGAAACAAAAGAGACTGTTAACAATTCATATATATTAAGTTAGGGTTAAAAACCCTGTAAGTATTTTAACATCAACTGAAAATGGAATCGAGCGTTTCCAAGCCCATATTCCAAGTTATCTTTCAACTTGATTTTTTTACACAGTAAAAGCTGAGTGGAAGACTACTGAATCCATGGCTTCTACAAGGTGTTTAAAAACACAGTTTTAATGTACAACGACGGCCAAAGCTAGAGCGCCTGCAAGCAGCTCAAGGGTCTTTTATAACTATGAGAATAAGCCACAGTACAAAGTAATAGATAAACAAAAACCCTAAAGGAAGCAGTTCATGACAGCATAACCCTTTTTGTTTCGGATGAACCAAGCAAAGAGGAACAACCATGGTTAAAAACCAGGCTTACCCGTAACCTCGAACCGCCGTTGTATTCACACGCAGCCAAGCAAAGGAAGGGGTCGACCTATAACCAAAAAAGAGTTCATTCAAAACTCTGTTAGAAATGATTTCATTATTATTAGAATTAAAACCAATGAAATGAAATAAGGTTTGACAGTTCCCCTTACCAAGAATTTGTATCAAAGCGTGACTATCATCGAACAGTGCATCAACCATGAAGGCAAGCAGGAACACCATTTGCAGAAGGAAGAAGGAGTTAATAGCATAGCATTTGTCCCAATGCTGACCCGAGAAAACAACACCTCAGTACTCATGAAGAGAAAGGCAGTTACAGTCAAAGCGTTCAGACTTTAAATCGCCGAAGGAATAAACCCTGAGGGAATTTCAATACTCTCATAAATGCTAGATAGAGTGGCCACAACACCTCTTAACAGGTAAGAATGCTCATGCAAGGAGAAACAACATCTAAGGAGGCTGTTATAGAGCAGGGTAACAACGGTGCTTGGGAGCTGTTGTAGCAGAGGAGAAGGAAATCCCGAAGGCGACGGGAAAAATGGCAAGTTAGGGTTTGACCTCAGCCTTTTAACAAACCAATGCATAGATGAGAAATAGCCACGTTACCACGTAAATATTTTCTACATTATGGGTATTTTTTGTATAGGCCAGGTTTTCAGCTTTTCCAAATGATTCGCAATCATTTAACTGATCCATACTTTTGTTATGCACGTAGTATGGAACCTACATTGTTTTTATGTCATAACAAGATCTTGTTAGTAATCATCGAAGGTATGATAAAACTTACGACCCTTGTGATTATGCTATGATTATATTACAAAGTATAATCCTCACCATTGTTTTATAACTTATACTATTCGCATATGTTCCCTTTACATAATACGATGTTTTCACAAAGTATTATTTTCATAAAAATGATAAAGGACTTATAAAGCACAACTTAAGAGACAAAGGATAATGATATTTGTCTTAATACAAATATCTACTTGGTTATCCTAGTATTTAAGCAACCATAGTAGATTTGTCTTTTAACCAAGTATATTTGTTACATTTTAAGGAGTTAAGAAGGCCATTATAGTAAAAGAAGATAGAGTGTAATGGTATAGGTAATCCATAGACTTAAAACCATGTAACATGATTTAGTATTTAATTTACCTTTGATTTACTAACCCATGTCTAGAGTGGTAACTACAATAACACCACTTTATTTACAAGCTTGAAACGTCTAAGATAAAGAGTTTTAGAAGTTCTCCTTAGCAAAGACTTTTAACTTAATTCATCTTAGACTTGGTATAAATCAATCATCTGGTAGAATGACTACTTTGGTTTTGAACATTTTACAATTTTAATAGAATCATTGATAACATGATTATAGGGTGGAGGTATTATACTTTTGGTTAAGTAAGAAGGTTATTTTTACAAGTATTCTACCAATATCTTTATTGCACGTATAAGAGCATACTATTGGTTCTTTTAAGAAGTTGAAGATTTAACCATAGTAACCTTGATATTGTAATGTTCACCTTTATGTTTTTGTCTTAGTCATCTAAGTTAGATAAAATCTTGCAAGAAGAATTGGCAACAAAATAACTTGATGAGTACATCATCTAGATTAAATGTTCTTAAATTTAGGATTTTTCACATTTGAAGGTGAAACCTTTTAAGAGAGAGGTTATCAAAGTAAGGGTTAACCTTGGAAACTGAATGAATCAGTGTAATGTATATAAGACCTGGTATGACAGAATCGGTTTATTCTTATCATTGGGTAGTTTAATTTTTTGATAGCAATAGATTATTAATCTCCTTTTTTGTACACTTTACAAAGTAATAAAATGTGTACCTTCTTAGATATAAGCTGCAGATTATTGTTTTCGAAATGTAAACAATCTTTTTCTAAAGATCTTTTGACTTTGACATTTATGCTAGAGATAAGACAGTTCAATAATGTAAAAAAAAAACTATAATTCTACCTCTGCTAGGATAAAAAGAAAAACAGATACTGGAAATTACCTCAGTAAGTAGTGAATTGTGTTTAGCCACTAATGTTTCACTGAACCTTGAATTGCAAATAAAACTTGTACTTAAAAGACTTTATAATTTTTAATTTCAGCATCCAAATCTCTTTACCTGTAATCTGTAAGGAAAGAAGAAACTTTCTGCATTAGCTTGAAAGCTAAGTAAGCCCAGTCATCGCATGATAGTCTTCCTTTTTGGTCGCAAAAAGAACAAAATCAGTAAAGCTTAAAGGAACTGTTCTACTACTAATCATAACTAGCAATCATTGAATTTCAATAACAGTTAACTAACCAAACATTTAGTGACTGCAATTATTAAATTATATGCATTTGAAAATTTTTGAATTTTTAGGAAAATTTGGGGTTTTAACATGTGGTATCAGAGCATGGTTCAAACACTAGGCCTTGATGTGGCCCAACTAGTTTCCACATAACAGTTTTAAAAAAAAAATGTACTAACCTGTATTTTTTTATTTTTTTTTAATGTAAAAAGCATAAAATTTCTTTTTCTGAATCTAACAGGCAGGTATGGGGAAGTTAGGAGAATATGCTGAGGAGGAGTCTCCAAACACTGAGACAAGACAGATGTCTAGAGAGCCTATGTTAGAAGAGATAACTACTCACTCTTCAGAACTGATACAGACTATCAAGGATTTGAAGACTGAAATGGAATCAGTCAAGAAGGATAACGAGAGGATATTAAGGACTCGGGAGGATTTAATCCAAATCTTGATAGAAAAATTCCAGACAGAAGGAAGGAGTAAAAGATCTGAATCTGAGGAAGCTAGTCATCAGAAAGGATCTAAAAAGATGAAACTGGCTAAGGCTAAAAGCAGCTCATCATCTGAAGGGCTTAGGGAACAACAAAGCTACTACACTACTAGTGACAGTAGTGAGGCTGAGTTGTATAATAGAAAGAAAAAGTACAGGCCATATGATGAGATTTCCGGGGAGTTCAAAAAAATAAAGCCCCCAACTTTCAATGGAGAGACTGAAAAAGGGGAAGAGGCGGAGTCTTGGTTATCCGAGATGAGGAAATATTTTTAGATATACAACTATTCAAATCAGCTGAAGGCAAGAATGGCCATCTATAATCTCTCTAGAAAAGCAGATATATGGTGGCAAGATCTGAAGAGAGTTAAGGGTATCAAGGAAAAAGAGGTTAACTGGAGTACTTTTAAAAGGTACTTCAAGAAGAAATTTCTGTCCAAACAATACTATGAAGAAAGAGCTAAAGAATTTTACAAGTTAAAGTTAGGATCCATGACTATGAAGGACTTAAACAGTAAATTCTTAAGTTTGTTGAGGTATGTACCTTATTTAGTTGATGAGAAACCTAAAGTACAATGGTTTCTCACTGTCTGCCATATTATATCAAGGATAGAATCGAGTATGATAACCCTAAGACTCTGGAAGAAGCTATGAGGAAGGAAAATTTCTGTTTTGAACAGAACAAAAAGAAGGAAGATATAGCCAACTGGAAGGCTAAAAAGAACAGTAATCAGTCTGAGTTTAAAAAGAAATAATTAGTGCCCCAGAAGAATTTCAGAATTATTGAAGGAAATGGAACAGATTGTGAAACAAGTGCAGAAAAATTTGAAGGTAGCATAGGATTGGCAAAAGATCCAAGCAGATTTCAATAGAACTCCTAAAGAGTTCCAGGTGAGTGATCACGTGTTTATAAAGGTAAGACCAAAGAACAGCTCTCTAAAACTGGGGAGTTGTGCAAAACTAGCACCACATTACTGTGGTACATTTGAAATTCTATCTAGAATTGGTCAAGTTGCATATCAGTTAGCGTTACCACCTAACTTGAAAGTGCATAATGTTTTTCATTTTTCTGTTCTGAAAAAGTATGTTCATGATGCTACTCATGTGATTGATTGGAATGTTGTACAGGTGGAACCAGAAGGAGAAGTTCTGGTGGAACCGGACTGTATCCTCGGGAGGAGGGAAATTACTCTGCGAAACCGCACAATTGGACAGTTGAAGGTGCAAAAGAAGCACCTTAGTCCTGAAGAAGCTACTTGGGAACTGGAAAGTAAGATGTGGGAAGCATACCCGAATCTGTTCCAGGAGGTAGCAGAGGATGAAGAATAAGTGACATCAAGGACGATGTTACATTTTAAGGGGGTGTGTATGTCACATACGCCAATTTTGTAAATAATGTTAATTGTTTTAATTATATTCCTAAGACATTATGTTAAATTTAATGCTAAGTAGGAACTGATGACTCAGCAGAGTCAACAGACGTGGAATATAATTCAGAATATTTCATTATGAATAAATAAATTATGGAGACAACAGCATGGGAGAGCTGTTAAAAAGAGGTTACTGGTCAAACTGGTGGATGGAACTAGGTGGAAGGCAAAAGACAAGTGGCAGCATCCTCAAACACTTCCTAAGTTGCAGGTGGAAACTTCCCTATATTTGGGGTCATGATCCCCCAAGAAAGTGGGATCGGAGCAGGTGGCTCATTAAATGACAACTAACCCAAAAAGGCCTAGGAAATCTTTTAAAAGTACCTAATGAAGAGAGCTGAGGCTGCTCAGATATTTTCCAGAGAGAATTCATTCAGCAGAATGTTATTCAGGAAATTCATTGAGGAAAATGGGAAAAACATTAAGGAAGTTGTTTTGAGAGGAATGCTGTAGTAACTTGATTTATTACAGCTTGTTAGCTGGGAGAACTTACTGATAAGTTCTGGATTAATACTGAGTTTGAATACTGGTATCTGATTTTTTGCTGCACCTAGTTCCAGTCAGGGAGACCAGAGCAAGCTCGGGGGTCCTAAGAAGTCGTTGTCTGAGCGCTCTCCAGGAGATGGTAGGGAGGAACGGCCTCCCATTACTGTTGTTGTCCCAATTTAAACAGGTTCTGCCACTTAACTATGTGGTTTTAATGAGTATGAATGAATGAATGTTATGTTTATATTAGATGACATAAGAGTTAGTTAGTTTAATAGTGTAAATGTTTCAGTATATCAGTGATTGAACCTGTTGATGAAAAATAAGACCCACTGTGTTTTTCCACATCTGGGTTCACCAGACCGTACTCCAGCACAGGGGTAGTATTAGAGAAAGATAATATGATAGTAATATAAGAAATAATGATAGTAAGATTATAGAGTAGTTTTACTGTGTTATTTTGCAGAGGAATTATCTTGGAATGAGAATAGTATTATCTGCACAGTTCTTGATTTTTAGTTACTCTCAGTAACCTAAGAGTTTTATAGACTTACAGTTTATTTCTTTCAAATCTTGATGACTATTTTATTTCAGAATTTAATGAAAAGATAGAATAATTAGATTTTAAATTTATTCTACAGGTATCTTAGTTCTGAGCAGGATTCTCTTACAAAAGAAGATATATAAGTGTACATAGGTTATCCACTTGTAATTTGTTTTATCTAGTATTTCTAAAACAGAATATGCAAATTTAGATTATAAATCTTAATAATATTACTGAGTAAAATACAAACTGTGCAATAAAAAGATTAAGTTCTTTTATAAATATATTTCTTTATAATTGTTAACTGGTTATTCTTAAAAAGAAATATTATAGAATATAGAGGATGTAATAGCACAGAATATAAATAATAATTTATCTTGTGTTCATAACTAATAAAAAATACAGTTGATAATTACAGTATTTATAATACAGATCTATAAATTATTATTAAATACAAACAAGGTAATATATTATAATATCACCAGTAAGTGGGATTTATGCAAAAGAGTTGTGCATAACAAATACAATACTTTATGTAAAAGAAATACAAATTAATATACAATAACAATACCAATATTTCCAATTAAAAATAACTAAGTATCTAGGAGTACAAGAACAATAATATTCTGTACATTATGTACTAAATAGACATATTATATAAGTTAAAAATACTAAGTACAGGAACAGTATGATTGGGTAATATAGATAATTTTTAGTACTACTAGGTTACCTATAAATTTCTATACTTTAAAAGGGAGTAACCTTCAGTTACTCAAAGTACTTCACCATAAGTTTAAAACAAGCATTTAGAGCCACCATCTGCTCATCCTATCAAGTGGATCTATTTAAACAAATTATCTAAATAAATTTTCAGTTATAATATTAACTTAAGAAAAATTCCCAAAATCATAGAATACTTATTTCATATCCATGCTCATAGAGTTTGATTATATTAATATAGATAAACAAATAATTAAATAACTTGCAGTAAAACATTGTAAGCACCCGAAACAAAAGAGACTGTTAACAATTCATATATATTAAGTTAGGGTTAAAAACCCTGTAAGTATTTTAACATCAACTGAAAATGGAATCGAGGGTTTCCAAGCCCATATTCCAAGTTATCTTTCAACTTGATTTTTTTACACAATAAAAGCTGAGTGGAAGACTACTGCAGCCACGGCTTCTACAAGGTGTTTAAAAACACAGTTTTAATGTACAACGATGGCCAGAGCTAGAGCGCCTGGAAGCAGCTCAAGGGTCTTTTATAACTATGAGAATAAGCCACAGTATGAAGTAATAGATAAACAAAAACCCTAAAGGAAGCAGTTCATGACAACATAACCCTTTTTGTTCCAGATGAACCAAGTAAAGAGGAACGGCCATGGTTAAAAACCAGGCTTACCCGTAACCTCGAACCGCCGTTGTATTCACACGCAGCCAAGCAAAGGAAGGGGTCGACCTGTAACCAAAAAGAGTTCATTCAAAACTCTGTTAGAAATTATTTCATTATTATTATAATTAAAACAAACGAAATGAAATAAGGTTTGACAGTTCCCCTTACCAAGAATTTGTATCAAAGCATGACTATCATCGAAGAGCGCATCAACCATGAAGGCAAGCAGGAACACCATCTACAGAAGGAAGAAGGAGTTAACAGCATAGCATTTGTCCCAATGCTGACCCAAGAAAACAACACCTCAGTACTCATGAAGAGAAAGGCAGTTACAGTCAAAGGGTTCAGACTTTAAATCATGGAAGGAATAAACCCTGAGGTTATTTCAATACTCTCATAAATACCAGATAGAGTGGCCACAACACCTCTTAACAGGTAAGAACGCTCATGCAAGGAGAAACATCATCTAAGGAGGCTGTTATAGAGCAGGGTAACGGCAGTGCTTGGGAGCTGTTGCAGCAGAGGAGAAGGAAAGCCCGAAGGCGACGGGAAAAATGGTGAGTTAGGGTTTGACCTCAGCCTTTTAACAAACCAATGCATGGATGAGAAATAGCCACGTTACCACGTAAATCTTTTCTGCATTATGGGTATTTTTTGTATAGTCCAGGTTTTCAACTTTTCCAAATGATTCCCAATCATTTAACTCATCCATAGTTTTGTTATGCACGTAGTATGGAACCTACATTGTTTTTATGTCATAACAAGATCTTGTTAGTAATCATCGAAGGTATGATAAAACTTACGACCCTTGTGATTATGCTATGACTATATTACAAAGTATAATCCTCACCATTGTTTTATAACTTATACTATTCGCATATGTTCCCTTTACATAATACGAGGTTTTCACAAAGTATTATTTTCATAAAAATGATAAAGGCCTTATAAAGCATAACTTAAGAGACAAAGGATAATGATATTTGTCTTAATACAAATATCTACTTGGTTATCCTAGTATTTAAGCAACCATAGTAGATTTGTCTTTTAACCAAGTATATTTGTTACATTTTAAGGAGTTAAGGAGGCCATTATAGTAAAAGAAGATAGAGTGTAATGGTATAGGTAATCCATAGACTTAAAATCATGTAACATGATTTAGTATTTAATTTACCTTTGATTTACTAACCCATGTCTAGAGTGGTAACTACAATAACACCACTTTATTTACAAGCTTGAAACGTCTAAGATAAAGAGTTTTAGAAGTTCTCCTTAGCAAAGACCTTTAACTTAATTCATCTTAGACTTGGTATAAATCAATCATCCGGTAGAATGACTACTTTGGTTTTGAACATTTTACAATTTTAATAGAATCATTGATAACATGATTATAGGGTGGAGGTATTATACTTTTGGTTAAGTAAGAAGGTTATTTTTACAAGTATTCTACCAATATCTTTATTGCACGTATAAGAGCATACTATTGGTTCTTTTAAGAAGTTGAAGATTTAACCATAGTAACCTTGATATTGTAATGTTCACCTTTATGTTTTTGTCTTAGTCATCTAAGTTAGATAAAATCTTGCAAGAAGGATTAGCAACAAAATAACTTGATGAGTACATCATCTGGATTAAATGTTCTTAAATTTAGGATTTTTCACATTTGAAGGTGAAACCTTTTAAGAGAGAGGTTATCAAAGTAAGGGTTAACCTTGGAAACTGAATGAATCAGTGTAATGTATGTAAGACCTGGTATGACAGAATCGGTTTATTCTTATGATTGGGTAGTTTAATTTTTTGATAGCAATAGATTATTAATCTCCTTTTTTGTACACTTTACAAAGTAAGAAAATGTGTACATTCTTAGATATAAGCTGCAGATTATTGTTTTCTAAATGTAAACAATATTTTTCTAAAGATCTTTTGACTTTGACATTTATGCTAGAGATAAGACAGTTCAATAATGTAAAAAAAAAACTATAATTCTACCTCTGCTAGGATAAAAAGAAAAACAGATACTGGAAATTGCCTCAGTAAGCAATGAATTGTGTTTAGCCACTAATGTTTCACTGAACCTTGAATTGCAAATAAAACTTGTACTTAAAATACTTTAGAATTTTTAATTTCCGCAGCCAAATCTCTTTACCTGTAATCTGTAAGGAAAAAAGAAACTTTCTGCATTAGCTCGAAAGCTAAGTAAGCCCAATCATCGCATGACAGTCTTCCTTTTTGGTCGCAAAAAGAACAAAATCAGTAAAGCTGAAAGGAACTGTTCTACTACTAATCATAACTAGCAATCATTGAATTTCAATAACAGTTAACTAACCAAACATTTAGTGACTGCAATTATTAAATTATATGCATTTGAAAAATTTTAAATTTTTTGGAAAATTTGGGGTTTTGACACCTCTTCTGTACATTAGTATTGTGATTCAATTTACAACCTATTTTCTCAACACCCTTTAAGGGTAAGAGACATTGAGTATGAGGATATGCCCAAGTGGGTTTGGGCCTGAGCATTGCCAGAGTAAGTGCAAAGTAAGAATACAAAATTGATATAAATTTCAGTAACTATTAGTCAATTCACTGCATTTAAGAGACTACGGGAATCATAGTGGTTGAATTTTCCAAAAAAAAAAATTCATAATCACTACGAGCTCATTCATGCACACAGGGATCTGAATTGAAAGTTGAAACCATGTTTCATACTCAACTATTTGTGTGATAGAGTAGGTCTCCCTTCCCCTACATCATTAGTGGTATCAGATCAGGTATGCTCTTTGGAAGATATTTAAAACTAGAAGTATCACACATTTGAAGAAATTGATTAACGTAAATTGTTTGATTTGCATTTTATATTGTGTTAGAGGATTGATGACTGTAGGATTAAGTTTTATGCAGGGAAATCTACTTGGATAGAAGTAGAAAATATTTGGGCATAAGAAGCAAATCTTAAGGGAAGCATGTTTTGTGGATGTGAAAGAACATTGGAAAGACTGCAACTCTAGAGCCAGAAGGATGAAGAAAACTACAATAGCAGATGTATGTTCGAATGATGTTGAGAGGAAAATGGTATTCATATTTTCAAATAGTTTGTAAAATAAATGGTTGATTGCAGTTAGAATAAATACAAATGATTACAATAGGAGAACTGTAACTAAGAACAACTGAAGTTCTTCGAAAACTTGTTGAAAAGTGAAGTAAAAGGTGAAGTTTTGTAGATTCAAAGATTTGTTCCAGTCAAAGGAAGAAATTGTGAAGATGGGAGGATGAAACCGTTGGAAGGATTTTTAGATAATAGTTTGTGATTTAAAATTATGGTTATGAATTAATTGTGTTTGCCGACCGATGAGGATTATAGTAGCACAAGAGTGAAGTGGGTGGCAGAGAATAGCAAGGAAAATTGTTGAGAGAGAGAGAGGACAACATAAGTTCTTAGCGAAGAGGTGAACGTTAGTGTTTGAAGTGTAGAATCCCAAACATCGTTGGAATCTGAGGAGAAGGCGTACTCAAGAGATTTTATACTACAGAGAACCAAGTGAATACCAAAGAGATAGCTTGGTATTGGTCACAAGTGAAAGACTTGTTACTATGATGGAAGAGGATTATTGTATCTCATGAGTGGGAAAGGAAATTCCACAAATAGAGGAAAACCTAACCATTGAAATTCATGATGAAGGTTATGGAAGAAGACACAACCAAAGGAAGACGAATTCCAATCCAAATGGAAGAGAGAAGAGGGTGAGTGATGAGGAGTTTGATAGAGAACTCACTAAGATAAAATATAGTTGAATATACTAATGGAACTGCTACATGAAGGTGAGGAACACCAAAGGTGTGGATGGATTTTGCGGAAGAAAGCAAAGTGTCCTAAGTTGCAAGAGGAGTTAGAGCATAGATTAAATGCTCAATTGAAGGATGATTAGTTCAAAGGAGAAAAGATGAATGCATGCATTTGTGAACCAGAACAAGGATCACTACTTGGAGAGGAGAAAGATGATGTTGATAAGAGACCTATTGAGAGTCTTGTAAATTGTTTGGAGAATAAAAAACAGCATAAAGATGAGGCCATGAAGCATAATTATTTTAAGATTGGAAAATTGTGTGTAATTGCAGTATTTGCAGGGGATGGATAATCATTCAAAGTTGTTATAAAGAAGGAAGAAAAAAATGTATCAAAACATTGAAAAAAGACAATATCATAAGCCTATCTTGATGGAAGATGAGATCAAAGTGTCTAATGAAGACAGTCAAGGGAGATCCCATAAAAAAATTTGTCGAAGAAATCATTAGAAGGCATTCTAATGTAATTCTTACCAAATGGAATGAAGAAATTGATTTACCGGAATGAAGAAATTGAGTTACCGGAAAGATTGATAAGGAAACCTGAATCAAAAAGAGAAGAAAGTAAGGAGAAAACATGTTGACAAGTACCTAGTGGTAATAAATATATGCTTTTAGCATTTGAGGAGACGAAGGTAAATTTTAATTTTCAAATTAAATTAGAAGATGCAAACATAGAAAGAAGTAATGAGCATGAAATAATGCATCTAAACTATTTCTTAAAGATGAAATCAGATCTCATAGACAACATTCAGGGTTAATGTTGAAAATTTTGAAGACAAGATAAGATTTCTAGAGGAGTGGTTGGCTAAGAGTACAAATGATGAGGACTATAGAAAAATTATAGAGTTTATTCAAATTGATGTTGTACAGCATATTAAAGTGCCAATTAGCCATGGAATAAGTAAGTATGAGAGTAAGAATCCTGTAAATATAATTGAAAAAGAAACACGATAACCAAATGACAAGTTGGATATAGATATTGAGAAGTTGAATATGTTAATGATGAAAGTGTCGACCTAAGTTGTACTTAGTGGTTTTTTATCAAGTGAGCCTGGTGAACCGGACAATGATAACTTGTTCGGAATTCAGAAGACCTTCAGTCTTGCTTCTGGGAAACTTTGTTGTACTATATCACATGTTCATACCCCCTTGGGGGAGTTGTAATAAATGTTCTAGCATGATAATATCTGTAAAAGAATCAGTCTTCTAGACCTCATTTGTCAATTCGATCATCCCAGGGTGTTTTTTCCCTTGGTTATTATTGGTTGTTGAATAAACGACTCATAATTTCTAAGTTTTTCACTCAATATCTCCAAATTTGGGGCGGTCAGCTTGGCATTTAGGTCTATTGAGGTTATTAGAGTATATGTGTCAATGTATAAACATTCTAGGAATTATGGTCGAGTCATATGAACATGTCTAAGTCCCCCTAGGTTTTTATTTTTCTAAGTTTTTTTAATTTTAATTTTTCCACAAAACTTAGGCTATTTTTTAATAATCTAATTAGAAAAATTGGTCTTGTAATAAAGTGGGGTTAAAAGTCATATTCAGTCATGGGCGTGCTCATTTTCTAACTCAGAGCACCCGGTAAACCCACAAACCCAATTTTCCTGAGTTTTGAGTGTTTTTTCCATCACTCTGTTGAGAAAATCCAAAAAGAAGTCAAATATTAATTAATTTAATTAAAATTAATTAAATAATGGAGCAAATCCAAAATTCCTAAATCAGTGGATTTTTCTCTGTTTTGACTGAAGTCGGTCTCATTGGCTTCAGATTGACTAGAGATGACCATTCTTTGACTGAAGGCATGAACTAAGACTGAAGAGGAGCTAACAATTGCATCCAAAGACAGGTTTGCGCCCTCCCTTCTCTCTCCTCCACACGTGTGGATAAAATCTGGGAGTTATTTGTTGGTTGGTTTAGTTAACTGAGTGAGGTGTCACTTCAATTTGTAGTTAGTCCAGTTAAACTTAGTTAATCTAGTTAGACTCAGTTCAGACTCATTTCGTTATCATTTTAGACACAGTTCATCATCATATCAGGCTTAGCTTATATCTTTGTCAGCTGCAGTCTCTCTTTCAGTCATGCATGTGCCCCTCTGGGCTAGCGTTTTCAGGTTTTTGTTATAAATAAAGCATAGATTTCCTCTTCCAAGCTAGTTAGAGCTGGATTGAAGGGCTTTCTATTGTAATATTGTATTGATCATCAGTTGTTGAAATAAAGAGAAGCTTTGGAGGCTAAATTGTGGAGTACTTTTCATGTGTGGATCATCATCATCATGCTACTTTTGAGGTGAATTGTTATTTTTTTCAATTTTTGCATTAAACTCTTGTCTGCCTGAATTATTATTGGAATAGTAGGAATAAATCATTGTAAGTAAGCTTACTTACTCCTATTTTTCTACATATGTTTGAATGAGCTAATATTTTCATGCTAAATAAGATTATTTTCATCCTATATCATCTACTTCTCATATGTATCTGCAGATTTAATGGTTTTGTTTGCAGGATTTGTTGTTTAGCTTACAGGTTTGCCGTGATTGGAAGAGTTGTGCTGCAGGTTTGATTCCATTGGTTTTCCAACAAATATTGCGAAGATTGTGCCCCTTGGTGCTTTACTAACAAGTTTATTTTGCATATCTGCTTCAACAACAAGCACTTCTCTTTTCCTCTTCCTCCTTCAAAATATTAAATTTTCTCCAAATTGGTTACTATTAAAGAATCTTATTGCTTAGATCTGTCTCATTAAGAAAATCACATATATATCTAGTTAGTAATATCATTTCTTAAGTTTAGATCTCAGTTCCTTTTTGCATATAAAGTTATATTTGAAGAGATCTAGCTGAAATTACCCTCTTTTTTGCAAGCATTATAAAGGAAATTTGTAGCTTGCTAATAAGGTAGTTTCCCTTGCTGTTATTTGAAGTTTCATATTCTGTAAGAAAAGTGCATATCTCATTTGCTACCCAAATAGAAAGCCAATATCCTAAGGAAATCTTGCTTTCCTTGGTTCCTTTTTGAAAAACTAGATTAGCCCTTTTTGAAAGTTTTACTTGGCTTTTTTTATAATCTGTGTGGTGACCCAAACACTTTCAAAGTGGTTTTGGGCACATTTGATTTTAATTTCTCACTATTTGTTAGCAAGTTTAACAAATAAGAGAAGGCGACTCTGCCCGTTTTCAGACTCTTGCGCGAACCGGAGCTTCTCGGAGGCTTCCCCCACCACTGTGATTTTATTTCAGCTTGTTACAAGCTTTTTGTAAGCATTTGGATCCCCAATAACAAGGAACAAAGTGCATAATTAATTTTTCTGATATTATAACCAATAATAATAAAAAATGAATCATTTTGAGTAGGCTCTTTCAAGCCCGCTCCCCATCCCCCAGGGGGGGTCCACGTCCGTTTCACTTTTTTACATTTTTCCCTTTTTCTGTTCTAGTTTAGTATTGACATGTAGGATTGTATACTTTGATAACATTTTGCATTATTCCATATTTTCAATTCAAAATTAATCATACTACTTACCCCACGACTTCCCGATTGACCCGCAAGGGGAAAGAGGTGCATGGTAGGACTAATTAGAAAACTGGTGTTGTGTATCTCTGATTCCATTTTCATTAATTATTTAAAATAATCATAATAAAATCAACCCCTCCTTGATTCCCCAATTTAGGTCCACTTGGACCGAAAGAGGTTCCTAGAGGGTTTTCTTTTTAATAAGAACACCTATTTTAAAAATTACTAAAAATAAACAAAGACTCCAGTGTGTACGCTCTGTACTTGGCCGCGGTTCATCCAATCAGCCAAGCTGCATCAAAAGCACTTGAGTGACTATATTAATTAGTACTCACCTCCCAAATTGACAAACCATCAGGTGAAAATCCAACGCCTCAAACGAACTGTAAACGGAGGCAAATTACTCAAAGGAGTGGGAACAACTGGAAAGTGACATCGAGGCGTCGATCTTTGTCACACCTTGATGAGTGTGTTACAAACAATAGTCTCTGAGACTCTGTTCCATCACACAAACACCTTGCAGGTAGCCATGAAAGTTCACTTTTGGACATACCCCAAGTACCCCTCAGGTATATCTGGAGTCCCCTTTTCGCCTAATTTAATTCATTCACATTCCACATTAATTTAAAATCTTCCAAGATACATTTGCAAAACATTCTTTCAAGCGCATGCAAGCACATTATTTTCTCCATTGACTCAATTTAAGGCACTAGTGATTTATTTGATCATTTCTTTCGATTATATATATATTGAGTGTCATTAATGTGCTTATATGCTTTAAATCTTGCATCTTGTTATATTTTGTTTCCACTGGTTAATTTCAAACAAATCCTAAACAACTTAATCAATATAACACCATCACACTAAGTAATTATCCTTAGTAATTTAATAGGGTCTACCCCCCTTGGCTTCGTTAGGAGTTAACCTAAATAGAGGAGTTAAGAACAAGGTGACAGCCTTGACTCAATACTTGCCCCCAAGGACACACCGAGTGGCTTGAAGATTTCTTCCATGTAACTCAGGTGTGTGAAAGGCAGCAACACTTTTTGGCATCGTTTTCGGGGATAAATCTTTTTATTCCCGTAGTACGACTTTTGTTTGATTCCTTTTTGTTTTTTCTTTGTTTGATGAATGACTAAGAGTAGATCTTTAATTTTCATCTGGCAACTCCACTGACTTTTTTTAGTTTTTATTTTTACAAAGAAAAGCAAAAAGTAATTTTTGTGAGAGTTCTTAAATGTATATTGTAAATCTCACATGGCGAATCCATTGAAGGCATAAAAACCAGGTTATCTCATAAACTTATGAAGTTTTGTTGTGCGT
>LPNX010436041.1:544247-559703 GCA_001517045.1 Pseudotsuga menziesii | reverse complement strand
CTATTGTAATATTGTATTGATCATCAGTTGTTGAAATAAAGAGAAGCTTTGGAGGCTAAATTGTGGAGTACTTTTCATGTGTGGATCATCATTATCATGGTGCTTTTGAGGTGAACTGCCATTTTTTTCAATTTTTGCATTAAACTCTTCTCTGCATGAATAATTATTGGAATCATAGGAAGAGATCATTGTAAGTAAGCTTACTTACTCATATTTTGCTACATATGTTTGAATGAGCTAATATTTGCATGCTAAATAAGATTATTTTCATGCTATATCATCTACTTCTCATATGTATATGCAGATTTAATGGTTTTGTTTGCACAATTTGTTGTTTAGCTTACAGGTTTGCCGTGATTGAAAGAGTTGTGGTTCAAGTTTGATTCCACTAGTTTTCCAACAAATATTGCGAAGATTGTGCCCCTCGGTGCTTCACTAACAAGTTTCTTTTGCAGATCTGCTTCAGCAACAAGCACTTCTCTTTTCCTCTTCCTCCTTCAAAATCTTAAATTTTCTTCAAATTGGTTACTATTAAAGAATCTTATTGCTTAGATCTGTCTCATTAAGAAAATCACATATAGATCTATTTAGTAATATCCTTTCTTAAGTTTAGATCTTAGTTCCTTTTTGCATATAAATTTATATTTGAAGAGATATAGCTAAAATTACCCTCTTTTTTGCAAGCATTATAAAGGAAATTTGTAGCTTGCTAATAAGGTAGTTTCTCTTGCTGTTATTTGAAGTTTCATATTCTACAAGAAAATTTCATATCTCATTGGCTGCCCAAATAGCAAGCCAAGATCCCAAGGAAAGCTTGCTTTCCTTGGTTCCTTTTTGAAAAACTAGATTAGCCCTTTTTTGACAAGTTTTATTTAGTTTTTTTTTATAATCCGTGTGGTGACCCAAACACTTTCAAAGTGTTTTTGGGAACATTTGATTTTAATTTCTCGCTATTTGTTAGCAGGTTTAACAAAAACCATAAGGAGACTCTGCCCGTTTTCCAACTCTTGGGCGAACCGGAGCTTTCGGGAGGCTTCCCCCACCACTGTGATTTTATTTCATCTTGTTACAAGCTTTTTGTAAGCCTTTGGATCCCAGATAACAAGGAAAAAAGTGCATAATTAATTTTTCTGATATTGTAACCAATAATAATAATAAAAGGAATCATTTCAAGTAGGCTCTTTCAAGCCCGCTCCCCATCCCCCCAGGGGGGATCCGCATCCGTTTCACTTTTTTGCATCTTCCCTTTTTCCTGTTCTAGTTTATTATTGACATGTAGGATTGTATACTTTGATAAAAAATTTCATTATTCCATATTTTGAATTCAAAATTAATCATACTACTTGCCTCATGACTTCCCGATTGACCCGCAAGGGGAAAGAGATGTGTTGTAGGACTAATTAGAAAACTGGTGTTGTGTATCTCTGATTCCATTTTCATTAATTGTTTTAAATAATCATAATAAAATCAACCCCTCCTTGATTCCCCGATTGAGATCCACTTGGACCAAAAGAGGTTCTTGGAGGGTTTTCTTTTTAATAAGAACACCTCTTTTAAAACTTACTAAAAATAAAGAAAGACTCCAGTGTGTATGCTCTGTACTTGGCTGCAGTTCGTCCAATTAGTCAAGCTGCATCAAAATCACTTGAGTGACTTGATTAATTAGTCTTCACCTCCCAAATTTGCAAACCATCAGGCGAAAATCCAATGCCTCGAACGAACTGCAAACAGTGGCAAAATACTCAAAGGAGTGGGAACAACTGGAAAGTGACTTCGAGGTGTCGATCTCTGTCACACCCTGATGGGTGCATTATGAAAAATAGTCTCCAAGACTCTGTTCTAGCCCACAAACACCTTGTAGGTAGCCGTGAAAGTTCACTTTTGGACATACTCCAAGTACCCCTCGGGTATATCTGGAGTCCCCTTTTCACCTAATATAATTCATTCACATTCCACATTAATTTAAAATCTACCAAGAGACATTTGCAAAACATTCTTTCAAGCGTATGCAAGCACATTATTTTCTTTGTTGACTCCATTTAAGGCACTGGTGATTTATTTGATCATTTCTTTCGATTATATATATATTGAGTGTCATTACTGTGCTTATCTGCTTTAAATCTTGCATCTTGTTATCTTTTGTTTCTACTGGTTAATTTCAAACAACTCCAAAACAACTTAATCAATATAACACCATCACACTAAGTAATTAGCCTTAGTAATTTAATAGGGTCTACCCCCCTTGGCTTTGTTAGGAGTTAGCCTGAACGGAGGAGTCAAGAACAAGGTGACAACCTTGACTTGAGACTTGTCCCCAAGGACACACCGAGTGGCTTGAATATTTCTGCCACGTAACCTAGGTGTGTGAAAGGCGGAAACACATCGAGACAATCAGTTTGTTAGTTTAGTTAGAGTTGGTTAGTTACAGCAGTTTTACAGTTATTAAAAACTGTTTTGTGTTTGTATAAATACAATGTTTACAATATGAATAAAGTAATTTTTCCATTGTGGAGTTTTATTTTCTTTCATTATTCTATTCTTCAGTGGTATCATAGCCATGTTGAAGAAATTCTTCTGTGCAGGAAACTCCATGTCCTGAAGATTACTATGTTTGTTCACGGAGGAGTGTAGCCAAGAGTGCAGAAGTGCGGCTGTTGAGGACCTGAAGTTTGTGGAGCCAACGCTATTGGAGATCCACTACCCAAAAGCAGTCAAAGAACCTACGTGAACAAAACAACCGAATAGTTTCTGAATTTAACCTGTCTGAACAGAAATTCTGAGAATCTGAACCAGAAATTCTGGTAAGACTGTGAAACTACAGTTTTTTTTAATAGAAGTAAAAAAAAACAAAATGCATTCCTTAATCTCAATTGTGGGCATAGTGCTTTCCGGAAAAGAGAATTACCAAGAATGGTTTCGGAAAATAAAGAACACTCTTATTTTTAATGATTTATGGGAGGAATTTTGTGAAGGAAAGGATGATAAAGACCCAGAAGAGCCTACATATGACAAACAACTTGCAATTTGGAAGAGTAAGATAAAAATCATATGTTTTAATTTATGCTTCTGTAAATGAAGAGGTAAGTCGACATATTCTTTCCAGCACCACAACATTTACAACGTTAAAAAAATTAAAAGATCTTTATGACTCCCATTAAGAGCTGGAAATTATACAATTGTTGATGAAGTTATTTAATCTAGAACTGCAAGATAATGATCCCATGAAGTTAGCTTCCGAAATTAAAGCACTTTTTCATGATATTGAAGCAACCGGTGTCAAAGTTGATTTGCAACTTACTTCATTTATTAAAGCCCTATATCCTACATATTCGCACTACTTAGAGTCTCTACAAGCTAGTGGACATACGAAAGCTATAACTTTTGATATTCTTGTAGACAAAATTGCTGAAAGAGAGAAATCCTTTGGGAAGAAGGAATCCCTTTCCAATTCCACAGTTGAGACTTTGTGTCTTGCATAGAAAGAGCAGAAACCTAGAGGAGAGTCTGCTAGATTTGAACATAGTAACAGAGGTTGTGGAAGGAGACCATTTAGAGGCAGGGGGGTCATTATCATCAAGGAGATAGACAACAAGATGATAAACAACAAAAAAAATTTCAGAATGATAAACAATCTGTTAAGTTCTATAGGTGTGGTAAACTGGGTCATACCTCTTCTCATTGTCGCACTCCTTGGGAAAGGATTAGTGAGAAGAAAGAGAAGCATCCTCTAGACAAAGGAAAACCACCTAAATCTGCCCACTATATTGTTGCACATTGTAATCTTAGTATCAATGAAGTTTTAACACTTCTTTTGCTTCTTGGGAAGACACTTGGATTTTAGATATTTAGCCACATGTCATATGACCTTCAGAAGAGATTGTTTTGAGACATTTAGTGATCATATTGATGGTATAATTTATTTTGCTGATAAGTCACAATTGAAGCCCTTGGGAATTGGATCTATTCGACTTAAGCTACTCGGATTTGCTGATTATATATTACATGATGTTCTTTATATTCCTCAATTAAAAATAAATTTAATGTCTCTCATATAAGTTAGGTAGCAAGGGCATTCTATACATGTGTTTGATGGTATAATTGAAATACGATGAACATCTGATGATGTGATTGTTATGACTGGTGTTGAAGAAGACAAACTTTTAAAACTAAAAGGGACATAATCTTTTTTATCCAACTCAGCTCTTTTGGCTCAGCATAGTGATACTCTATCTTCCAACTTATTGTGGCATGCTCGTTTTGATCATATCAATTATGACAGTATCAAAATTATGAAACAACAAGGTATACAAGGGATTCCTACTATTCCATGAAAATTGTCTCCATGTAATGCTTGTGTTTTAGGCAAGCATTGTAAGCAGCCTTTTTATAGGTCTACTTCTAGAGCTTCCAGGAAATTAGGACTTATACATTCAGATTTATGTGGGCCCATGCCTATTCAATCTACAAATGGTAATAAATATATGTTGACTTTTATTGATGACTACACCCAGATGTGTTGGGTGCACTTGTTGAAAGAGAAATCTCAAGTTTTTGCAACTTTTAATAATTTTCATTTATGGATTACAAATGAAACTCAACTTAATATTGGCACTCTTCGCTCAAATAATGATGGTGAATACACATCTAAATATTTGAAAGGTACTTACAAGATAATGGTATTAAACATCAAACCACCATTCCTTATTCTCCACAACAAAATGGTGTGGCAGAATGTATGAACAGAACTTTGCTTCATATGGTGAGGTCAATGATGTTTTTTCAAAATTTCAAGTTGATGTTTTGGTGAGAACTAGTATTTTGTGCAATCTATATTCATAATCGATGTCCTTCTTCTGCCATCAATAATAAGTCTCCATATGAAATGTGGTATAATCGACTTCCTGCTATTCAACATTTTAGAGTTTTTGGTTCTCCTTGATTTGCCTTGATTCCTACACAACAACGTAACAAATTGGGTGCCATGAGTCGAAAATGTCTTTTTTGGGATATTATAATACTTCCAGAGCTTACAAGTTGTATGATGAGGAGAAAAAGAAATTTGTTGTTTCAAGAGATGTAGTTTTTCTTGAATTTGATAAAGATGATTCTAGTGTTGATAGACAACTCAGCCATTTGGATAAATTCCCTTCCATGAATTTTTATTATGAATGAGAAAATAACATTCCACATCCTGAAGGGGGGATTCAAATTCTAGATCAGTCTGTGGATTTTCCTTCAATTAATTTTCCTTATATATCAACACCTGAGAACGAAGAAAAATTAGTTGATAATAATGATTCTGTAGAAGAAAAAATAGATGACAATAATGCAGAAATAAATGACAATAATGCACAATCAGAAATTGAAGAAGCTATTCAGCCATCACCGCATCAATCAGTTTGTAGATCAACACGAAAAAAGACAATTCCAAAAAGGTTTGATGAATTTAATTTAAATTTTTATATTGTTGTTAATGAGCCTGCTTCTTTTGAAGAAGATGTTAGTTGTAACAAATGGAAAGTTGCAATGCAGAAAGAGTATGATGCTCTTATTAAAAATGGCACTTGGAGGTTGGTGGACCCTCCTATTGGAATCAAACCGACTGGCTCTAAGTGGGTTTATAAAACTAAATATAAGGCTGATGGCTCACTTGACAAGTACAAGGCAAGACTTGTAGCAAAGGGGTATGCTCAAAAAGAAGGTGTTGATTACATAGAAACATTTTCTCCTACTGTAAAATGGGGCACTATTAGAAACTTGTTTTCTCTTGCAGCTTAAAATGGATGGAAAGTACATCATATGGATGTAAAAACTGCTTTTTTAAATGGAGATCTAAAAGAAGGTGTCTATATGTTTCAGCCGGAAGGTTTTTTTGTTAAAGGAAAAGAACAGAAGGTATGTAAATTGGTGAAATATTTATATGGTTTGAAACAAGCATCCCGAGCATGGTATGAGAAGTTAACTGAGCATCTTCTCAAATTGAATTATAAGCATTTCAATCTAGATGATGCAACTTTATTTGTTAATAAAATTGGGCGATCAATTGTATATATAGTTGTCTATGTTGATGATTTGCTTATCACAAGGAATAATCATGACTATATAGTCTTTATTAAAAAGGAGTTGCAAAAGGTTTTTGACTTGACGGATTTGGGATTACTCCATTATTATTTGGGAATTGAAGTAGATCAAAAACCAAAGTACATCTTTATTTCTCAAAAGAAGTATATTGGGGATCTACTGAGTAAATTTGAGATGCTGGATTGTAATTATGTTTCTACTCCAATGGAACAAAATCTAAAGCTTACTTCACATGAAGGCAGTGCATTTGAAGACCCAACAAAGTACATGCAACTTGTTGGAAGCTTGATTTATCTTACTACTACTCATCCTGACATAACTTTTGTTGTAGGAATACTTTCCAGGTTTATGCATCAACCTTGTGAAGGTCATTGGATCGCAGTGAAACGAGTGCTCAAATATTTAAAAGGTACTTAGTCGTTTGGCATCAAATACTCTAAATTTTCAGACTTCCATCTTATTGGTTATTAATATTCATATTTTGATGGAGATAAAGAGCATGGGATGTCTACTTTAGGTTATTTGATGAATCTTGGATCAGCAGCCATCACTTGGAGATCACAAAAGCAATTAGTTCCTGTTGATTCTACAACTGAAGCCAAATACATTGTAGTAGCTCAAGCCACAAAAGAAATCATTTGGCTTTGGAAAATTCTTGAAGATTTTCAGGAGAAACAAAAGACTTCAACGCCTCTCTTTGTTGACAATACTTCCTCCAATCCGATTGGCCAAGAATCCTAAGTTCCATGATTGAACCAAGGATATCAACACCAAATATCATTTGATTCGACATCATGTTGAGGCCAAAAATATTCATCTGACACATTGTGCTACTTCAGAGAAAATCACCGATATATTTACCAAAGCATTGGGCCATGAAAATTTTGAAAAATTCAGATTGTTACTAGGCATGTCAGATGTCCCTTCGAATTAAGGGGGGAATGTTAACTAATCCATTGAGACAGTTCCATTGGGACAGTCAGTTTGTTAGTTTAGTTAGAGTTGGTTAGTTACAACATTTTTACAGTTATTCAAAACTATTTTGTGTTTGTATAAATACAATGTTTACATAATGAATAAAGTAATTTTTCCATTGTTTAGTTTTATTTTGTTTCATTATTCTGTTCTTCAGAAAGTACCACAAAGGAGACGTACAAAAGTAAAGGAAACATACCAACAAGATAAAAAAATTGTTAGTAGATGCAAAGATGTCTAAGGGAGATAAAGACGGACACAAGGAACAAGAAACTGATCAATTATTGGAAGATGATAGAGCCAAAGAGTTTTAGTCTCCAAGTGATGAAGGACAGTTGTTGAATGTTGTCATAAAAGTTGAAAGGGAAAAAAGTATGTTTCCTAAAATAATAATAAAAGAACAACGTTGGGACTTTGTGGAAAAAGAGGATGAGACAATGTTGTCTCATACATGCATGGTTGTTAGTGGTAACTTAGGAGAGCATGTTACTATAGTAGACATGAAGAAGTTGACTAATGAGGTTAGTCAAGAGAAGATAAAAAAAAGTATGTACAGTTAGTAAATGAAAATGTTTATTTACATTCAAAAGGGTTTGTTATGATAGCAGGAGGAGAAAACAAGACATTGAAGACTAATGGAAATGAATACAGGCAGAAGAAAGAGAAACTACCGAAGGTTGTTCCAAAGGGGGAAGAAGTATGCACCAAGATTGAAATTAAGAAACACAAAGAGGAATAGGTACTTGAAGAACTAAGGTTGCTGGAATAATGGATAGAAAGTCTCGAGATTGGAGAAGTATGCACAAGGGATACAAAGAGGAAACATGAACAAGAAGAAAATCTTGAAGCGTCCAAAACTAATTACTTATGTGCATATAAATATAGAAGAAGATGATATGAGAGAAGATGAGGCAAGTTTTTCTCGTGGAAGTGGAATCATATTTCATTTTCAGCAGAAGGATATAGAGCATGAAATTTATTTGAAAGACAACAAGGGGATATAGAATATAACCAACAAGCTGAAAAGTGTGAACAAGTTATCCAAGGAAAATCTAATGTGAATGATGAAGCATCTAATTTTATAATAGATTGTGATGGAGTAGATAAAGAAATCATTGTTGTGATTGAAGATAAATTACAAGAAGCTAATGAGTAGAGACATTGCTATAGTGCATTCATTTTATGTGCAAAAGATGAAAATCCATCTTTCATAGAGAAACTATGGAGGAGGAAACCAAACGCCTTAAACACCTTTGAAAAGAGATGTGGTGATGAAGAATGGAAGCAAAGTGATTATGGGAGTAATGAAATGGCAATTGAGACCATAAAATTTTCAAATTCAGAACTTCAGTTACAAGTAAGCAGTTCTAGTAGCATGTACCAACAAGGGAATATGTTGGACATGGAGGTTGATGAGATGTGTATGTCACCAATGAGGAAGGTTCCTAGGAAAGAACATAATGCAATGAAAAGTGCATTCAATAACAAAATATCGTTAATTGCACAAGTATACATCATCAAGAGAAGTGGAGCGCCACAACATAAAGTTTGGAATCCCGGATTAAATATAGTAGTGAAAGATAATGAAAACGAAGCTTATGGACAACAACAAAATCAAATATGGGATCTAGGAGTAAAAATGAAACCAATCAAGACACATGAACAGGATGTTGTAATTTTCCTACTGTGGGAGTCTCATGCAAGGGCATTTTCTCTCATTCGAAAGTTTAAATGATCAACATACTAAGGGTCTCGACGTTTCCCCAAGAAAGGGTTTCTATTGTAAACAATACATTTGAGTTTTAGAAGTTACTAGACTCTTCTATATAGTTTAAAAGTTGTTTCCAAATGCCATCTAAGGTAACGATATTTGTTTCGTTGAGTATATAGTTAAGATAGGGATTAAATTAAGATGGGTTCAAGATTATTATTAAAAGTAGTTAGGTTTTCTATTTTAGGGACTTGGTTAGAATTGGGTTTATCTGGAAGTTTCATCTTCCAATTATATTCTATGTAAGCTTGTGAGCATTAGCAGAAGATAGACGTAGAGGTCGAGTGATAGGAGAAAAGGGCAGGACTATGTGCCCTTATTGTGTATCAAGAAAATACTTTGTATTTCTTAACTTGGTTAATCAATAACATATTCATATGATTTTGATTTTTGAAAATATTTATTTGTATTAATACTGAAATGAATATCTCTCCATGACTGATTGATTGTATATGTGTGTTACTATGAAATTGTATGGAATATGAAATCCTATTATATAGTAGCTACATGAATTTGCAATTTTTGTGAAGAGAACTTGGAACTTATTATGGAATATGAAATCCTAGTATATAGTAGCTACAGGAATCTGTAATTTTTCTGAAGAGAACTGAGAACTTATTATGGAATATGAAATCCTAGTATAGATTAGCTACAAGAATCTGCAATTTTTGTGAAGAGAACTTAGAACTTGTTGGAATAAAATGCCACCATATTTTCTCTATAGTTGATAAGGATTCGATTGGTATTAAAATTGATGGTTTGAAGATGGAAAATGCACCCATCCTGAAGTGTTGATAAATTTCTGACTTGGAGGAGTCTCCCAATTAAAGGATCTTTCAAATGAGATCATTGTGTAAGAATTTGAGGGATCATACTATCCATTTAGCGATCCTGCATAAGGATAAACGAAGGAGGGGAGACTCATTTGCAGGAACAAAGTGGATTTTTACTCTGTGAGTTGAAGGTTGAAGACCAAATAAATTATCCAAAAGTTGTGTCAACCGTGCTTATATTAGGAAAAATGGTGACCTGCTCTAAGATTCACTTAAATGTGATAGGATAGTGAATCCTTAAGTGCACCCAGAAATAACATGGGAGTAGAAGGTAGTCACCAAATGAAACATGTAAGGATGCATTCAAGTGAGAAGAAATATCTGCATCCATTGGAAAGAGTGAAACTGGGGTTTGTATTTGAATTTATGAGCAAGTACTTTCGTGTAGTGTTGTTACTTTCATGTAGTGTTGTTGTTACAGCTGATTTTACCACACATGGTGGATCACACCTTTATGGCCTTCCCTGTCCCTCTGTAGACTCTTTAGACCCCATGCACCATTTTTGTACCTTTGATGTTTCCAAGATCATCCCTAAAAACATGCAATAATTGCCATACACGACTTTTAATCCCTTTCTCACGTATATACGTGGATTTGACCCTTAAACCCACGTACATTGGGATGTGTACAAAAGGCCAAATGATTTTGGAGTTTTCCTTGATGTGGATCCGAGTCACTTGTCTCTTGGCCTTCCATATTCCTTCAGATCGCTCGGATTCGACCTTCTATTACCCCATTGAAGAGCTATATAAGGAACCCTTTGGATACATTGAAGGGAGAGGAATTGAAGAGCAAGAGAACTATAGTCCATTGTTTCCGGAGCTTATACTTGAGTCTGCATCCGTTTGTCCCTTGGAGCACTTTGTGTTCTTCCCAAGCTTGCCTTTTGCTTGTGAGCTTGCTATCGAGAGATGGAGGATTGGAGTGGTGGAGGCCCAAGTGGGGGACTCAGTTTCTCCGATTCACAGACGTGCAGACAAAGGTTGTCACTATTGTAATCTCCATTTTATATCAATAGACATTTCTTTTTCTATCCAATAATGTGTATTTAAATGAGTATTTGATCCATGGATTCTTTTAAATGCTTATATGTTATTGATTATATATGCTAGAGTAGGTATAACATAATTATATATAGCATGCTTGTCTTGTTTGCTGAAAGTTGAGGAAGCAAATTGCTAATACAAGTGAGAGTGGAAAAGCTCAACGGGGATCTACATCAACCGTCTGGAATAAGGTACGAATCGAGATCATTTAGTGTTAGATGTTTGGTTTCTCTTGCATATAGGGAAGGATTGATTTCTAGAGTTAATCTGTCTATTGTGGTACCCCAAGCCATAGGAATTTCTCTCCATAATAGAATTGGCGACTCTGCTGGGGAGTTCCTAGTCATTTTTCCTTTGGGGGTTTTTATCGGCATTCAATGTTCTTGAATTACTCTGATTTCTCTGTTTCTGAGTTGGGTATGGGGGAATGTTTGCCTAGTAGTGTTGGATAGGAGTAAGTTTTGTCTCAGCTTATCTGTTTTCCTTCATTTTTATCTCTTTTCCTTCCTGTATGCGATTTTTTGCCTCATAGTCGTGTGTACACACTGTTTTGACTGAGATATCCACGTATATATGTGGGTTTTCTGCACACAGTCGCATATGCCCTTAGTTTTTCCTTTTAGAGAAATATTGAGTGTTGTTGGGTGAGTTTTGATGATTGTTGAGTCTCCTTAGATGCTTCTAGAGTCTGTATACACCTCTGTTTCTGACCAGAGATGCTTTTTAGGGTAAATTTTTTTTTAAGAATGTTCTTGTCATTGCATTTTTTATTTTTTGTTTTGGGATTAGTGCATTAGGTCTCTTTTACCTTAGTGCTTTGCATGGGTGTTGTTTGATAGTGCTTGCAGAGTCTGGGGATGGTAGAGTCATTCTTTTGCTTTATTATCTCATTTTTATTCAAAAAATCCAAAAATATTTGCTTCTTTGCATCATTATGCATTATTGCACTTTGCATTTTGCATGGTACTTGCACTAGGTTTGCTTAGAGAAGTATTAATCATGCTTTCATGTAGGAATGATTGCATTTGCCATTTGAATAAAATTTTGCATTTCACATAGTAGCATGCCCGATTTTTCATTCAACACAATGCATTTCCATTAATTGTTAGGTGTGCATTTTACTTCATGTTGCGTCATAACACCATTGGTTGCATGATCATCTACCTTTTTGAGTAATAAGCCAAATAAAATCAACGCTTAATTAAAATGGATTACACTATTTTCTTTTATAGGGTACACCCACAAGATTAGGTTTTAGGGTCTTGAAATAGTTCATTGTGAGTAAATTCTCCAAGACCACTAAACAAAACATGTATGTGTATGTCCAGGTGAGAGTGTGAAATTCCTTGGTATAATTAGTGTTTCTCAGGATCCTCCTCTTACAAGGGTGTTAAGCACGAGGCAGTTTGAGTGGTTAATGATTGGGATGACCCCTGGTCATAACTGAGTAGCACTAGAGATATTTCCAGGATTGTATTGGTTTTTGGGGGCTCTTTCAAGAGTTTCGGGCTTTGCTACCCTGCCCATACAGTTAATCCCACCTACGACTATCCGTCTGAGCATTGATTATATTAAGGTGAGCTTATTTTCCTTACCTAGGTTATTGAGGGGGTACTTCGCAAGGGTTATTCTGTAGGTGTCCCAGCCAGGTTGGGGTCGGACAGCACAGTCTCTATATGCGTTGAAGCTAAGGACCACAATAATTGGTTACGAAACTCCACGTGTTGTGTATGGGAGTATCAAGCCTCTCCTAGGCGAGAATTCAAGAGTTCACATATCCTACCCTTGTTTTCTTATGATTGGCTTTCGATTATATAGGTGTATGCTCTGTGCATGCTAGCTTGCTTAGGGTTTGCGTAATTAGAGGAGTCTTTTCATTTTTTTTATTCATTGTGGATTTGGGTGTGGCGCTTCATCATTCTCATCGTTTAGCAGGACTTCTCCCTTCTACATCTCCTCCTCCTTTGGGAGAGAGAAACAGACAGTACAGGTGGACTACTTCTCACATTGATTCACACACGATGGGAGATCATGAAGATGAAATTCCTGAGTTTCCTTCTCCACCTCATGAGGTTGGGGAAGAAGATCCTATTGCTGCATATGATCCTTCACCTGATATACCTACACACTCTGGGTATGATTCCTCATTCACAAGTCATCGGTATTGGTTTCCGGGTGACGAGACTCACCATGAACCTGCGAGCACTAGTTCTGTTAGTTATGGCATGTGTGGTATCCCTGCACATGATTTGGAACAGCATGTCGAGTCAGAATTTGAACATAACACTACGCCTGGGGGCACTTCTATTCCTTTCCATGTGGAGAGATTCGGGAACACGAGTCACATTGCACCCTCCATACTAGCGGTGGAGGCTACATCACATGTTCGTCCTAGACTTGGTGTTAGTAGCCCTATTCAGATACTAGAACCAAGATGGGTGACTATAGGGAATACCACTTACGTCGCTTCACGTGTCCCTTTGTCCTCTATTCCTAGTTCTTCGAATGCTATTCCTCCCCCTCATTCACGTGGTCCTTCAGGCCAGAATGTTGCTACTAGTCATGTTCATACTTCTTCTACTCACGTAGTCGTGTCTTAGGGTCAAGTACCTCCTATTGTCTCGAGAAGGTCATATTTCTACTTCTAGAACATCCTATGGTCTATCGCAGGGAGTTCCTCATGGGACATCTCATGGCACATCTTATGGAGCTTCTCATGGGCAATATTATGGACCGTAGTATGGACAGAGTTCTTCACCTTATGGGTACGGGTATCAACAACCCTCTTACTCCCCGAATTATGGCTTTGTAGCTCCGCATAATCAAGGTACACCACATTATGGTGCTTCCATGCCACCCTACACGGGTCAAACGGGAGGAGGATACTTTGGCCATGGCCATGGTGGTTACAGTAATCAGCCTTATGTGAACCAAAAGTATCATGGAGCACGGCATCCACCTACTCAACCTAGGATCCCTTTCCTCGCAACGTTAAATTTACCTGACTTATAGAGACTAACAAATGATCTGGTATCTCATGACCCAGCTTGGCTGGTTGTCCCTAACAAGCTTCCCTCGGACATTCCTAAATTCAATGGAAAACCAGGAGAAGATCCTAGTGAACATGTTACTACATTTCACCTTTGGTGCTCTTCTAATTCCTTACACAATGATTCAATTCGTTTAAGGTTTTTTCAACGCACCCTCACTGGGTCTACAGTGAAATGGAACATAGAGTTACATAGGGGGGAATTTGTTTTGGTCGGTGACCTAGCTATGCATTTTCTCAATCACTTCTAGCTACCAGTGTGTTACGATGTTGTTACATAACTCTTGTCGACATTTCAGCAAGACAAAGCCACGCATATCTCGGACCATATCCAAGAGTGGCGTAGACGGAAGAGATTGATTAAAGCCTTCATACTGCCGGAGTTTCTCCTCGAGTGGTTCCTTAAATTGTTACTGCCTTATATAGTGAAGGATGTTTCTACATCCAGATTTCAGAATGAGGAACAAGCCATTTTTAGGGCACAGGAATTGGATTTTATTTATGCTCAATCCAGATTATTATATGAGATTATTCCTAACACTCTGCATTCTAGTTTTTACCCTAAGGTCAAACCTGGACAACATGCCGATGGCATTGTTGGTTGTACGAGTACCAGACCTACGAATTCGGTTGTGCAACAGGTGAGTCAATTGTCTATCAACCAATCTGCCTCAGGACAAGCCACGGCTTCATCTCAACCCACCCAAACGACGAGTGTGCTTTTGGTGCAATCATTGGACCAGAAGGGTAACTAGAAACCCAGAAGGAATAAGACTAAGGGTAAAAACAATTGTAAGGGTGGGAATAGGAATGAAAATGCCAATTTTAATGACAAGAACACCCGCAATGCTGGGGGGGACAAGCAATCTAAACGTAAGTTTAATTTTCCTTGCAAATTGTGTAAGGATGACCACCTCACTCACTTGTGCCCTCGTATGGAAGACGCCTCAAGTTTCATAGCATAGGGCCCAGTTGTGCAGACCAATCCTTTACCCCATAATCAAAACATGAACTCGAGGACCCATGATAAGTCTGGTGGAGATCAAGATCCGCCAGAAGCCAGTAGTAGTCATGGTTGTATCAACATGGTGCGTGCTACTAAGGTTTTCGACTCGTGCGAAGGACTATGGTTCGTCACAACCAGACCTTGGAAAGGAACCTACTCCACCCGGGAGTCCTTTGCGTATTAAAAACCCTGTGGATAAACCTGAAGTTGCACCTCGCATTCCTAAGGGAGTATTAAAGTGTTGAGGACACAATCCTAATGCTCGATCTGCCTAGAACTATTCTATTTTCGAGGATTTTCGCCACACTCCTTGTGCAATGTCTGCACTTGAAGTACTTCAGAGTTATCCTTTGCA
The DNA here is from genome assembly GCA_001517045.1 of Pseudotsuga menziesii. Lineage (NCBI taxonomy): Eukaryota > Viridiplantae > Streptophyta > Pinopsida > Pinales > Pinaceae > Pseudotsuga > Pseudotsuga menziesii. Next base: position 544,586 of record LPNX010436041.1, on the reverse strand, counting down.
GAGGAAGGATTTGCTTTCTCTTAGTGTTAATGATGATAACTCTTCCTCTGTCATCAAATTTGAAACTGCGGGACTATATCCTCTCTTGGCTTACTACGTGTCTCTCTTGATTCATGTAGAATGTCTTTACATGACCATCAAATGCACTATGATTGACGAAGGCGCTGTTGCTTCCGTGATTTCTTTGTCATGTTGGAAGGGTTTGGGTTCCCTCGAGCTGTCTAAATCCGCAACCATGTTGACTACTTGTGATTGTTGATGTATATGTAACTTCAGAATGTATTCACTTGTATTTCTTATGTATTATAACCTGATGTTTATTCCGGGATGTATTTGAGT
>LPNX010436041.1:504366-541845 GCA_001517045.1 Pseudotsuga menziesii | reverse complement strand
CATGATGGGGTCTGCAAAGGATGTGCGAAAGGAAAGAATACAAAGAAGACATTTCCAAGTAGCGAAAGCAAAGCAAAAGGAATCTTGGAAATCATCCACTGTGATGTATGCGGTCCTATGTCATCAAGCTCACTAAGAAGGTATGTATACTATGTTTCTTTTATTGATGAATTTTCTAGGAAGACATGGATTTACTTCATGAAGAACAAAGATGAAGTATTCAGCAAGTTCAAGGAATTCAAAGCCTTGATCAAGAATCACACAGACAAGAAGATCAAGACCTTTTGATCAGATAATGGCGGAGAATTCACATCTAATGAATTCAAAGAGTTATGAAAAGACTCAGGGATTAAGAGGGAGTTGTCCACTCCTTATAATCCACAATAGAATGGGATTGGAGAAAGGAAGAATCAAACTATCATGGAAGCTGCAAGAGCAATGCTTCATGATCAAGATCTTCCTATGCATCTTTGGGCGGAAGCTACCAGAACAGCAGTGTGTGTATAGAACCGTACTCCACATAGAGTACTCGAGAAAAAGACTCCTGAAGAAGTATTCTCCGACAAGAAACCAGAAGTCAGCCATCTCATAATATTTGGCTGTCCTGTGTACATACACATTCCAAAAGAAAAGAGAATAAAATTAGATTCTTCAGGAAAGAAGGGTATATTTTTGGGATACTTTGAAAGCTCGAAGGCTTATAGAATATATTTCCCAGGATACAAGAATATTGACATCAGCAAGGATGTGACATTTGATGAAGACACAGCTTACAACAAATCCAGAAAGAAACCTGCTGAAGAATCTGAAGAAGCAGAACCATCCAGAATTCATGATACAACCATGAATGAAGAAACTCAAGAAGAAGATCGAGAGTTTGAAGAACCACAATGACCTGTAGATCCACCTCCAGAGAAGAATCCTCATAAGAGGAAACCTGCTTGAGTACGAGAACTTACCCAAGGTGCGGAAAGATATGGTGCTCCAGAAGAGAATCACAGAGAAAGAAAAAGGACCAGATCTTGCTCCGGGTATGTAGCATTGCTATGTGATTTCATTGATAAAGAACCTTCCAGTTATGAAGAAGCGGCAGAACGAAAAGAATGGAAGGATGCTATGATCGAAGAATATCAATTGATCATGAAGAATGATGTTTGGGATGTTGTGCCAAGTCCAGAAGGGAAGTCAGATGTAACTTCCAAATGGATCTACAACATCAAGCATGCTGCAGACGGTAGCATAGAGTAATATAAAGCAAGATTTGTTGCTCGGGGTTTCTCACAGAAAGAAGGAATAGATTATGAATAAACCTTTGCAACTGTAGCCAGACACACTTCCATCAGATCAGTACTTTCCCTGGCTACAGTGATAAAATGGAAGATACACCAAATGGATGTCAAGACTGCTTTCTTGAATGGTGTAGTGGAAGAGGAAGTGTATGTAGAACAACCACTTGGTTTTGAGACACATGACAGAGAGTCTCATGTATGCATATTGAAGAAAGCCCTGTACGGTTTGAAACAGGCACCCAGGACTTGGTATGGCAGAATTGACAGGTTTCTATCCAGTTTGGGCTTTACCAAGAGTAAAGAAGATTCCAACCTTTACTACAAGGTTGAAGATGGCAACCCAGTGATGCTCCTACTATATTTAGATGATCTGTTTGCGACAGGTATGGACGGGTTGATTGCTGATACAAAGATAAAGCTTGCTACCGAGTTCGAAATGAAGGACTTGGGTATGATGGATTATTTTCTAGGTATGGAGGTGTGGCAGAGTGTAGATGGAATCTCCCTTGGACAAGGGAAGTATGCAGTAGAGATCCTAAAAAGGTTTGGGATGATGGACTGCAAGGCTATGGCCACATGGCATCGAACCTGAAGCTATTGAGCAATGCTTCATCAGATTCGGTTGATTGTACGATGTATCATCAGATGATTGGGTCCTTGATGTACCTGACGAACACTAGACCAGATATTTTCTTTGATGTGAACACCTTAAGCCAGTTCTTGACAGATCCAAGACATGTTCACTTGATTTCTGTAAAGCATATTCTGAGATACCTGAGAGGTATGGTTGATTATGGGCTCAAGTACGATACGAATCAGAATATTAACCTAGAGGGTTATGTTGATTCAGATTAGGTAGGTAGTGCCATCAATAGGAAGAGCACTTTAGGATGTTTCTTCAGTATGGGATCAGGTGTGATATCTTGGTTTAGCAGGAAGTAATCCTGTGTGGCACTGAGTATAGCTAAAGTAGAGTATGTCGTAGCTTGTTTAGCTAATTGTGAGGCAGTATGGCTTAGGAAGTTACTGTCTGATTTATTTGATATCCAACTGGATATTACTTGTATACACTGTGTGAACTAGATTTGTGTGAAGTTGTTAGAGAACCCAGTGTTCCATGACAAGTCGAAGCATATCAAGATCAAGTATCACTATATTAGGGATATGGTGCAGAGGGGAGCACTGAAGCTCCAGTATATTGCGACAGATGATCAGATAGCTGATGTGTTGATGAAGCCATTGGCCAGAGTGAAGTTTGAGTACTTTAGGGAGAATCTTGGTGTTCTCCAGATCGAGGTTCCTTTCAAGGGGAAGTGACGAGTCCGAAATCCATTCTGACGAGCAGGTCAGATGTAATGGATAATCCATTTTGTCATGGTGAGAGGATTGGTTCCTTCCATGTCAGATATGAGTGTTGAGCCATTGTGATATAGCTGTACGATTGGTTCCTACTTGATCAAATATAAGGGATATTGCCATTCTTGGAATGGAGCTGCCTGGAAAGTTACCAGGAATACTTGGTATTGGACTGAGGGCCTTTCTAAGATGATTGTAAGATGTAGTATTACATGATAAAATGTGATCGCATGGCCATTCTGATGTGATTGAGGGATGTGTTCCCACTTGATCAGATATAAGGGCTATTGCCTTTCTAACGAGTAGGTCGGATGTGAGTGCTGACCATTCTGATGTAGGATTAGTTCCTACACAGATGTGAGGGATACCGCCTTTCTAATGAGGAGGTCAGATGTGAGTTCCAGCCATTCTAATGTAGGATGAGATCCTACATAGATGTAAGGGCTACCTCCTTTCTGACGAGTAGGTCAGATGTGAGTGCCAGCCATTCTGATGTGACTGTAGGATGAGGTCCTACATGATCATATGTAAGCGCTACTGCCTTTCTGACGAGGAGGTCAAATGTGAGTGCCAACCATTCTGATGAGTAGGTTAGATGTAAGGGCTAATGCCATTCTCTGAATGGAGGAACCTGGTCAGTTACCGGGAACCCTCAGTATAGGACTAAGTGCCTTTCTGATGAGTCAAGGTCAGATGTAAGTGTTGTGCCTTTCTGACGAGTCAAGGTCAGATGTGAGTGCTATCCATTTTGATGTGTAAGTCAGATGTAAGGGCTATAAAATACCTACAAGGAGGTAGGCCTACACCCAGCATGAAAAAGGGTTGGCTCTGTAGAAATTCCTGTGACGAGAAGAATCATGAGATAGCACATATGATGATGACCCAGTGATGATCCAGATCGAGCTATGATCAAGATCCAGTTATGATGTCTTCGAGATGATCCAGATCGAGTGATGATTCAGATTTAGTAGTGATGATCTAGATCAAGCTATGATCCAGATCCAGTGATGATGACCTAGTGGTGATCTAGATCGAGTGATGATCCAGATCCAGTGATGGTGATCCAGATCGAGTGATGATCCAAATCCAGTGATGATGATCCAGATCCAGTGATGATCTAGATCGAGTATGATCCAGTGATGATTATCCAGATTGAGTGATGATCTAGATCCAAATGAATATGACTTGAAGATGAATATGATGAGAACTTGACGATGACCCAGATGATATAGAGAAGAAGACTTGTGCTAAAAAATGTGTCAAGAGAATACCTTCCTAGTTAGGAGGGAGTGTTTATGTATATGTAACTTCGGAATGTATTCACTTATATTTCTTATGTATTCTAACCCGATGTTTATTCCATGATGTATTTGTAATGTATTTGAGTCATGTCATGCCTCGATTTTCTGATCGGGAAGATCTATAATCTAAACAAGTCATGTCAAGTCATTGTGGGTAACCCTCCTATTGTCTAAGGGTTAAAGTTTCCGCAGTTTCGAGGAACTAGGGTTATTAGACTCTCCCAGAGAGGTCATCCCTCGTAGGGTTTTAGTCATGTCGGGATTAGAATAAATAGAGAGCTAGCCTCTTTATTTAGTACACAACTCATACACACTCAAGTGTAGCACATAGTTGAGGAAGGATAAGACACTGGGGCTAGATAGAAAGAACGTTACTATTGTCGGGAGATTATATTACTATTTTGGGGTTTTACTTTTGGTGTTGATTCTATCTCTGAGGAAGTTGCAATGTTTTCTCCATTTATGGTTTCCCCAAGGAAAAACACTATGTTCATTGTCTCTCATGTTTGATTGATGTGCTTGTTGTTATCTCAGTTAAATATCCTAATGTTATACTAGCTTAATGTTAAAAATCTAGCATTGATGGTATATCATTTTAGCCGCACGGAATTCTTCCTTCTATTAAGGTTCGTTTGGGATGGAAGACCGTCGCGATCGAAATCGAGGTGGTTGATGCACCCCTTGATTACAATCTGTTACTGGGTAGGAATTGGAAGTTTAATATGTAAGCCGTAGCTTCTTTTCTATTTCGAGTTGTATGCTTTCCATTTAATGGGAAGATTGTTAGGATTGATCAGACATCATTCAAAAATCCGAGTGTTACTGCATCATCGGGAGCTTCTATCCCGATTATTGATCATTCTTAGCCGGCAACTGGGAGTGTGGGTGTTGGCATGTATCCATCCCTTATGGGAACCTTTAGTTGTCCTGCACCCATTCTTATGATCAGGTCTAGTTCCGGTGGGGCTTCATCTTCATTGAGTTCAGTGTCTTTTCACACTACCCATATGGAAGATCCTTAGATCCTTCCTACATCGAGTCCTTCGAGTGAGCCTATCGAAACGGACGTGTCGTTTCCTGCAGCAATGATATCATATCAAGCAAATCTTGAATGTGTTGCAGAGCCTAGTCCTTCGTCTTCAGGGATAGAAGAGGAGGACCCATATGTGCTGCCTGCATGGGCAGTTGAGTCTTCTCATGCACATGATTTCCTTGATAGTTTTTTTCCATCGGATGAAGCTATTATTGAGACAATGTCTGGGGTTGATCCACCTTGGGAAGAGTTATATAATAGATCTTATTTTCTTCCCGAGCTTGACCGTTTGGAGTGTGAGGGATTTACGGATATTCTTAGTGAGAGAATTGGTAGTCTCGTGGTTCCATTGAGCTCTCCTGGTTCAATGGCTGATGGAAACATGGCAAATATATTTCCTACCATCCCTATCAATATCTCTCGTGCTCCTAGAAAGATTGAGAATGTCTATATTGGGGAAGAATGTTCCCATGCTGAGATTCAAGAGTATACTGAGCTGTTCAAAGAGTTTCATGATGTCTTTTCTTGGTCATACGAGGAAATGCCAGGTATCAACCCTCGCATTGTTGAACATGAAATTAAAACTTATCCCAATGTTAAGCCTGTTCGACAACGCTTGCGTGCGTTGAATCCTAGAAAAGCACCAACGATTAAGGCTGAGATAGAAAATCTGTTAAATGCTAGTTTTATCTATCCCACTTTCTTGATAGAGTGGGTTTCAAACCCCGTTCTGGTTGATAAGAAGCAGGGAGCAATCCATATATGCACTGATTTCCGTGACTTGAATCGTGCATGTCCTAAGGATAATTTTTCCACACCATTTATTGATCTAATTTTGGATGAGTGTGCAGGAAGCGAGGTATTTTCCTTTATGGACGGATTTTTTGGATACAATTATATCTAGATCAAACCCGAGGACCAACATAAAAATGCATTTACTTGTCCTTGGGGTACCTTTGCATATCGGAAGATGCCTTTCGGCCTTAAAAACATCGGAGCCACATTTTAGCGGGCTATGACCTTGATTTTCCATCATCTCAAATCGATTTTTGAAGTTTTTTTGGAAGACCTTGCTGCTCATTCTCGTCAGAGGATGCGTCATTCCTACCATTTGAGATTAGTGTTCGAAAGATGTCGCCATTACTTGGTTAGGTTGAATCCTCATAAATGCATCTTTTGCGTGAAGTCTGGTCGCTTGTTAGGGTTAATTGTCTCCAAGGAGGGTATAAGAGTCGATCCCTTAAAGGTTGAGGCAATACTTCAATTGTCTCCCCGAGAAACATTAGACATCTTCATTGTTTGCAAGGCATGGTAAATTTCTTGCAGATATTTGTGGTTAACTTTGCTAATTTGACTAAAGTCTTTATGCATATTTTGAAGAAGTACACTACCTTTTGCTGGGATGAGTGAGCCCAGGAGTCCTTTGATGCACTTAAACGAGCCTTAGCATTGGCCCCCGTGATTAGTCCACTCGACTATATCCATGACTTTTTGCTTTATGTGGCCGCGTCCATGGAGACGATTGGTATGGTTGTGGTTTAGGAGGATGAGGAGCTCCATGAGCATGCCGTACATTATTTGAGCTGAAACCTTGTAGATGTCGAGATCCATTATTCCCATGTGGAGAAACTTTCCTTAGCTACCATTCATGCGGTTCAAAGATTGAGACACTACATTCTCCTTCGCCAGACCTTGGTGGTAGCCCATGTCAATCCATTTCAGTTCATCCTCACTAGAAGGATGATCAGGGGAAAATATAATAAATGGATTGTCATCTTACAAGAATTCGATCTCGAGTTTGTTTCGTAAAAATAAAAAAAATCGTTGATTTTTACAGAGCTTATATCTGAATTCCCAAGTGAGGAGGAGGAGGAAGTTTGTGAAGATATGTTTGTTGATGAGCACATTTTCCTGATCTCAACTTTGGATCCATGTTATGGGGATATCATCATATATTTACAAACATTGAAGGTCCCTACCCACCTCTCACGAGATGAACGATGACGGTTACATCACGTATCCAAGAACTACCTTATAGTGGATAACACATTGTACTGCCGCGGGGTAGATTCCATTTTACATCGTTGTTTAACTAATGAGGAGGTTGATCTTGTGTTGAATGATTTCCATGGAGGGGCGTATGGTGGTCATTTATTTGGGCTTTCTACATCCCAACAAATCTTGAGAGCGAATTATTTTTGGCCGTCAATCTTTAAATATTATGTTAATGTGGTCAAGAAGTGCCACCCTTGCCATATGTTTGCATGCAATATGCGCTCAAATCCTGCCCCATTACATCCGATTATCACTGCTGGTCCCTTCACTAAATGGTGGCTTGATTTCATGGATTGCAACCCATCTTCAGCTAGGGGGCATCATCATATTATAGTGGCTGTTGACTACTTCACGAAATGGGCCGAGGCTATGCCCACAGTTAAATCTAGTGGTGAGAAAGCCATGCATTTCATATTCAACCAGATCATTACTTGGTTCAATATTTTGAAGGATCTTGTCACTAACCATGGTAGGCACTTTCATAATCGAATGATGGAAGAGTTGGCCTCAAAGTTAGGGTATAAGCAGGAGCATTCCTCCTTTTATTACCCTCAAGTGAATGGACAGGTTGAAGCAGTGAAAAAATCACTTAATTCCATTCTCCAATGAACCATCGCACAAAGCAAGACCAACTGGCATATCATGTTATATCCCGCTTTGTGGGATTATAGAACTATGGTTAAGACTGCCACCAATTTTTCTCCATATTAGCTTGTACATGGAGTGGAGTCTGTCTTGCCGATTGAATGCGAAATACCTTCATTGAAGCTAGCCATAGAGCTTTTACCAGACACTTCCCCATTGGAGGAACATTTGGTCCACTTAGATCAACTTGATGAATAGTGCCGAGATGTCTTAGTGGCTCTAGGAGTAAATAAGCATCGCATTAAGGTCCAATATGATAAATCTATCCGTTCGAGGAGGTTTAGTGAAGGAGATTTGGTCCTTTTGTGGGATCAAGCTAAAGAACCCTTGGGGGCAGAAAAGTTTAAACCCATGTGGCATGGTCCTTACATTGTCAAATGTGTGTTAGAGAAGGGAACCTATGAGCTAGTAGATTATGAGGGGACGGCCTTGGCGGAGCCTAGAAATGGGCTCTATCTTAAAAAGTAATATGCATGATTCTTAGCCAAGGCTGATTATTGTATATTATTGTATAGTGTTTTGCATAGTTAGTTTTTTCTTATGGTGATTGGGTTTGTTGATTAGATTTCATTTCTTATGGCATATGTCAATGGAGTCTTCCATCTATATAGGATTCACTAATGGTGCTAGCCATCACACTCAACACTCAGCCTCTGTTGCTTGGGTGATTTATACTCCTATGGGTCAGGTATTGTCTTTAGGAGGCGTATGTTTACGGCCCTCTTCAAACAATGTTTCTGAGTATAGTGTCATTATCGAGCTTCTATGGGATGTCATTTCACATGGTGTTATCTCTCTTCAGGTATGTGTTGATTCGCAGTTAGTAGTGTCACAGCTGAATGTCTTATATCATGTTAGGGATCCAACATTATTACCAAGATTCTTACATGTGAGATTGTTAGAAGGACAATTTGACAACATAACATACATACATGTTCCGAGAATTTATAATCAAGTTGCTGACTCATATGCTAACTATGTGTTGGATTGGCATTTGTTTCACAGACCATAAGCTCATCACAAACATACATTTTTACACATGTGAATAAATAAAATCAATCATCATAAAAGTTTTTCATTAAACATCCAAAAATTTACGTCATAATACATAAGTGTCATAATACAAAAATGGGGCTTCCGAGCCACCAAAATATAATACACGGTAGTACAAAAATGTGTCACTCCCAAATATCTAAGCCTGGGGAGGAGGAGGGGGGTTCTGATCATGGAAAGTCACCATGGCTCTAGCTAGCCATCGAAACAACCGTACCCATGCTCATGGTACACCCACCACCTAACGCTGCATGGCCTCAGGCAAGTCCTCGACTTGTGCCATAGGTACTCTATGTGTCAGTAGCACAAAGTTTGTGTAGATGCTTTGGAGCGTCCATTCTGCATCCACACCCATGATATCATCTCCTCGTCCCCTCCGTCTATGATGAGGAAAACCGTCAGGCCATCGTGGTCCTACATCTGCATACATATGACAGATTGTCACTATGTGTCATCACAGAAAAACATATCTTTTGGTTCCATATATCAAAAAAATTAAATAATTCAAAAAACTTTAAAAAGAGGGTTGGGATTTGTTACCAATGTCAGCGTATGCTACTCCTGGTGGTAGGGGCATGTTGGGATCTCCTCGAAAATCTATCCCTGCATAGGGGTAATCATCGATGGCAACTATCTACTGCCGCCACCATGGAAAGAAATCAGTTGGGTAGGGGTTAGACACCCTACCTCCACCCAGTCTGCACATCGCATCTTCCCAACGTCATTGGGCCAGATCTAGAACCCCGTGAGGAGGAATGTTAAATCTAGGGCTTATCCCCAAAACATGCTCATTATACTTCCGACACCGAAGTTTCATACCCTACCCATCTTGCAATCACTGAGTTGTTGCTTCATGTTACTCAACAGTGCAGTACTCCAATCGTAAACTTTGGGTCTCATGCACTCCACTGCATAGAAAATCAATAGGCCTGGTGGAGTGAGGATAGCCTTGCTATCCTACCGAGTGCCAGTAGTATGGCCTTCAGGCCTAGTACCTGGATGGAGTTTGTCAGGATCTGACTCCCAACGTTCTCTATGTCCGAAAAACAATATACAGCAATATACTCATCAATGGTGAGGCCACCTCTAGGCCCGCGAGAACGTAGGTTCACCACTTCTCCCTGTCGAGACAATCTTGTAATGCAGTATACGTCCTCCACCTCTATAGTGAGGGACATTCCATCAATATGGAAAGACTTTGAGTCAGGATCCCAATATTCTACTAGCATCTGCAATAGTTTTGGTTTGGCCCTTAAGCCACCAAGACACCAAAAATTGTATAGCCCACATGCACGAAGAGCTTGTTGAGCCATTAGATCGCCCCATACAACTTCTTCTACATCCTCATGTTCTCCCTCCCTCCATTCTAGAACCATCCTGCACATTTACATTAAGTTTTGGTCAATATTTGTCTTAAAAAACCTTAAACGTGGCCGTGTATGTGACTGTTTGCAAAACAGCTGTGTAAGCGGGTTTGGGCCATTTTTCCACGTATAGCCATCCATATACGTGGAAAAAGCCCCGATTTCTGCATGGGTTGAAGTGACTATCTTAGAATGGCCTATAAATTGATTTTCACCATGGAAATTGAAAAAATTTACATGCAAATGGAAGAGCAGGACATGGGAAGTTATCTGGAAAACGCGATGTTGGATTTCGCCAGACGAAACTCCCAGAATTTGCGTTTGAAGTTCTGAGCTCAATTGGGTAAAAATTTCAAATGATATATAATTTTTGAAAATTTTTACCCCCTTTCTATAGTTTTGGACCATTTCTGACCCTTTTGGACTGTTTTTTACTAATATGATGATGTAGGAGACCGTTTTGAGCATCGTTTCAACCATTGTTTTGACCTATTTGTGTCAATTTCAGGTATGATGTTTAAACTAGCATATATGTTAGCTTTCACCTTCGTTTTCATTTTGCATGACCTTATGACCATTTCATTATAACCTTAGGTATGAACCCATTCTATCTTGCCACAGAACCTTCTTGCTATTTTAGAAGTTACATGAGGTGAATGGTAGAGTTTGACCTTACATGGGTGCCCTAGTTAGCTCCTTGTTTGCATTTGGCACCCATACTAGAAGTTTGTCCTTTAGGGTGTGGGAGTCCATTGTATAGTATCACCATGTCTTTTCGCAAGAGCCTCATACTCCTCTTGATCTCTTTGCTGGCCTGTTTCCTCAGGACTCCCTTATGTTAAGTTGTAATTGCATTATCATGAGCTTTGCTTGCCTCATTGAGCCTTATGTCGGCTTCCCTGAATTTGAGTATCAGCCATATAGCCTGAGATTGTCTCATGCCTAGCCACACAGAGCCATTTTGTATATCCTTTGTAGCTTGATTCCCTATTTTTACCAAGAGGGGACTTTCCCCTGAGTGTCGCTATCCTAGACATGTGTCCTTGCATTGAGCATAGGTATGTTCCACTGCTTGGAACTAGTTTGTTTGTCCCTTGACACTCACCTCCTCCTAGTCTATAACTATAAAGCACTTTTATTCTTTTTCAAGCTTTTCAAAATATTTGAAAAATTCCAAAAAAATCAAAAAACCAAAAAATCGGACAAGAAAAGATGTTATCTTTGGTAGCAGTCGAGTCGTGTCACCTTTGAATAGAGCACTGTATATCACATCCATTGGTTGGGTTAATAGTTTGACTTTAGGAGTTGTACTCATTTCTCTGAGTTTATCTCCATCGATTGGTTAAGCTTCCAGTCCCTATAGAGACTTTGTCGATGCCTCCTGTGTCGTAGAGATGTCCCAGTTTTGTATATCAAGTTTATGCTGCCTACAGTCAGTCACCATTTTCCTTTATGCTCTTGCTTGAAGGAAGTTGAAACCTGCATCGGCCCTTCCTTAGTTATCTTTACTTTGCATGTCAGCCATTCCCGGTACGGTTACTAGTTTGTGCACATTATGATCGAGTCCTTCCACATTATAGAGCTTTGCTAAGTACCTCATGTTGGATGATGGGGGATGCCTTAATGCCCTCCTTCCAGCAGATTTCATCCCATTGACTTCAGATCATTTATTCTAGGACAGGAATCTAGAGTCATTTTTGAGTGCCTTGACGCTTGCAGTCATCAGTGGCAGGTTCTCTTGCTATTGACAGTTTTTGGGAATACATCAATGTCCCCTGATCGATGGATTCTCTCAAGTGTTCGGCCTCAACACATTTATTCACACTTGTTAGTTTGCACTCTAGTACCTTGATTCCCATTTTCATTATTGATGGGTGATCTCACGTCTATTAATGGTATACATCAATGACCGGTAATCAGACGATGGACTACAATGTTCAACCTCGACACCTCTATTCACATAGTAGAACATGTACTCATAGCGGTTTGTGTAGAAGAACTTCCATACTGGTGGCATTTCATATATGCTACCTCCTTGATCGTGCCAGTGTTCATGATATTTCAACTCTCGTGACTTGATTCCAGTATATGTCAAATATTTCCAGCCATTATGGAGATCTTGATCCATTATATATCTTCAGCCTTCATGGAGATCATGATCCTTTGTATGTCTTCATCATGGAGATTCTGAGCTATCTATATTATACGTGGCGATGACCACACATGTCATATTTTGCATCATGCCTATTCATGGCCATTGTACTCTTATGTATCTAAGACTGCTACATCTACTTACAGTTATGTGCAGAGTTTGATCATTGTATTGTACTGATTGTCTGGTTGGTTCTTCCACTAGTTTCTTCATCACTCCACTTCTAGGATGGACTTATAATGTATTTAGGCCATCGTATGACCCCTCTGACCTCACACATTAGGGGGCATCTGTTACAACTGATTTTACCACACATGGTGGATCACACCTTTATGGCCTTCCCTGTCCCTCTGCAGACCCTTTAGACCCCATGGACCATTTTTGTACCTTTGATATTTCCAAGATCATCCCTAAAAACATGCAATAATTTCCATACGTGACTTTTAATCCCTTTCTTGCGTATATACGTGGATTTGACCCTTAAACCCATGTACATCGGGATGTGTGCAAAAGGCCAAATGATTTTGGAGTTTTCCTTGATGTGGATCCAAGTCACTTGTCTCTTGTCCTTCCATATGCCTTCAGATCGCTCAGATTCGACCTTCCATTACCCCATTGAAGAGCTATATAAGGAACCCTTTGGATACATTGAAGGGAGAGGAATTGAATAGTAAGAGAACTATAGTCTATTGTTGCCATAGCTTATACTTGAGTCTGCATCCCTTTGTCCATTGGAGCACTTTGTGTTCTTCCTAAGATTTCCTTTTGCTTGTGAGCTTGCTATCGAGAGATGGAGGATTGAAGTGGTGGAGGCCCAAGTGGGGGACTCAGTTTCTCCGATTCACAGACATGCCAATAGAGGTTGTCACTATTGTAATCTTTGTTTTATATCAATAGAAATATCTTTTCCTGTCCAATAATGTGTATTTAAATGAGTATTTGATCCATGGATGCTTTTAAATGCTTATATGTTATTGATTATGTATGCTAGAGTAAGTCTAACACAATTATATATAGCATGCTTGTCTTGTTTGCTGAATGTTGAGGAAGCAAATTGCTAATACAAGAGAGAGTGGAAAAGCTCAATGGGGATCTACATCAACCGTCCGGAATAAGGTACGAATAGAGATCCTTTAGTGTTAGATGTTTGGTTTCTCTTGCATATAGGGAAGGATTGATTTCTGGAGTTAATCTGTGTGTTGTGGTACCCCAAGCCATAGGAATTTCTCTTCGTAACAGTTGTTACTGAATTTTTCGGCAATCTGAATTGAAATTGAACCGTGGAATAAACAATTGTAATATCTTGTAACTACTTCTACCAAATTCCTATAGCATGTATTTTTTTGTCAAGCTTGATAATATTTTGCAGATTCACTTGACTTCCCCCTTAAGTAAGTAAGGGTAAGAGACATTGAGTACGAAGATACACCCAAGTGGGTTTGGTCCTGAGCATTGCCAGAGTAAGTGCAAAGTAAGAATACAACACTACTAGAAATTTCGGTAAATGTTGGGTGATTCACTGCATTCAAGAGACCATGGGAATCACAGTAGTTGAATATTCCAGAAACATTTTTCATAATCACTACGATCTCATTTATGGACACATGGATCTGAATTGAAACCTTGTTTCATAAAGGTGAACACCTAACATCACTATCCTAATTGGAATTTGTATAAACAATCAAATGAATATCACCATAATGATGTATATATGATATACCATATTATATAGTTCCTTGTAAATATATAAGAAATTTGTAAATATATAAGAAATATCTTGGTATATTTCAAATTGAATTCTTCATCCACATCACTAACCAAATTTGAATTTTACAACCAATCAAATGAATATTGCCATAATGAGTGCATATTGTACACCATACTATATAATGAGCTATGTATTACACAAGAAATATTTGATCAAGTATGTGTCAAATAAATAAGATTGTTAATCAACTAATTATAGAATGTAGCATCAAACATCAAATATTAATATTTGTCATGATGGACACTTAATTTAAAACTAACTATAAATTGTAGCATCAAATATTCATTATTGATACTTAATTTATCATTAAATAAAGTATACATAACTAAATAAATATAAATTTCATTATCAACATAAAAAAAATATAAAGACCTAAAAAGTAATAAAGTAAACCTAAATTTTCATTTTAAAAACATGCATTTGCTCACCCTTAAGTGCTGGAATAGTATACTAAAAATACCACCAAAATAATGATATAATTACTATGTACTTATAATATAAATTGACATCACTCACCAATATTTATATTCCATAATTAAAAAAATATTAATCAATTTTATCATAAAATGTATGTTTAATTCATTTTAAACACACATTGCAAACTAGATTTGAATTATATATGTCTAGTTGGTTGAGCCCAATAAAAAGTATATAGAAACACGTCAATAATAATACCATTACTATGTACTTATAATACAAATTGGGCTCTTTGTGCAGACCCTCTCGTGGGTTGTTCTAGCCCCGGTCTCCATATTTCTTGCATGTGCTGTCTTCTTCAAGGGTTTGTTATAGTTATGGTGGTTGACTTTTAACCCCCTTGGGTTTCCACTCATGGGTTTCTTTGGTTCTTACCCTTCTTGTGGTTGACTGCTGGGCTGGGGTTCTGGCTGACAGACACTGCCCCCACTCACTTGGGTGTTATGTCGGGTCTATATGATGGGGCTATCCCAGCAACGTTGGGTGCTCCTTAGACAGCTCAGGCTCGCTCACGACGTTGAAGGAGTGCAAAATCTCACAAATTTCTTGAGGGTAAACTACGGTTTGTTCTAGGCCAGGACATCTATATGGATCGAGTGGAGGCTCTGTGTTCTCGGGCCCTCATTGGTAGACTTGAGTATGTTCAGATGGGGAAGAAAGAATTGATCTCTTGGGCCATGGAGCACTGGAAGCCCCTCTTCTCCTATATTCCTATGATCAATTTGCTAGCCAAAGGATGGCTGGTCATTGTGTTTCTGGAGGAGGCTCATGCACTGTCGGTGTTAAAATCACTGTGGCGCATTAGGGAGGGTTCTTTAGTTCTAGACCGTTGGCATGTCCATTTTGATCCTTTAAGGGAGCGAATTAAGAAGATACATCTGTGGGTCCTTCTTCCCGACCTCCCTTTCCCTCTGTGGAGCCGCACCGTGGAAGGTGTAAGTAATACGCTCGGACGTTTTGTAGCTGTTGAAGAAGACTTCATGCACGCTTATGACAAGCGGATGGCCAAGATCCTCATAGAATTAGACTTAACTATGGGACTCCCGGCTGAGATTGAGATACTTTGTCAGGATCGGTTATTTCAGCAATGGCTCGACTATCTCAACATACCCTTTCACTGCAATAGGTGCAGGGAAGTGGGTCACCTTCGGAGGGCTTGTCTAGTTCTTAGACAAGGGTCGACATCTCCTAACACCACTCCTTCTCCTCTAGAACATCGATCCACACCTTCCCCACTTACTGTTGTCTCGCACAGGGACACGTCTTCTAAAGGTATGTACTCACAAGCCTACTCTTTATTTGAGGATGCCTCGGAGCAAGATTTAATTCTTTTGGACTCTGTGGTCAGCTCTATTCCCTCACCCCTTGCTGTTGGGGACTCTGTGCCTCTTGCTTCAGACCCTTCAAATATCTTGTATCCAGCACCTGACCATATGGAGGATCATCCATCTCCTGGGCTGCCTTCTCTACCCAAGTTACACACTTCCCCTCCTCCCTACTTTCTGATGCCTTCTTTATTATCAGACTCTGATTTTCCACCTTTGTCGGGACCATGACTACAGTATGTTTCCTCCCCTCCTCGAAGCCCAGTCACCTCTCCCTCCTTCGCTGACCCTTCCCTGCAAGTTTCACTAGACATTTTCTCTGATAAAACTGCCCTTTCACCTTCGAACATTTCCCTTGACTCTATTCGTTTTGAGAATGTTACAATCCAGAAAAAAAACAAAAAATTTCCCCCTTTATCCTCGGATTTCTCTCCACCCTCCAACCATTACACCCCGTTGTCTACAAGGCTAAAGAACGCAGCTCGTAATAAACAACCTTCTCCACCATGGGTACTTAGAGCAAGGACACCCCCTGCTTTTGGTTCCTGATGAAGGTTCTTTCCCTAAATGTTCGTGGCCTTGAAGGTTTGGCTAAACAAAAAATCCTCCAAAATCTCTTTATTTCTTTGTCTCCTGATTTAATCCTCTTACAAGAAACGATGACTAGCTCCTATCCTGAACTTTTGGCTTTCTCCAAACTTGGCCCGGGTTGGGAATTTTGTTCTGTCAGCTCTTCTAGTCTCTCAGGGGGTATTCTATCGGCCTGGAATCCCCATCGTATTAAAGTTAAATCTTTTCACACTGTTTCTGGTATCCTTCTTAAAGCTCGCCTCCGGGGTTCGTCTTTTACTCTCTCTTTTCTCAATTGCTATGGGCCTTACAGTTAACGTGAATCTTTTTGGGATGCGGTTGTTCAAGAGGGGATCCTAAACCTTCCTAACCTAGTTTTAGCAAGTGACTTAAACCTCACTCTCAATGGCTCTGAGGTCTGGGGAAAAAAGGCACTTGCCGATCCTATTGGTCCCTATTTCATTCAACTGTTCTCCTCTTTTCGGCTACTTGATATTGCCCCTGCATGCGTGGGTCTGACTTGGCGAAATGGCAGGTCGGGTAATGAGGGTATACGTAAAAGACTTGATAGATATCTTCTTTCCTCTAGTCTAGTTGACCTCCTCCCTCGGCATAGGGTCTGGTCTTACCCATCGTCTATTTCTAACCACTATCCGGTTATTCTGGAATGGAAGGAGTCCTTTGCTCCCTGTGCCTTTCCTTTCAAGTTTAATCACTCTTGGTTATCAAATGCCGATTTTGTCAATATGGTTAAGGTAGAGTGGCCTCAAATCTCTCTTGGGTCCTTCTCTTCTAGGATGGAGGTTTTCTCGATGAAACTTAGACTCTTGAAAGAGAAAGTTAAATCTTGGACTCATGCTAAGGCCCTTGAGATGAAAGACAAAAGTTTTCTCATTGAGGATGAAATAAACAATATCCTTACATCCTCTCCCTCTGGTCTTTTCACTCTCCAGATTAATGACAGGATTCGGTCTCTTCGAGCAGAATTAAAAAAGCTGAGGGATCATGAGATTCTTTCTGCTAGACTATAAAGTAGGATGATATGGGCCTCTCTGGGTGATGCTAATACCAAATTCTTTCACTCAACGGCATCAGCTAGAAAAAATCAAAATGCTATCTGGGGTTTGGAGGATGAAGCGGGTATTATGGTGGAACATGATCAAGTCCTAAAGGACTTGGGTGTTAGGCATTTCAAGCAGATCTTTTGTGATGATAACCAAACATCCATAGAAGCTCAGTTGAAATTCATTCAACTTTTCCCTACCTATATTCATCAAGAGGAGAGGGTTATGTTTACATCCTAGATTTCATTAGAGGAAGTGGAATGGGCTCTAAAATCTTTCAAGAAAGACAAATCCCCTCGGCCCGATGGATGGCCTGTGGAGTTCTTTTTGGCATTTTTTGAACTTTTGGGGGATGAACTTGTAAATTTGGTGGAAGTCTCTAGGCAGACCGGCAGGGTTTTACCCTCTTTGAACTCTACTTTCATTTCCCTCATTCCAAAAAAGGACAAGCCCCTCTCCTTTGCTGATTTTAGACCTATTTCTCTGTGCAATCTGGTCTATAAATTGATTGCAAAGGTTGCTGCCCAACACCTTAATCCCTTCCTTGACAAGTTTATCTCTCCTCAGTAGTTTGGGTTCCTCAAAAATCGTCAAATATCTGAACCTCTGGCCATTACTCAAGAAGTCCTCCACACTGTCAAAACCAAGAACATGAGTGCCCTTATCCTTAAGCTAGATCTCACTAAAGCTTTTGACAGAGTAAATTGGTCCTACCTTAGACTCCTTCTTCTTCAAATAGGTGTGCTTCTGGTGGGTGTAAACTAGTTTATGGGTTGCCTGTCCTCGGAAAACTTTGATTTGCTCATTAATGGTTCTCCTACAAGTTTTTTACCGCCTCTCGTGGTATCAGGCAAGGGTGCCCTCTATCCCCATTACTGTTTATTCTCGTTATTGAAGGACTCAGCCTCCTTATTAATGATGCCCGCATAAATGGTTTGATCAAGGGTATTAAGATCTCACATCAACTCTCTCTCACACACCTTCTCTTTGTTGATGATGTGATACTGTATGGCTTTGGTACATGTGAAGAATGGGCTGCTTTTAAAGTTATTCTGAATAGTTTCTGTGGTGCCTCGGGCATGTGCATAAATATGGATAAGTCTTGTTTCCTATTCAACAATGTCAAAGAAGGGACCTTAAACAGAATTACTCACACCCTTACCTTTAAATTTGAGCACATTACCTCAGGTTTTAATTATCTTGGTTATTTTTTAAAACCACTGGGGTATATGGTTAAAGATTGGCTCTGGCTCATTAAAAAGTTTGAAAAAAGGATATCTCACTGGACATATCGTCTACTTTCTTTGGGGGGGAGACTAGTTCTTATTAAAATTGTCCTTACCAGCATGCCGGTGTACTGGATGGCTTTAGTCCCCATACCAAAATCCATTCTTGAAAAACTTAAAAGCATGATATTTGCCTTTCTGTGGGGTTCCTCGGGGGAAAAAAAGAAGTTTCATCTTGTAGACTGGCTGTCATTATCCAAACCTACTGCCCATGGAGGTTGGGGTATCAAAAATATTGGTTGGTTCAGTACTTCATTACAACTTAAGAGCTTTTGGTACGCTCTTAGTGGAAATGGCCTTTGGTTCAATATCTTATCTGTGAAGTATTTAAAAAAAAGGACTGTCTTGTCTTGGATTCGTAGCAAAGCTTTTATGATTTCTGGTGTCTTTGTTATATGGAAGGGGTTTATCGGTTCTATAACCTGGCTTGGCAAAGGCTTGACTTGGCATGCTGGAAATGGAGAGAGCATCAAGGTGGGTTTGGACCCGATAATTGGTATGGGTTCATCTTTCTCACTTCCCTGTGACTTACGGGACTACCTGGAGGATTATGGTATCATTTCATTGGCACAAGCCAGGAATTACTCACCAGATGCTCGGACTTATTGGCTCACTGCAAAGGATTTGGATTTGGGAGGTGAGTGGAATCTTATATGGAACTCATATATAATTGGGCTTAAGTATGGGAGAATCAAGCTCAAGCCTTATCCTGACAGTCTTCTCTAGTCTTTCAAGAGTTATTCAGGGTCCATCTCTGTGGCTATTGCATATGACTGTATCACTACCCATCATTTGGACCCACTTTCTGACTTTCATTTGTTCTTCATCTCCTATGGATGATTAAAATCCCTGCTAAAATTCAATGCTTTATTTGGCTTCTTATTATGAATAAGGTTTTAACTTGGGATAATCTCATCAGTCGTGGTTTTCAGGGCCCTAGCATCTGTTTTCTCTGCAAGAATAGAGAAGATTCGGCCTAGCACTTGTTTTCGGACTGTCACTTTACAAAGAGAGCCTTTGAAGTATTATATGAGCACTATGGCATTTTCTCTTTTTACAAAGAATCTGTACGGTTGTACCTTGAGCACTGGTTCCAGTCACATTCAGTTGATTCTGCAGTTCTCTTTTTACCCCTATTCTTCTTCTAGACTATTTGGAAACTCAGAAATGGATGTATCTTTGAGGATAAACAACCTTCTGTATATGGTATCTTCCTCTAGACAGAAGCTCTCTTGCACCTCTATCCAGTTCCTAAAAAGATGGAAAAAATTAGAAACACTGGTATGCCTCCACAGATCTTCTATCCATGTGGGTTTTTTAATGGATCAGCTGCAGGAAACATCGGGGGTTCAGGATTTGTGATACATTTGAGCTGTTCTCACTGTTTGTACTTGTCTCTAGGTTGTGGAAGTAGTACAAATACAATATCAAAACTATTGGCTTTATGGGCTCTTATCTTAGTGACAAAACTTATGGGGATCCCATTACACTCTATATTTGGTGATTCCCTTGTCATCATTTCATAGGAAAATAGAATGTGCTCACTGAACTTACCACATCTGAGTCACTGGTGTGATGACATTCGAAATATGCTGCTATACTTTCCGGATGTGACCATGAAGCACATTTATCGTGAGCATAACCAGATGGCTGACAGTCTCTCAAAAAAGGCTCTTTCTCTTGAATCAGGATTTGGAAATTGCATGGAATCTTTGAATGGTATGATCATTGATCATGGAAACTTTCAGCTATATTAGCATGTGCTGGGTTTTAGCCCTTTCTTTTATGCACAGTATTTGTTTAGTTTTGACTCATGAACCGAGCAGACTCTGAAGAGACTCTTAGTCTTCTTCTTATGCTCAGGATTTATTTGCTTCATGGTCATATTTGATTTTTATTGCAAAAATCTGACCTGTTTTTACAGGAGTGATGATAAAAGTTTGTATCTCTACAGGCTTGGTGGCCATTCTACCCGTGTTATGGATGTAGGGGTTACTCAATTGTGAACTGGAGGTCCCCATTGTATTGTCATCTTTGCTAATGATTGTCATTTCTGGCTGATTATATATGATGTCCTTTGATTCAATAGAATATCAAGGTCTGATATTTTTTCCTCTGAAAAAAAATTTATAATTAAAAAATATTATTTAGTTTCATCATAAAATGTATGAATAATCTATATTTATAAATTAAATGTGAATCATGGTTGGTTAAGTCTAATAAAAAATTCATGCAAAAGTGTATTTAAAAAATAATTTGTTAAATGTAAAGTTTTTTTTTTTTTTTTTAAAGGAAAATGATCTTAATACTGTTTATTTTAACAAAATGAACAAAATCTTATAATAATCAACTTCTTCAATTTATAAGAATCCTCTATTAATCCTTATTTAAAAAAACATCATAATTTAATGGATATATCCATTTGCATCCAATAAATTTAACCACTGCTGGTGCTAATTCCCAGTACCATTATTATATCTAACGGTTTGTGTTGTATCTATATTAGTTCATGAGTTGACTAAATTTATTTTCCAAATCGCTTAAGTTATACCTTACAAATATATTTTATTTATTTAATTTTAAAAATAAAATATAATTATTTGACATGCAATTGATTAAGAGAAATCTATCTTATTTATTTAATTTTAAGTTATACCTTAAGCTATACCTTTGGCCTGAACGCCTTCATCCAAAAGTAACAGGTTTTCACTTCAAAAAAAAATAGAGTTCTCAACCTGAATGGATCATCTTTTCACGAACCTAACTGGTTTAGATCGGGTCGAGCTTTTATATTTACCTTTATCCTAGAGGAAAAATTTATGTTGCGCAGTTGTTAAAACTGTTGGATTGAGGAACTACTTACTGCTAGCACTTCAGAGATTTTGTGTGGGAATTGCCTCGTTGTATTGACCACTTACTTATGAGATTGCATAGGGGTATGTTCACTTACATGCATGGGTCTCCTGCATACCCACAAAATACCAATTAGGAAAGGACATTTCTATAGAATACCTCAACAAAGGAACTAAAATAGTACTTATCCTAAATAGAAAAATTACTGATAACCCAATTTTGGTAGCACAGTAAGCAGGCAATCAATTTATGTAATTCATAGACAGATTCTCCATAAAAGATAACGCAATTCAATAAAACATGAAAAGGCTATTTTCACATTCGTAAACATCAAAAGTAGTTTCATCATGCACCTATCCATGTTAGCCAAAATCAATCCCACTAAACTTTAGTTTATCGCTCAGTTAATATTAAAAATTAAGTATTTTCACGCCGACTTCTTTTTCTTTTTTTTTCACTTGTCGGGTGAACTTGTCTATCTCCCGACTAGACAAGTCTATAAACTTTGATTTACTTTGACTTGCCGGTTCTTACCAACTTGTTTTACCTCAACCATAAGTCGACTGATCACTTCGACCTCGAGAGATCACTTCAACCTCAAGTCGGCTTACCTCTTCGACCTCTGAAGTCGGCTCACTCAACCGACCTTGTCAGTTCACTTACTTTGGTCGAAATCTACAGAGTATGTTTCTTAGTCTAAAATACTTAAGAAATTACAAATGCTTTTCACCTGTGAGTAAGATGAAGTAAAAATGGACACATTAACAAATCCAAAGAACTTATAAAAAAATATGCCCAAATATGTAGGAAGACTTGAGTCGACCAATGTACCATAAAACCTGGAACTTTCACGTGCTGATAAATTTATGGGTTCTTTGATCTTTCACTTAACTAGTAAATGTAAACAACATTTACACAAGTAAATTTGGAAATATTGTGTGGCCAAATAAGCATGCATTCAACCATAAACTATTTCATATATATAACTATGCGGAAATAAGAAAGGTATTACAAACTTGTCTGTCCAGACTTGTCGACTCACCGACTGATCCTTTTACAGAGCTTCGGCTCTTCGACTGAATCACATACACATAAGCTTGAGCTTCAACTTCTCTTTATCACCCTGGAGTTCTCTCGTGAGTTCTGATATCTAGTGACTAGTGACTAACTTGATTTACAATTTTCTTCTTCTATTTATAGGAAACCTAAAAATTGCTTCTATGTGAATCGACTAACTCACCGTTAAAGACTGTAATAACTATCTACCTAACAACTTAGCTTTAGAAATAAATTCGACTAGTTTACATTGCCAAATCGTGGACTCTTCCCTCTTGTCATACTAACCAACAAAAGCTTGACTGATACAGACTCTAACAGAGTCAGCTGAGAGTCAAGTATGGATCTGCGAGTGATTAATATTTCCAACACTCCCCCTTAATTATGAGTAGATGGGGATTTTTAAAACAAAATTTACAAAATGTTTCAAAGCTTAGACATGCTCTGTTTATGACAGAGTTCACCATGGAGAACTTGTCATTCCAAGATAACTACGCAGATACCGAAAAGTATAATTTTCCAATGGTTTTGTAAAGATGTCAGCAAGTTGGTCTTCAGACTTGCAAAATTCAAACAAATTTCTTTGTTGTTCACCAACTCTCTTATGAAATGAAACCTTGTGTCGATGTTCTTGGTTCTCTTGTGAAACACATGATTCTTTGATAATGCTATGGCTGAATTGTGTTGGAAAAAGTAATTACTCGCAGAATCGTACCTGACTCTCAGCCGACTTTGTCAGAGTCTGTATCAGTCAAGATCTTGTCGGTCAGTCTGACAAGAGGGCAGAGTCCATGATTCGGCAATGTAAACCAGTTGAATTTATTTCTGAAGCTAAGTTGTTAGGTAGATAGTTATTACAGTCTTTAATGGTGAGTCAGTTGACCCATGTAGAAGCAATCTTCAGGTTGCCTATAAATAGAAGAAGCAAATTGTAAATTAAGTTAGTCACAAGACACAAGTTAGACACAATAGAGAGACAGCGGAACATAGAGTGAGAAAAGAGAAGTCGAAGCTCAAGTTTCTATGTAAGTGATTCAATCGAAGAACCGAAGCTCTATAAAAGGATCAGACGGTGAGCCGACAAGTCTGGACAAACAAGTTTGTAATACCTTTGTTATTTCCGCATAGTTATATATATGAACTAGTTTATGGTTGAATGCATGTTTATTTGGCCGCACAATATTTCCATATTTACTTGTGTAAATGTCTTTTACATTTACCAGTTAAGTGAAAGATCAAAGAACCCATAAATTTCTCACCGCGTGAAAGTTCCAAGTTTTACGGCACATTGGTCGACTCAAGTCTTCCTACATATTTGGGTATATGTTTTATAAGTTATTTGGATTTGTTAATGTGTCTATTTTACTTCATCTTACTCACAGGTGAAAAGCATTTGTAATTTCTTAAGTCTCTTAGACTAAGAAAAATACTCTGTAGATTTCGACCAAAGTGAACCGACAAGGTTGGTTGAGTAACACGACTTGAGAGATTGAAGAGGTTAGCTGACTTGAGAATTCGAAGAGGTGATCCAACTTGATTGGTTGAAGAGGTGAGCCGGATTAGAGGTCGAAGTCCGCTGACTTCGAAGTGACAAGTGGTCGAGGTAAAATCAGCCAGTAGAACCGACAAGTAAGTCGAAGTAAATCAGTGGAGTCTAAAGGCCGACCAAAGTTGATAGACTTGTCTAGTCGGGAGATAGACAAGTTTCACCCAACAAGTGAAAAAGAAAAAGAGGTTGGCGTGAAAAATTAAAAATTAAATTTTAATATTAACTGATCCGTAAACTCAAGTTTAGTCGGCTTGGTTTTGGCTGGAAAATTATTGTCGCAAAAGATTGTTGTCAGTTCTTGATGGTTCCATGACAAGTCTTTTAACACTCTCCTCATCTAAACAGCTTGACATGCAGACAAAGTTACTCTGCTTCAACTGAAGACAAAGTTACTATGGGTTGTTTCTTTGAAGCCCATGAAACAACACCTGTACTGTTAGCTAGAATATTTCGCCTCCTGCGGACAGCAAGGTGTTCCACTGGTCTGATAACTCTCCCTAGACACTGTAGGTATCCGGAATACAAGGATTTGATAGTCCACCTGTGTACCTGCAATCAAGCTCAACACGAAACAAATCAAAGAAACCATAATATGATCTACTAATCTATGCTAGTGACTAAGGAATCTAGCAATATATATCTGAAATCAAACATCAACAATATATATGGGATAGAAAATCAACTTGCATTAGAAATATGAATAATTTTACAACCAAGACTTAGTGTTGACATGCATCTCCATGAAACCAGCTCTTCATCCCCAAAAGCTCCGACTCTAGCTCTCTATGCTCTCTCCAAATGATCATGGGCCAAGAATCAATCCAACAGCATAACAATACCTTCAATGTTCTCTCCTCAACCATGGTTATGAGCTCATATTTATAGAGCTTTAATGGATAGAGATGGTTGAGAAATTAGTGGGTGAGGTGGCCTCTAAGATTCTAGAATGAGGGATCTCGAGCTCAACCAACCCATAGTAGTAGGGATAAAAGATATCTCGAGGCTTATCATCTAGAAGCCTCAAGAAGCTTCTCATTTTACCTTTTTACCCAGGGTACCGCGCTTATCCTTCTATGACAGAGCGGTTCTAGTAATAACCACCTATGGACCAAGGGAAATGGGCGGTGGCACCGCTTGTGGACAACCGATGAAAGGCGGTGCATGCAGGGGTACCGCTCCTGGATAACAGGGCATGCGCGATGCTGGGAATTTGTATGACAGATTGATTAAAAACCATTTAGTTTCCACTCCAAAAGCTGGGATTCAGGGCAAGTAGGTATGTCAAATGTCTTATCACATGATGGTGACAGGATTTTAGTATAACAAGATGCCCCCCAAAGCATGAGTCTTAGAGTGATATGATAAACAAGAGCTTTGAGAACAAGTCGTCGCTAGGAGATGAAAATGTTGGCTCGATCGAAGCATGCAGTCAAGTAGGCATCTGTAGTACATCAGTATGTTGACTCATTGACACAAGTAACCAAACTCATAGTTGCAGACCAATACAAGGCAGATCCATGAGTGGAATAAACAAGCATGGCTACTAAAATACAGCGTAGATCCATGTGACAGAGGACTCAAACTTGGACATAGCTACCAGACATACAACGTAGATCTATGTCATACAGACGCAAATATGAGCATAGCCACGACCATACAAATGTGGATCCATGCTAGATATACAAAACTCCATCGCAACCTGGGAAAAAAATAATGAGCGCTTTTAAACAAATGCCTAGGGTTTTCGTCTCGTCTTTCACAAAGTACGATTCTATCCATGTGATTACAATGATCTGAAGTCGAACATGGTAGAAACCACTTGATTACCGGCCAATGATGTAAACCGTTAACAAGTGTGAGGGAGATCACCATTAATGTCAATGATTCCCAAGGTACCCTAGTACAATCTATTGAGTGCGAATAAATGTCCTGATGTCAAACACCCAGTTGATTCTATCGATCAAAGGTCAATGATGTGAACCTATGTTGAGAGCGAGAGAATCTGTCATTAAGGCATACAGATCTCAAGGTACTAAATATTGTTTCTAATACTATTTCCCGGATGATGAGCTAATGTCGACGGGAATAGTCTCATCGAAGGAGGGCCATGATGAGTCCCACATCGACGACACAAAACTTGGAACATAGTTCTGGAATGATGCAAATGTAGTAACCATATGACTAACTTGAAGATACTAACAAAAAGACTGTGTAGACTGCAGAGGTAAAACTTCTTCAGATCCCCTTTGAACATTGGGAGGCACGGCAAAATGACTTGGCAGCATGACTAGATAGGACGGATACACAATGCGACAGTAGACAATGCATTCTTTTGAAAGACTCAAAGGATTGGCATGACTCATGAAAGTGGATCGTCACAGAGATCAGCTGAATACCCAATTGACTGACATGATTGTGCAGACAAGTGCTATGTTCAAAGGTAACGACAAAAAACTGTCATTATTTGTAAAATGATTCCCTTCCCATTTCCCCCATCATGATTGATGAGTGCATTTTTTTGTTTTACAAGTTCAAAGAGGGTAACAAACACTCGATATAGCTTGTCAGAAGACAAGTCCAGACTCACATGTTTTATGAACCTGAGAGAGGAGGGTTTCGATCCCAAAACGAGTCTCTCAATGTTTAATTTAACAAGTCCACTGAAAGAAAACTCAGTATCGTTCATGTTTAGAGAGTCTAAACGAATACAGAAGAAGACTCCATGGGGGTCCTTTTTCATATGATTTAGTCTCTAAGGCCCAAAAAAGTGTAAAATCATACCTTAGAGAACTCTTCCGGTCATGATTGGCTAGAGTGTTCCTTTCTCATAAATAGTCCTATCCAAACCGAGAAAGAGATAACCTACCATCGGACGGACGACTCTTCAAATACTTTAACGAGTGTGAAGAAGAAAAGATCGCTCGACAATCTTTTCATATTTAGGGAGCTTGAAAAGGGTTTAAAGAGAACTCCATGAGCTTTCTTTACACAATGTTACTTTTTACGAGCCTAGAAAGATTCGGAAATGGACTCGACTATCGTTTCATGTTTAAGGAGTCTGAAAAAAGATGTGAAAAGAAGACTCCATGACGCTTCTTTACACATTGTCATATTTTACGAGCTTGGAAATAAACTTGAACTGGACTCAGAACTTTGATACTAGATTTTAATGAGCGTGACAAAGTGTCGTAATAAACGCTTGATGACCTTTTCCATTTTGTGAAAGTATGAAAAAGCCATAAACAAACTTTCCAAAGCTTTTACTAAAGTCAACCTGTAGACGACTCACAAACAAGTGTTAAATCCATCCAAAATCAACATTAAGGGATTATGAGAAATAGATTTTGACTAGAACACGATGTAATATCAAAACTATAGTAAGTCGGATCCAAAAACGTCTATATAAGGAAAGGAAATAGTAAAAAATCAAACATTTCACTATTTACCTCTAGTAGAGAGCACTTGGAGCATTTTCTAGCCAGATCTTCCACAGCTGATACCGGGAGTTCCCACAGTCCGTTTTCAGTCTCGTCAGTTGCAGGTAATAGCTAAGACCCTTATCTTTCATTTCATAGCTTCTATTTTGGTATTTGTTGGGGTTTTAGGCCTATTTGGAAAGCCCTAAAATACAATTTGTGGGCACTGCGGCTACCCCTTGCGAGATAGGCGGTACCACCCAAGAACCACGCTAAAAATATGGTGGACAGGTGGTGCCACTGCTTGTCTCCAATGGGGTACAGGAGGTGTCAGCCGTGGAGAAGTTAAAAAAATGATATGGGCATAATTTACTCATTCTTTTTATTTGCAATGACTCAAGGATGATATTAATGCATACCATAGTTGTTTTTGGCAGGTCTAGGCTTCCAAAATATGGTGATATGGAAGGAAAGAACACATGATGACGAGGATGCTGCTGCTGAAAGGAATCCAGTTTGCATTTCCATACTCTGGAACTGTGGGCTCCTAAAGTTCTTCCAAACACCAAGCATGGTGTGTCCCATGAGAGACATTTGGAACACATACTGAGAATGTGGAATCCAGAACAACAGTATTTCAAGGTGGAGGCACACATACTTACAGTGGAGGTAGAGGATATCTAATTTCTAACTGGCCTATCGATACAAGGTGCCCCCATCTCACTGACAGGTTCCCGTGGCGGGGACATTACCACTAAAGAGCTCATAGATCGGCACTGTGTACCAGGTACAAGCACATCAAGGAAGAAAATCCCCATCAGGGTAGTGACAGACAAGGCTCTCTGGATTGTTCTGTTCACCATGCAGAGGGTGGCAGTGAGCTAGGGTGTACACCAGGATTCTAGGGCACATATGTTGTATGCCCTAGAGGCTATGGCACCTAGGGTGTTCAACTGGGCAGAAGCATGGCTTCCAATCTTCAAGGATCAGCTGACTAAATGTCGGCAAGGAGAGCTAAAGAAATTTGGCTTTGGTTCCATCTTAGCTTGCTTCTTCTTTGAGCAGGTCCCTAAGATGAGACCCCAGTTGACTTTCCAGAGTATGAGAGCACGAGATCCTCATATGCTAAGGTGGGTCTAGGTCATGGCTCGCATAGGAGCGGGTAGGGGCAGAGTGAAGTTCGGTGATGCATTCTTCATATGGCTGTGGGATCAGATGCTCATGGTCGAGGACTATGCCTATGCAGGCACAAATTTTACAGGTGATCTTGACCTACCACTCCCACCTGGAGGGTAGTGGGGTGACATCGGTAAGAGGCAAGAAACCCTAACAATGGAATTTTTTTTTATGTTTTTTATGTTTTATATTTTTTATGATAAGTGACGAGACCTGTTTGTATTCATACAGATGTTGGAGCAACGAGGCCTGGAGGAGCATCTCCATTAGATAGGTGAGTAGGAGCTCGCTTCGTGCCACAAGGTGATGATATCACCGGGGAGCTGGAGGAGAACCTAGAGAGGTTGACTCTGGACATCCCAGATGCTGACATAGATGACCTCCCGACTAGATGTCAGAGATCTACGATGGCAGTACCAAGTCTATTCAGCAGGATACTACGCAGGGTGGCCTCGAGCAGTGATGTGCTATCATGAGCACCATTAGTGGATGAGACATGTATACTGAAAGCTGATAGCTTCAAGATTTTTTGTATGACGATTTTTCCTGAAAGCCTACGTGCTTCAGATGAGGTCTCAGGACCTATTTTTGTAAAACTTTTTCGTATATATATAAACTTTTACATGGTGTTTATATGTTTCAAATGAATAAATGCATTTTCTATGAGTTCTATGTGTCTTTAAATGTTTATTTACAATGTACCATGCTTGATTTAACGTCATGAATGGGAAATATGCCAATCTAGGATGTAATTAGCCAATGAATCAGCAACTACATTATGTTCCCTAGGGATATGCCTATATGTAATGGTTCTAAAAGATCTTTCTAACAAACGTACCCTCTGGAAGAGGCGAAGGAGCACCAGGTTCCTAATGGTGTAGACATGGTTTAAATGAAAAACCACGAGCTGAGAGTCCATCAAAACTACTAGATCATGGGCATCCTGGGAGGTAGCTTCAGTCAGAAGACCGATGACTGCTTCATACTCAGCGATGTTATTAGTAGTGGTACCTAAAAAAACCGCTCCTGAACTGACCAAATATTCAGCTGGGGAATAGAGAACCCAAGCAGCCGAAGCTAGATTCAAGGTGTGGTGGCACGCACCATCAACGAAGCCGTAGAAAGCCATCTGCATGACCAAAACATGGTATAAACAGATGCAGACACTAAAAATCAAAACCATCTTGAAAATACTAAAAGCACACTGAAAGTCAATCAATATACATATATACAATATACCATCCAAGAAAACCTAGGAATAGTACCTTTTCAGGTAAAACCCATTGCGAGGTTGCCCCAAAGGGATTCCATCATAATCGACTAACTCATAGGCTCCTTTCTCTAACACCTTGGAAATAATGAAAGGTCCATACCACATGGACTCAAACTTACGCTTCCCTAGCTTGTCATATCTCTGGTCATAAGTCAAAACTAGGTCACCCTCGTTGAAAACACAAGGCTGGACGAATTTGACGTACTGCTCCTTGACACATTTCTTATGTTCCTCATCAGCCAAGGAAACATCTCTACGAGTCTCATCAAGGTTATTTAAGTACAAAAATATTGCTTCCTCTACGAAAGTGCCTGGGAGAAGTTCGACGGCAAGTTGTAAAGATGGAATCTGACATTGGATCGGCAAGACAGCTTCAAGTCCATAGACAAGTTGGAATGGCGTGAAACTAGTAGTTATTTTCACGGAAGTCTGATAAGCCCAAAGAGTGGAAAAAAGAATGAGATTCCAATTGGATTTATGATCTCCAACCATCCGACAAAGCATAGTTTTTAAAACCTTGTTAATGGCCTCTACCTAACCATTAGCTTATGAATAATATGGCATAGAGTTTTCATGGCAAAAACCTAGCTTGGCACTCAATTCCTCCATCATTTGATTACGGAAATGAGATCCGTGATCAGTGACGATGGACTGCGGAACTCCAAATCTAGCTATGATATGATTGAACAAGAAGAGAGTGGCAGTATTACCATCTTCTGCATATGTAGGCATGGCCTCCGCCCATTTTGTGAAATAATACATGGTTGCGATGATGTAACCATGCCCCCCAGCTGAGGTAGATTTACAATGCATAAAGTCAATCCCCCATTTGGAAAAAGGGCCAATGACAATGACGGGGTGAAATGGAGCAGGATGGGTGCGCTTTTTGGGATAAAAATGTTGGCAAGGTGGGCATTTCTTAACATCCTCATGACAGTTTTGAAGATAGAAGGCCAGAAATAGCCAGCGCGAAGGATTTTCTGGGCTGTAGCCATCCTAGATAAATGACCACCACATGCTCCAGAGTGGCAATCATTCAGCACATGTTCAGCCTCCTCATGAATGAGGCATCATCGAAGAATGGAATCGATCCCATGTCTATACAAGGTATCATTTAAGATAAGATAGTACTTCGCGTGGTGATGGATGTGGCGACGATCATCATGAGATAGATGTGGCTGAAAACGCTGGGTCTAGAGATAAATCAGCAAATATCCATACCAAGGATCAGCAGTGCTAATTAGGAATAGGAATTTATTTGGAAATGAATCGTTGGGCTCAGATTCCGTTGTAGCACAGGGAAGGTCACATATAAGCTCAGCAAAAACAAAGGATTTCCTTAATGTAGCCTTGGAAAACTCGAGATCGAACTCCTGAAGGATGATGATCCAACGGGAGTACTTGTCCCTGAGTACCTGACGAGTCAGAATGTAGTACATCAGGTTCTGGTCTGCCAATACGGTCGTAGTGCGAAGGAGAATGTAGTGGCGAAATTTTTGCACAATAATGACCATGGCCAAAGCTAGCTTCTCCACATGTGGATAATGGGTTTTAGAATCAATAATATTCTTACTGGTGTAATAAATCACATGCTCCTGACCATGGAGATTGTCCTGCACTAAAACCATGGTGATGGTAGTAGCAGAGGAAGCAATATACAAGAGAAAATCCTTTGAATAATCTGGGGGGTGTATCACGGGTGAATGAGTCAGAGCATACTTAAGACTATCAAAGGCACGTTGGGCTTGGTCATCCCAGAAGAATGGAGTGTTCTTCTTGAGGATACGCATATAACCGTGCGTTTTCTCAACAAAATTCCACACGAAACGACGGAGAAAGTTTTCCTTCCCCTACAAACTTTGGAGTTCAAGGATATTGGTTGGGGCTAGTAGATTAATGATAGCGGAAATATTCAAAGGATAGATTCGGATGCCATCTTTGGATACCACAAAGCCAAGTAGATGTCCAATTTCAATGAAAAAAACATATTTATGTGGATTGAGTCATATATTATAATGACGTCACCTCAGGAATATGTCTCTAAGATGATGACTAGGATGGTCCTCCCATCACTGTGAATGAGCAGGGAGGTCATCAAGGTACGGTTCAACAATATGTTTAATGTCATGAAACACATAGGACATCACATGCTGGAACGTGGATCCACCATTTTTCAAGCCGAAAGGTAACTTATTATATGCAAAGGTTCCCCATGGGAAAATGAATGCCATATTATGCTGATCGGAAGGCAATATCTCAATCTGATTATAGCCGAAGAAGCCATCCATGAATGAAAAGATGACACTTCTGGCACAGTTGTCGATAATCTGATCGATATGCGGGGTAGGAAAGTTGTCCTTGGGACAAGCTTTATTTAAATCCCTAAAGTCGATGCAGACTCTAACGGTGCCCTGCTTTTTATTGACAGGGACAACGTTCGATACCCATTCCGTCAGAGGTACAGGATAAATAAAACCAGCTTTCAGAAGTTTCTCAATCTCAGCTTTAATAGCTGCGGCCTTCCTAGGATGGACTTGCCTAGGTTTTTGCCTTACAGGTTTAGCCGTGGGATAATTTTTAATCTCATGGACCACAATGGAAGGGTCAATCCCCAGCATCTCTTCATAGAACTAGGAAAAAATATCACGAAATTCCTTAAAAAGTGCCTTATATGCTTCAGATTCATTTGTGGAGTAGTTCTGCCCAACATGAATGTGCTCAATAACATCAGGCTTGGCTGATATGTCAATTGGGTTCATTTGAGTAATGTTGGAAAGGTTTCCTTTAGAATCTGTGTCTTCCAACAATATAGGACTTTGCGGAACGTTGACAATATCAGTAGGAAACAAGGATGCGAAATCATGGCTGCCTGAACTGGTATTGGGGAGGAACATGGATCTATGATGGTGATCCTCCCAAATAGGCTCATCTGTATTCATGATCTCTATAATGGACTCATCGGAAGGAAAAGTATCAAATAGATAATCTAGAATCAGAAGAGAAGGATCTAACCGGTATGGTAAATGGTAAGGATCTGAAGCCACTAAATGAATGTCATCAGTGTGATCATCAGAATAGGTTTGAATGGTGTCATACATAGCTTTGTGCGGGCTCAATGAGGTGGACTCAACAACATTTTGGCCCTGGGGCTCAATATCAAATGAGGCGATCATATGTACTGTCGCGGTACCATGCTAGGAGGAGTAGAGAGAAAAATCCCCATAAGGGATGAATCCTTCAGCATACCTACCCCAATTGACTGGTAAGGAGAAGGGGACTGACCTAACATGGGGATGTTATTAGCCGTGGAGGTAGTAACATCTGGTGTACAGAAATCAAGCTGGTCAATGGTAAAAATTATCCCAAGATGCGGGAATTGGACCGTTCGAAATACTTTTGAAGCAACATCATTCATGGCATAGAACCAATTCCTTCCTAAAAGGAGGTTATAATCCAAAGGGGTATCTACCACTTCTACTTGAATGGAAATGGTTTTTCCCCCTAGCTCAACCGGGAGGTATGATATCAGGCCGTGGGGTTGGAAACCTCGTCCATCAAAGGCTTTAAGGGTCGTAGGTGATGTAACAAGCTCGGGAGAGCCAAGAGCTTTCCAACAACTCAGAGATAACATCGAGGTCGAATCTCCTTCATATAGTACCATTTGAAAGACTTTCTTTCCCACTACTTTCGTAATGATTTGAAAAGCAAGTTTATGCAGTAATCTAGGTTTATAGTTCTCAACATTGAAGTGAATCAAGTTAGTGTTATTTGGGTCTACAGTTCCTAATGCGGTCAACAAGTTCTTGCACTGTGTAGGGCAACTTTGGAGTACTTCTAGGGTAGACATCACACAAGGTGCCTGAGCGAGATCTTCAACCACATTATAGAATTGAGCAGCTTGGGCATTGGGATTAAAGACAGCCTTCTGAAGAGTACTCTTTGGTGGGTGCAAATTCATGTCGAGAGTAGGCTTCTCGATAGACAAGGGAACAATAGACGAGGATTCCAGAGAACTAGTAGAGGGAGCTTTCCCTGAAGAAGATTGATCTTCTTT
The DNA here is from genome assembly GCA_001517045.1 of Pseudotsuga menziesii. NCBI lineage: Eukaryota > Viridiplantae > Streptophyta > Pinopsida > Pinales > Pinaceae > Pseudotsuga > Pseudotsuga menziesii. Next base: position 507,730 of record LPNX010436041.1, on the reverse strand, counting down.
CTGATCTGTGGGTTTATCATAATTCTGGCTTCGAGTTTGCAGATGGATGGTATCTAAGGACATCACACAAATTTCCTCTGATGAACTATAGTTACCCTGGATAGACATGTGGTCTACCAATTGTTCTTGAGAGGGAAAGGGATCCATAAGTACTGCAGGTGAGGGATTAGACTTCATAAACTGGGAGATTTCGTCCCGACGGGGACACTCCTTTGAAAAGTGGTCACCACCGCACAACAGACAAGGATATTTATCCTTCCTTTTCCCTTTATCGTTGTCATTATTGGTTGATCGTGGGGTCTCCTGTTGGTTTCTAGGTTTTTTATTTCAATTTTTACCTTTCTTTTTATTACTTGAGGTTTGAGTACTTTGAATAGAATTGACCTCGGTAGAAACCTTGGGAGTCGAAGGAGTAGCAGTTTGGGTTTGCTTGGCAGTTTTCGCTGTGGATGGGGACTGGATTGAACCAACAATCCCATCAATAGGTACTTCTGCTGGTGGCTTGGCAGGGTCAGTGTTGGGGTGAGGAGCTTGAGGAATCAGGTCATAAATAGTCCTAGATTGGGAATAAACCAAGTTTAGGTACTGAGCCTGACTAATAGCCTACTCTTCTGTAATGGCACTACCCATGGCCACATCTCAGGAAATAGGAGGCAACAAGGACTTAGTGAACCAATCAAATAACAACTGATCCGGAATAGGGGCCTTAATAAGCCTTCTCCGCCTTCTCCACTCATGAATATGATTAGAAATGTGGGTGGAGGTGTTCTGTCACAGAGAAGTTAAAAGATCAGTGCCTGTTTCATAATGAATAGGGAGCTAAAAGTGTATAAGAAATACAGTTTCCAATGAGCCAAAATCCACAAATGAATGTTGTGGGAGTTCAATATACCACTTTGCAGGCGTACCGATCAAATTTCGCTAAAAGAGTCGTAACCGAACAGAATCATCCATGAGGGATTTCGAGGAACACCACAAATGAAAAGTCATAACATGGTTCCGTGGATATTCACCCTTCTTCCCATTGAGTTTCGGAATATCCGATGGTAACTTTATCGGAATGGGAGGCCACGAGGGATTGTGTCGAATGGGATCATTAATCAACTTGGAAAAATCAGGTAAGTCCAAAGTTTCTAGGAAAGGTAATTGTCTATTAGGCTCCACATACTGGTAATATTGATATGGCATGTAATTACCAGTAGGGCCATAGGTAGACTGATAAATAGGTTGTTGTGAGGAAGAACTACCAAAAAATTTTCCCATGGTGGGTCAATTTCTAAAATTACGACCGCTAGGACCACTAGGGCCTCCAGGAGGAGGATCGCCAGAGCCAATGAGACCACCATGACCACCAGGACCACCAAGAGGCGGACCACTAAACCCTCTAGAACCTCGAAGAGGTGGAAAACCTCCAGAGCCACTGGAACCACTAGGTGGAGGGCCACCAGATGCTCCAGAGCCATAAGGAGGAAAGCCACTAGGTCCCCCAGGACCACTAGGACCACCAGGACCATGAGGAGGACCGCCAAATCCTTTGGGACCATTAGGTCTCCCGAGGGGAGCACCTCCATAAGGTGGTCCTCCCGCACCTGCCACAGTATGTATAGGTATCCCTCCCATGGCTGGCATGTAAGACCAATTGGGTTGCCCCCATGGCGTAAAAGTGTTGCTAGGGTATGGAATTTCAATAGGATTAGATGGATGATTACCTATAGGTATTTGATAACCATAACCACTAAAAGACTGAAAGTCAACAGGTTGTGCCCCCAAGGGCTGACCTAAACTAGATGGGGGATTTACCACATTACTATGGGTGGGAGGGACAAAAACTGTAGATGTTTCTATGTAATAGGTCTGCTCTTGACTAGGTACAACTCCGGTATCAGATAACGTAGGTTGTGTCGGGGGTTGCCCCTCGGCATTCAAAGGTACTGATGAAACATGAATTGAAGGTTGGGCCCTAGATACAAAATACCTGGGGGGATTTGGAACAAACATAACATAAGAGGTGATAGGGGTGAAAATTTGACCTGGGATGTGGGTTGTTAATGGACGATCTATAATCGGTTCAATGGGTCTCATAGAATCAGCTAGTGAACGATATCCCACAGGAAGGAATGTGGAACGAATTGGTGAAGATCCTAATAGGTTATCAATCTGCCTTTCTACCTCCGATGCACGGAGGATAGCAACACGGTATTGCCTGTGTTCTTCTTCAATTTCAGGAGAACTTACATAGGTTCCAAATGAGACAATGGCCTGTCCAATAGGTGTCTCCCAAAAAGGAGCATTAGGACCAAATTTTGGATGGGTATCATCAACACGACCTTCCAAGGGAGGATGGAACAATGAATCTTCTCGGGAAGGATGTTGGACCAAGGGAGGCAAGTGTGAAGAATATGGTACTCCACTTTCCACCACCACATTATCTCCCACTTGGGAGGTGGTAGCGGCTCCTTGGTTAATAGCTTCCATTGGACTCTCTCCTAAAATAGGAGTAAAATTAGGTGGCAAGCCCCGTACTCTCCTGGACTGTCTTAACTCAGCCAATGTGTACAGTTCCTATCTAACCTAGAGTCTGAAGATCTAGAAAAAGCACACCAAAATACTTCCCTGCACAAACTATAGGTCAAAACAAGCAGACTTAAAATGACAGGTGGAGTTCAAAAGTCAAGTCTCTCACTAGGATTGTCAAGTAGGTGCCACTCGTGATAAACCTCGAGGGTACGTGCACAGTAATCTTCCCGAATGTTGTTTTCAGTGTATGGCTCCAAAAAAGATAGCCAAAGGCATTTTCTCAGATAGATAAGGTACCCTAGTAGGGTCTCGCGATATACTCAAGGTACGTGGGAGCTCAAATCGGTAGTAGTGTTGTCTAATGCATAATCGTACACAAGGGGCCTTCCAATATATAATCGAGTATGTGAAGTACCTTTCTATATACCTCAAGGGTACGTGAAAGGCCGTTTGATATACCGATGGCACGTGGAAGAACCGCGCGAGTACTAGAATGTAATGCTGACAAATAACGACAGCTCCTACGTTTTACGATAGCCGAACACATCTCTAACCTATCACTCAAGTTACTATGTAAATTTTAACCTACAACTACCATTAATTTTAACTTGTACGGTTAGGTGAATGCATGATGTTTTGACAGAAAAGTAAAACCAGGCAATATGCTTGTGCAAATGTTCACTTTACCGTTCAATATGCCTACTTACGGGAGGGAAGAGAGTATTTTTCTTTTTGTTTCAAAACCAAAAATCATTCCAATCAACAGTCATGAACATCAAATCAAAGACAAGCAAATACTTTTACAAACCAAATTCTTCTTTTTGAAAGCAAATGAGAAGGGTGAGAT
>LPNX010436041.1:498666-504341 GCA_001517045.1 Pseudotsuga menziesii | reverse complement strand
TAAAAGAACAACACCAAGCACACCTATATGCCAATGCACTCTAACTTTTCAAATTTCTTAAAAACATAAGCAAATCTAACTTAAAACTACCATTTTTTTATTTTATTTTGATCAAGATAGTCCTATATGCATGAGAGACGAAAGATCATAAAGGTTATGAAAGCTTGTAAAGCCAATCAGAAAACCTGAATCCAACACTCAAATATGATGTCCTAATCTCAAGCAAAACTTTTCTTTTTTGAAGGAAGGAAGAAGAAGTTTACTATGCAAGCAAGAAATGAAAACTAGAAGCTAATCTAATGTTCTTCTTTCAATAAATGTAACGAAAAGAGAGTTCAATGAGCACCCTAACTTTCAAAAAACAATAAATCCTTCTTTAAGCACAACCAACAAGCAAGAAGCGGATGAACAATAAAAAATACTAAACAAAATTTTGAAATTCCACTCAAATCAATCTTAAACCATCAAAGCAACAAGCCACACACATCAGATTCAGTAACACAAGCCTGATAATAGAACTGAAAGCAATCAAAATCCCAAATTTTTACAAAGAAAAATGAGGAAAAAGAGTTTTGAACTAATGCCTAACTGGTACCGCGCTTCGTAGGTGTTGTAAGAGCATTTCCAAAGCAGCACTGCTCCTCGCAAACCAGATACAGGCAATGGCACTACTCACTGCTCACTATGTTCAAGCAGTGGCACCGCTCTTCGTACAAAGCATGACTGCAGTTCCCTGTAGATGGCCAAAACAAAAAAGAGAACGATGAATCAAATAAAAAAAAGACTAGACCAAGGCAAATACTGTTGAATTGAATGTGGTAACAGAGCATAAAAAACCGAAATGAATCAGACCTGAACAACTCTAGAAATTTCAAACCCAAATAATACAAATCAAAAAGTAGATCTAACTAAAAAGAGTTGAAGAAAACAGAGCTTGGATTCAGACAAGAGTTGTAGACTGAGGAATATCAGAACAATTGAATACAACTATTCCCCAGTGGAGTCACCAGATTTGTTAGCTGGAATATTTCACCTCCTGTGGACAGCAAGGTGTTCCACTAGTCTGAATGGTTCAAATCCAAAACAAATAGATTACAAAGGCTGATAACTCTCCCTAGACGCTGTAGATATCTGGAATACAAGGCTTTGATAGTCCACCTGTGTACCTACAATCAAGCTCAACACAAAACAAATCAAAGCAACCAGAATATGATCTACTAATCTATGCTAGTGACTAAGGAATCTAGCAATATATATCTAAAATCAAACATCAACAATATATATGGGACAAAAAATCAACTTGCATTAGAAATATGAAGAATTTTACAACCAAGCCTTAGTGTTGACATGCATCTCCATGAAACTAGCTCTTCATCCCCAAAAGTTCTGACTCTAGCTCTCTATGCTCTCTCCAAATGATCTTGGGCCAAGAATCAATCCAACAGCATAACAATACCTTCAATGTTCTCTCCTCAACCATGGCTATGAGCTCATATTTATAGGGCTTTAATGGATAGAGATGGTTGAAAAATTAGTGGGTGAGGTGGCCTCTAAGATCCTAGAATGAGGGATCTCAAGCTCAACCAACCCACAATAGTAGGGATAAGGGATATCTCGAGGCTTATCATCTAGAAGCCTCGAGAAGCTTCTCTTTTTACCTTTTTACCCAGGGTACCGCGCTTATCCTTCTATGACAGAGCGGTTCTGGTAATAACTGCCTATGGACCAAGGGCAATGGGTGGTGGCACCGCTTGTGGACAATTGATGAAAGGCGATGCATGCAGGGGTACCTCTCCTAGATAATAGGGCATGCGCGGTACTAGGAATTTGTATGATAGATTGATAAAAAAGCATTTAGTTTCCACTCCAGAAGCTGGGATTTAGGGCAAGTAGGTATGTCAAATGTCTTATCACATGATGGTGATAGGATTTTGGTATAACATGTACCAAAATGAAATGTGTACCCAGATGTGCTTTTCCTGTCATCTATGCTTCCTCCATTGTCACTGTCAGTGTAACCAATGAGTTTAAAATTTTCTGAGATTGAATACATAATACCAAGGTCTTTTGTGCCACTTACATACCTCAAAATTCTTTTACCTGCTTGCCAATGTGAGTCTTTCGGTGACTCCATGAACCTTGAGATCAGACTTACTCCATACATGATGTCTGGTCTTGTCGCTATCAAATACATAATTCTTCCAACAAGCCTTTTAAATAGCATAGGATCGACAGTGGATCCTTCATCATCCTTGCTCAATTTTAAACCTGTTATTACTTGTGTTGGGGCTGTCTTGCAATTATACATGTTAAACCTTTTTAAAACTTCACTTGCATACTTAGACTGTGATATAAAAATACCACTTTCAGACTGCTGAACTTCAATGCCCAGAAAAACTTCATAAGCCCCAAATCAGTCATTTCAAATTCACTTTCCATGACTGCTTTAAAATCTGCTATGCCAAAATCACCAGTAAATATTAAATCATCTACATACAGGAATAAAATTAACATCTTACCTTGCTCATCGACTTTGGTATACAAAGTCGGTTCACTTTCACTTCTGTGAAATCCATTTTCAGTGAGATAGGAATCAATCCGACTGTACCAAGCTCTAGGAGCTTGGTTCAAACCATAGATTTCCCTTTTCAGCCTATACACTTTATGCTCTTGAAATGGAACTCCATACCCTTGTGGTTGTTCCACATATACTTCCTCTTCTAGATAGCCATTTAAGAATGCCAACTTGACATCCATTTGATGAACATGCCATTTTTTTTGTGCAGCAATGGCTAAGACTATTCTAACTATATCCATGCATGCAATAGGTGCAAATGTTTCATTGAAGTCGATGCTAGGTTGCTGAGTGAACCCTCTTGCTAACATTCTTGCTTTGTGCTTTTGCACATTCCCATCAGCATCTTGCTTGGTCTTGTAAATCCATTTGACACTAATTACATCTTTTTCTTTTGGTACATCAACCAGTTCCCATGTCTGGTTCTTTTCAATGTATTCTATTTCTTCATCCATGGCTTGTGCCCATACTTCTTCTTCAACAGCTTCTTCAAATGTTAGTGGATCATATATAGGAGAAAATAATGTAAAGAGAGAGAATTAATTAGGTGTACTAGCTTCATATATTTCTCGTAGACTTCTTGTCTTCACCGGTTCTGTTGATGTCGACCTTGATGAAATGCTTGATGGAGTCTGTTGTCCTCTTGGTGTCCTTGTTGGTGTAGCTTGAGATTCTACTTGTGTCGATGGTCCTTGTGCTGAACCATGTCATAGTTTCATGGGAGTCGACGATGCTGAGACCGATTGACTTACATGTGGTGTTTGAACCACTTCCTCTTCCATATCATCATTGTTGAAATTTGACACAATGTCAACATTTATGTCGACAGTTCCATCCCATGATTCGTTCTCGACAAATTGAAAATATGGACTGATTGTCACTTTCCTTGTAACAGGATCATACAACTTGTATGCTTTTGTGTCTTCAGAATAGCTGACAAAAATACATTTTTGTCCCTTCTTGTCTAGCTTCCTTCTCAGCTCATCTGGAATATGAGCATATGCAACACAACCAAAAAAATTTAAATGTGAAACACTATGATTCATACCTATCCATGCATCTTGGGGAACTTTGTTCTTCACCCTCTTTGTCGGACATCGTTTCATAATGTATACATCAGTTGCGACTGCTTCACCCCAATACTCATTTGGAAAATGCTTGGATGCCAACATGCTGCATGCCATCTCCATGATGGTTATGTTATTTCTTTTGACAATACTGTTCTGTTGAGGTGTATACCATGCAATGAATTGTTTTTGTATGCCATGGGTCTTGCAAAAATTTAGAAATTCATTTGAAATATATTCACCTCCTCTGTCGGTCCTTAAGATCTTGATGCGGTGTCCACTCGGGTTCTCCACGAGTGCCTTGAACTGCTGAAAATAACCAAATGAATCAGATTTATGTTTCAAAAAATAGACCCATGTTTTTCTCGAGTAGTCATCAATAAAAGTTAGAAAATACTTGCAGCCACTAATGGATGATGCTTGCATTGGACCACAAATATCAAAGTGCACAATTTCAAGTGGTGTGCGTTCTCGATAGGAATTTTTGACTCAAAAACACTCTCTGTGTTGCTTGCCAAAAATGTAGCCTTCACAAACCCTTTCTTGTCTATCGATCAATGGTAATCCTTTTACCATATTCTTTGTGTGCAGTAGCTTCAGGGTGTGTGCAAGAAGTTGAGGGTCTCTTTTGGCGCATTAGATGCAATACAAAACTGAAAAAACATACATCCATCAACTTGCATGGATATTTTGAGACACTTACACAATGAATCTTGCAATGCATAAAAACCAAGAAATGTAGGAAATTGAATGACCTTTCCAAATATATAATTTTTTTCTATTGAACATGTTGTTAATTATCTAAAGTTAGATCTTTTTTAATGTGCACTTTTTATTTTTGGGACAAATTATAAGGTATATATTTTTGTGGGTGCAGCGTCTGAGTGTCTAAATGATGGAATAAACTTACGAAAATTGGTATACATATAGAGAACATATAGGACTAGTGCACGACTATTTTTTCAAAAATAAAAATAATATTTTGAATTTTTTTTAATTATCTAAGAGATCAAACCTAGAAAATGGTATGTCAATTGTGGGTGCAACATTTGAATGTCTTAATGCAATTATTTGGAAATGGGTTTTTTACAGCATGTAGAGGTTGGTGTTCTTTAGTGCACCATACATTTGTTTTTAAATGGTTGATAAACGAAAGAGATATGGACAAAACACTAATAGTGTGTTTTTTGAGTTGAGGAGTGATGACAAAAGATAAATAAGAAAAAAATAGAAAAAATTATGTATTCTTGTTAAAATTTACATATTTAGAATCTGCAAAAAAACCCATATCTGTTTCTAAAATCTCATAAAAAAATGGAGGTGTGCAGCATAATCAGGTGAACTGCTAAACACGAGCATATTGAAAATTTGGATATAATGCTGAATTAGCCATGGTTTATCATACTCCAAGGCATAGGCATGTTGAATATGAAGCAAAGTACGAAGCAGACACATAGGCATAAGAATTCCATGAAAGCATGGGTGGAGGCTTGGCCTTATCATTTGGAGGGAAAAGATTTTTGAATTTAAGCAAAACGCGAGCGCGATTTAGTAAAGAAAAATGGAAGCACTTTTTATATAATCAAAACGTGAGAGATTTTTAGCTAATAAAAATGGGGGCGCGTTTTAGTTAAGAAATATGGGGGAGAGTTTTTAAATGCTACAATGAGTGCATTTTTTGTCAATTATACCAATACTTTTATTATTTTATGTCCCCCCCTGACTCCCCTCTTCCCCCTAACTCATACTAACCCCCCTTCCTCTCTCTTCCTAACACCCCACCGCCCTAAACCTCCCTCCCCCCCTCTCTCTGTCTCTTCCTCTCACACACACGCACATGCATCCTTCTAGCACCTATCTCTCACTCCTAACACCTAAAACCTATCTCTCCACTCTTTCTTGCTTCCCAACTCATCCAACTACACTTAGCCCCCACCTCTATAAATTCCCCAACCCTCTCTCTCTTACACACACAGACACCCACATCACACATCCATGGGTCACCCCCTATGACTAACATTCCCCCTCTTCCC
>LPNX010436041.1:488666-493666 GCA_001517045.1 Pseudotsuga menziesii | reverse complement strand
ACATGACCAATCGAAGACGCTCTATGGACACTCAACCAATTCTGGTTGTTGAGGATGCCACAGTTCTTCCTACCAATCCACATCAAGAAAGACAAAAGCATTCACTCGAGGGGTCTTCGGTCACCATATCAGTAGAAGAACGAGCACTGCATGGCACTAATCAAGGAGTAAAATGTAGGTGCACATCAAGGCCACCTGAAACCTTTGCAGATTTAATTGAATCTGGGTATACTAGTGACGAAGTTAGAGACACATTGAATGCTAAAGGTATGCTCGAAGAAGACAATGTTGTTCAAACCACTCAAGAGGATTTCCAATTGCCACTGTCCGACCGTCAGGAAGACACGGAAGGACATGAAGCTCATGTTCAAATGCCAGACCTACCAAGTGATATGGTATAGGGTGCAATTCCAACCTCCCTACCTCCATTAGCAACTTCACACCGAAGAACTAAAAAACGTATACAAATCGATGAAAGTCTCATTGGTTTGCTTGAAGGTACGTTGTCTAAACACAGTATTGCATATCAAGCTCAACAGATACTTGTCAACTATTTTGATTCTAAATGTGATGGAGATAAATGTAGATTATTTATATTGTTGTTAAAATCTAGGTCTATGATTGTTGTTAGGAAAAACTTAAGGATAAAGATGATAAACAGTTCTGAACCAAGTTCTTATGTTGTTAGAATTTTGGTTGATGCATTTAGTAATATTGGAAAGAAATCTCGTTCAAAGGATTGTAATGCAGCTCGTCGTGTGTTGTCACAATCAATCGTGAACAAAAGCACCAGGGCCATTCGCCTTATTAAGCCTACATCCAAACTTGTAGGATTGGATATCAAAGCACTCCGTAGGTATTTTTCTAGAAGATAACAACTTGACTATGGTGAAACAGATGTCTGGTCCTTCATTGGCATGTTGCCATGCTCCGATATGAAGCTCATTGATGCAGTAAAGGGACTGGTGCAAGAGTTGTGGCGTGACAATAGTAGACCTTTATCCAACCATAAAGATGTACTAAAATTGAGAATGGGTTCAAGGGATCGTGAGCCCCACATTAAACATTTTCTTGACATGACACAAATAGAATTATATGAGAGGTTTAGGCATGAACATAATGAACTTAACTTGGGCCAAAGATCCTTCGAGAAATGCAAACCATGGTATGTTAAAATAAACACAACTCGTAACACATGTTGTTTTCGATATCACATTGAGTACGCTTATTATTATGACACATATATACATATATTGTGTGTTTTGCATAACACTCTTATGCAGGAATGCTCAACTACATTGCCACCGACATCATCTAGAGACTTTATCCATAGCATCTTGTGTAGAAGGACAGAAGGTTGCACATTTTATCAAAGGCCTTGCGTAGATGGGACATGCCCAATGTGTGATGGAATGGCCTTTTTGGACAAATGCATACATGTCACTGATGAGCATGAACTTGGGAGACATGAAGTGAACTTACAGTCATTCAAATATGTCATGTATGATATCGGTGGAGGGAATGAAAGGAAAAAAATACAATTGGTCACCTCTCAGGTTAGCAACGAGTTCTTGAATAGTATTTTTTCCTATTGATATCTATTGCTACTTCATATATGTAACAACCTATTGATCTCACATTGATATGTACATCTTTATTGTTGATCTACTAGGTACTGGTATGCAACTTCATGGAGGAATTCTTTGAAAAGACACAACAGTATGTAAAGCATGTACATGTGGCTCGTTGGCAAGATGAGCAGTTTAGAGCGTGCAAGGATACATTTCCTATTAGAACTATATTATCAGTGGTCGATTTTGTGGAAAACGACACTCTTCAACCACAAAACGAGATTCGGATTCAATATTATCACTCAAATCAGGTTAGCATAATGGTCCATATCACCTATAGACATGGGGCAGATAGTACTGAAGAGAACAGGGTTATATTGTAGGAGAATCACTTTTACATAAGGGATGACAGGTGTCATGACTTGGCTTTTGTACAACATAGATTTCAATTGTTCTACAAACACTTGGAGCATAACAATATACAGATGGAACAACATTGGATTTGGTCTGATGGTTGTGCGGGGCAATTCAAAAATTCCCGTGTCTTCCAATGGCTGTGTATTCTCCACAAGAAGCATAAGGTGCCACATATTTGGAATTATTTTGAGACCAGACATGGAAAAGGGGAACATGATGGAGCAGGTGCATGCATCAAGACTACATTACGTAGGAAAGAGATGAAATTCACAACTATTTCGCTCATTCGAGATGCAAAGACCATTGTTGCATGGTGTTCTTCAGTGATGGGGCAGGGAGCTAGAAGGCAAGAAGACCAATCATCTCAAAAAGCACATGTACATAGATATTTTTGGGAGGTGGTCGATGTAGATCGATCACACCTATATGAGTGCAAGACCGTCCAAGGAACTCATGCATTCCATTCAGTTAGGACGTCAGACAATGCTATAGTTGAAATGTGGACAGTAAAACTCTCTTGTTTTTGTTATCCATGTAGCAGTGGTGAATGGGACAACTGTGAATCCACAGATTGGGTTGACAACTGGGATCATGTATCACTCCCCATTGGCCGACAAATAACTTCAGAATTATCCCAGTTGGAGGGGGCCATTCGAGTATTTCACATGACTATGACCACATTTTAGATCTCATACAACCAGGTTCAACTATTATGTTGATCACTTTGAAATGTTTGACGACTAGTTGTGTTTAGTTAGCTGACTCCTAGGTCTACACTTTATTTTATGCAAGGCACATATACGTAGTGGTTTCCCCGAGAGACAATGAATGGCACACTGACTACTAGCTGGCACGTTGCTTGGATGGGAAGAAGACCCTCATTGTATCATTAAGCGACTCCAATTGGGTCAATGGTTATCAAAGGGGAATATTTGACACAAGTTTCCCACACACGAAAGAAAAAAGGTTATGCATTTGAATATTATAGACCAGGTCAAATTGGATACCATTATACAAACTTAGTTATTGGCACAAACCTCTAGCTGCAAACAATGCCAAACAAGAAGCCATCAAAGTCACGATACTCGTGCCTTACTCCGAGCACAAGAGGCTAAAGGATACCGTTGCTATTAGAGGTGATCCTGATGGTCTAGTTGAATGACCACAGGTAGGCAGTCAGGTATGTGGTAGTCAGATATTTTGGTTTCATGGTCTCATTGATTATTTGCAGTTTGATACATTGAGCACTTGATATATTGATAAATTCAATAGACTTCTACAATGGATTTGTTGTAATATATTGATACTTCCATGACTCATGCCTTATATCCCAATACCATTATCTACCACTCTATCTAGGATATGTCTATTGCATTTTACTTGAATCTCGAAGTTGATCCTACAAGGACATCCCCTTGAATCCGATAATTATCTCCTTCACTCCGATAATTTGTTTCTCCCAGGTAGGGATTCAACAGGTGTCCCTGAAAGCTTGTAGGAGGTGGGATTCAACGTGCGATAGAATGATGGTCATTTCTCGGATTGACGAACTGTCGACTCCGTTGGATTTAGGACATCAAGATAGTGCTAGGGAGGCCCTCTAATCTGGTTCCATGGATAAGAGACCATTTTTTTGGTCAATTTTGGAAACTAGGGTTTTGCTCAGTAAGTGAATGTGAAATTTTTGCACATGGGGGTCAAATTCTCATATTGCTTGACTATGAAGGTGTGGCTAGCATTCCCACATAACACATGCCTAAACACGCTTACATGACCCATCGAAATCCCTTTTTGATGCATGTTTCCATTCTATGCCCTGGGTAGGGATTCAATAGGTGTCCCTGAAAACCTGTAGGAGGTGGGATTCAACATGCCATAGAATCATGACCATTGCTTGGATCAATGAACCGTTAGCTCTGTTGGATTTAGGACATCGAGATAGTGCTAGGGATGCCCTCCAATTTGGTTCCATGGAGAAGAGACCATTTTTTGGTCAATTTTGGAAACTAGGGTTTTGCTTAGTAAGTGAATGTGAAATATTTGTACATGGGGGTCAAAGTCGCATATTTCTTTACCGTGAAGGTGTGGCTAGTGTTCCCACATAACACATGCCTAAACATGCTTTCACGACCCACCGGAAGCCCTTTTTGATGCACGGTTTCCATTCTATGCCCCAAGTAGGGATTCAACAGGTGTCCCTGAAAGCCTGTAGGAGGTGGGATTCAACATGCCATAGAATCATGACCATTGCTCGGATCGATGAACCATCAGCTCCATTGGATTCAGGACATTGGGATAGTGCTAGGGAGGCCCTCTAATCTAGTTCTATGGATAAGAGACCATTTTTTTGGTCAATTTTGGAAACTAGGGTTTTTCTTAGTAAGTGAATGTGAAATTTTTATACATGGGGGTCAAATTCGCATATTGCTTGACCGTGAAGCTGTGGCTAGCATTCCCACATAAAACATGCCTAAAAAATCTTACATGACCCACCAGAATCCCTTTTTGATGCACGATTTCCATTCTATGCCCCAGGTAGGGATTCAACAAGTGTCCCTGAAAGCTTGTAGGAGGTGGGATTCAACGTGCGATAGAATCATGACCATTGCTCGGATCGACAAACCATCGAATCTGTTGGATTCAGGACATTGGGATAGTTCTAGGATGGCCCTCTCATCTGGTTCCATAGATAAGAGACCATTGTTTTGGTCAATTTTGGAAACTAGGGTTTTGCTCAATAAGTGAATGTGAAATTTTTGCACATGGGGGTCAAATTCACATATTTCTCAACCGTGAAGGTGTGGCTAGCATTCCCACATAACACATGCCTAAACATGCTTACACGACCCACTAAAAGCCCTTTTTTATGCACAGTTTCTATTCTATGCCCCGAGTAGGGATTCAACAGGTGTCCTTAAAAGCCTATAGGAGGTGGGATTCAATGTGCCATAGAATCATGAGCGTTTCTCAGATAGACAAACCATCAGCTCCATTGGATTCAGGACATAGAGA
>LPNX010436041.1:455352-484441 GCA_001517045.1 Pseudotsuga menziesii | reverse complement strand
GATGATTGTTGCAGAGTATGAAGAGTCCAGATGAGAAAGAATATATGAATGATACAGTGACAGTCTCGGTGAGTTCTGTATGTGCTTAGTCTTGATGATAAACAAAGAAAAATGTATAGAGATAGAATTATAACATCTGTTGTGAATATCTACAATACTGTCTAATTCAGAATCATAATGTAAATGCTGATTTATAAATCCTAGTCATAGACAGTAAGGGGTTGTAAGGGTTTGATTCATTCTATAATTCAAAGAGTTCTCTAGGTGGTAGGGTGGAGCAAGGGAGAACAGAGTTCTCTAGGGTGTTGTAGCATCCCTCTGGTTGTAGCCAGAAAATAGAAACAAGTTGGTGCTTGTATAGTTGGAAGTTGGAGCTTCCAGAGGTAGCAGCCTCGTCTGGGTTGAAGCTCAGTCAAAATAAAAGAATGTAAAGAGGAGTTGTAGCTTACCTTTCATTCTTAAGAAGAAGAGTTTTTATTTTTTCCTCATGAAAACATTGTGTCTTGTGTTTGTTGATGTGATTGAATGTTGACTGTTATTTAATTTACTGCTATATGTTGAATGGTTTAAACATATGTCCATAATAAATCTGAAACATCATTTAAAAAGAAGCACTTTGGTATGTAACTGATTCACCCCCCCCTCTCAGTTACTTTAATCTGTCCAACACTCAGCTAGAGTAAAAAATGCCTCCTGTGTCTGGGAAACCATGTCATGTGCAGGAGGGATGTCTGCCCTTGGTAGCTGGGCATGGGGTGCAGGTATTTGTGAATTGGAATCTCTATGCCTAGCATTGGGTCAGTGTTGGGGAATGCCCCTACCAACTCCCTGGAATCCCAACATGTCAAAATAGTTGACATGTTTCCCTATCACAAACTTTGCATACAATTTTCAGATGAAGTACAACGGTACTTCCCTATTGTTATGAGGGGGAATTTCAAAAACCATGTACCACCTATCCATCCAATTGTCTATGATGGGTGGAAAGGTGCACCACTCAATATAAATATGTGGCCTGTTGATCTCCGGAATGTCATCCATCCCAGGAAGTCTAAACAATGAATAGATGTGTTGTTTTGTTATTTTAAGATTTTTTACCTCATTGTAACTTAACCCATCAGCATATTATTGTCTTTTCCTCTCCCTGTAAGATGCGATTCTATACAAAGAATCATTCGATCTTGTGATCGTATCAACAATAGACAACAAAGAATATAACAAGGAGCAGCGGATCTCATCTCCACCCCTCCAAGCAGAACCAATCTCTCTCAAATGGGCAATAAACCTTAGTATCTCCGCATTGTTATCCATAGTAGCCACTGCAATCATAAATACAAATAAAATATCATTAGAAATATAAACACATGATATAATGACATATCTAAGCACTAAAAACTGTATAACTAATGTACGACAAATAACAACATATAAACTAAATCTATCATGTAAATTTAAAAATTGATCTTGAATTTTACAATAAAGAATAAACATTTAACATTTTTTCATTTCATATTTATGTCCTAAATTCAAGTATTAATTCCAATTTTTAAGTATGCATGTGTACATAAAGTGTCTTGAGTGCATATGTTGATTGCAAAGCTCCTCTAGCTTATTTTAAGGCTTGGATTATGAAGTTTCGTCGAAATTGTGAGGTGCTCACTATTGCCTTTACAAGACCAGCTCCTAGATTGCGAGTAGAGGCAATAAATAGACCCTAGAATAGGCGGCATAATGTGTTGTTGATGAATAAAATCCTAGTATAGGCAACGATTTTGTTAGATATGTAACTATTTGTTGTAGTGTGATGTTTTTTGGACTCCAAAGTCTATTTAGCAAATCTTTATGGATTTTATGGTTGCAAGGGTTCCACTGGATTATATCATGTATGATAGTATGTGATTGGCATGTTTAATCAAATACATCAACCTACCTATGTATCTTCATGTTCATAGAGTCTGTTGCTGAACTTTGTTGTCTTGACCTTAACCAAAAAGTACCCTTCGTTCAAGATGAAATATTTGTTAAAGCATGGGAAGCTTCTATACCCTATTTTAACACTTGGATTGGGAAGTTTCATCAAAACTATAAGGTGTTTATTGATGTTCTTGGAAGAGCAACTTCAATATTTCGGATAGAGGCAAGGGATTTACCATGTTTGTTTATGTATTTTAGGGGAATATATGAATTCTACTTGACTTTTTTTTAGTTGTATGTAAGATTGCAACATAATTGACAAACTTTGCATATTTGTTAATTTTATTTTGCATTCACAATAGTGAAGTTCGTTTGTTTTTTATGAGTTAATTAAGGTTTTGGTTTACATTGGGCATGTAAATTACTTATGCAAACTTGCAATGTGCTTGACAAACTTTGCATATTTGTGGATTTTGGTATGGATTCACAAGGATCCTTGTGAATATGCATATGGAAAGAGTAAAAGTCATTTGTTTTTTGAGTTAATTGGGGTTTTGGTTTCCATTGGGCATGGGAATTTTGGGTACGAATTTTGGTAAATAATCAAAATTATTTGATTTTTATGATTAAATTGGGGAATTGGCTTCCATTGGCCAATTACATTGGGGTTCTTGTTTCCATTGGGGTTTTGTTTCCATTGGCAATAATTTAATTAATTTTGGTTTAATTTTTCAACTTAGTGAAAATAAATTGATGAACACAGAGAAAAAAACATGAAAAGAAATGAGGAAAATACCTCACAAATAGGAGGTTCATCCAAAGTTGGAGATGGATGGATTTGGCACACCCAAAAATGCATTCGACCAGTCGAGATTTGCTCCAAAGAAGTCCAATAGTCGTGCGATGTAGCAAAAAAGACGCGCTCGACCTATTTAAAAAAAATAGTCTTTCTAAAATGCGAGCGCGATTTTGTTCACTAAAACGGAGGCATGATTTTCTTGAATAAAACGGAGGCATGATTTGCTTAAATAAAATGAAGGCGCAATTTTCTTGAATAAAATGGAGGTGCGATTTGCTTAAATAAAACGGAGGCACAATTTGGTTTACTATCCTAATTGGCATGCTTGTTGGCAGCCTTGGGACTAGGCTTGGCAGGTTTGGGATTGCTTGGGATGATTTCTTTTTTTGGATCAAGAGTGATTAACTTCACTCCACCATTGAATCTAAAAGGTCCCTCAACTTCTTGCACACACCCTTCAGCCCACCAGAATTCATATGTCCAAATATGAAATGCCACAACCAGGATTCATCCTCAACTTCTGTCTGAAATGCAGCTTGCAAATTAGGGCTCCCATTTTCTTTCTTGTCGAGGAGCTCGACTATTTCTTCACTTTTTTCCTTGAATGGAGCTCCTATGTTTGTCTTCCCTTTCATGTCAGGAACTATCCTCATGGAAACAAGCGATTGCTTGTCATTGGCACTTTTTCTATCAACTGGTCGCTTGGACGCTTGTCTTTGATCACACAGTGATCATCTTCCATGTAGACTCTGTAGCCTTTTTGTATCAACTGTCCAATGCTTAACAAATTATGTTTCAGACCTTCATCATGATAGACATCAGGGATATACTTACTCTCCCCCTATTTGGTTAGAATATCAACAGTGCCTTATCCTAAGACAGTAACTTGGACATTGTTTCCAAGTGTAACATCAGTTTTAACTAAATTGTCTAGACTGGAAAACAAATTTAAATTACCAGTCATGTGATTGCTGCAGCCTAAATCTAAGTACCATATGTCATGTAGACTTTCTTGAACAACATTTCATTCGAGTGGAGATGTTGATTCCATTAACATTGCACTTGTAGAAGTGTTGGTGCTGGTCGACTGATTTGGGCTTTGTCTTCCTTGGTCATATTATTTCTTCCTGCATTCATATGCATAATGACCAAATTTATTACAGTAATGACATTGGATTTTTTATTTATCAAACCGATGGTCACTTGCCTGACTTGGGTTCTAATTATCTCCTCTACCATCGACATTTGCAGGACTTCTACCTCAACCTCCTCTTGAAGAACTTCTTCCTCTGCCTCTGAAGTTGTTTCTCCCCCTGCCTCTACCATGGCTTATGGATGACTGTGCTTTGAATGCACCTTCCAATGATGTTTATCAACCCAACAACTCTGGTGTAGAATGAATATACAGTCTCTGAATCTTTCATGGACAGAGATTCAAAATCTCTTCTCACAATCTGCAGCTTGGATGTCCTTACCTTATCCAAACCTTGATAGGCAGTTTCCAATGTATCCCATTCTTGCTTAGCATTATTTTTTTCTGCTACTCTTGGGAATATGCTTTCATGCAGAGCTTGATGTATGTAAAACAAAGCTTTTCCATCTTTCTTCCTCTGTTCCCTCAAGACATCTTTCTTAGCTTGTGTGAGATTATTATATGCTGTCATGTCTGCTGGTTCTACATAGCCATGTTGGACTATCTCCCAGACATATTGACCTCTAAATAAAGCATTCATTGTTAAAGACCAATATTCATAATTATTTCCTATAAAAATTGGAGTTTGTAATCAACCAGAAGCGGAAGCCATTTTTAATTTTTGTAATTAACTTTCCTTATAAAATTAATTTTCCCCCTTTTAAGACAAGATTTCTTTACTAAACCTTGCTCGGATATAAACCTTGCTCTGATATAAACCTTTCTCTAATACCAGTTAGCCAAAACCAAGCCGACTAAACTTGAGTTTACCGCTTAGTTAATATTAAAAATTAATTATTTTCACACTGACTTCTTTTTCTTTATTTTCACTTGTCGGGTGAAACTTGTCTATCTCCGGACTAGACAAGTCTATCAACTTTAGTCGAACTTTCTCCCAACTGATTTACTTCGACTTGTTGGTTCTTACCGACTTGTTTTACCTCGACCACAAGTTGGTTGATCACTTCGACCTCAAGTTGGCTCATGCAACCGACCTTGTTGATTCACTTACTTTGGTCGAAATCTATAGAGTATGTTTCTTAGTCTAAAAGACTTAAGAAATTACAAATTCTTTTCACCTGTGAGTAAGATGAAGTAAAAATGGACACATTAACAAATCCAAAGAACTTATAAAAACATATGCCCAAATATGTAGGAAGACTTTCCATCGACCAATGTGCCGTAAAACCTGGAACTTTCATGCGGTGATAAATTTATGGGTTCTTTGAAATTTCACTTAACTGGTAAATGTAAACAACATTTACACAAGCAAATATGGAAATATTGTGCTAAGAAATAAACATGCATTCAACCATAAAGTATTTCATATATATAACTATGCGGAAATAAGAAAGGTATTACAAACTTGTATGTCCAAACTTGTCGGCTCACCGACTGATCCTTTTACAGAGCTTCAGCTCTTCGACTAAATCACATACACATAATCTTGAGCTTCAACTTCCCTTTCTCACCTTGGAGTTCTCTCGTGAGTTCTGATGTCTAGTGACTAGTGACTAACTTGATTTACAATTTTCTTCTTCTATTTATAGGAAACCTGAAAATTGCTTCTACGTGAATCGACTGACTCACCATTAAATACTATAATAACTATCTACCTAACAAATTAGATTCATAAATAAATTTGACTGATTTACATTGCCAAATCGTGGACTCTTCCCTCTTGTCAGACTGACCGACAAGATCTTGACTGATACAGACTCCGATAGAGTCGACTAAGAGTTGAGTACGGATTTGCAAGTGATTAATATTTCCAACAATCCACTCAACAAATTCCAACTAATTCCCATTGAAACATTCGAAGATATAATTTTCTAACGTATCCCACAATATTCTGCATGCCATAAATAAGAAAATACCAGTACTTGCTATTGGTAAATCTTGTTTCAAAGTTACAAGAACAACAAAATACTATGATATACATTAATCGTGAAATAAAATGGTAGTGCAAATGCTTAGAAACCTATAGCATTCAATGGTAGCACTAAGAGCTTTAGAGGTACCGTGAAAATCCATTTCTTCATTGAAAGTTGCTCATTCAGGAACATTGTTTTTTATTATTTTAGCAGAAGCTTCTACAAATAAGAAATTGGACTCAATAAAGCAGGATTTCCATGAAAAAAATGCAGAAAGGTTATAGAAATATATGCAAACAAAACCTTCCAGAAGTGAATAATCAACACCATATACGTACTAGAGTGACATGAGCAATTATCTTGCTACACTTCATTTCTTCATCAAGGGTTCAGGAGGAACTTAAGGTGTGATCTACCCTGTTTCACTTCTTCCCACTCAAGTCATATTTAACCATGTCATATTTAAATTTGGTTATAGAATCCCACGGGGTTCACTTGGTGAACTTGTTAGATAACATGATCGTTCATAGGATATTAAATAATGACCCTCATGAAATATTGGGAAATTCCTCCTAAAAATGTATTGTTGAACCCCCCTCCCAATATACCTTTCCAATTAAGAAAACCCCTAGTTTCACCAGATATTGTAGGTATCAATTTTTATCAACCCATTTTTAATACCCCTTTATATCATATTATCAAGTTTTAATAGATAGGATCCCTAATGTATCTTACTATAAGCAAACAAGATGCTAAATAAAATAATAGTATAGTGCTAATAATGATCCCATCAGGATTACAGGTTGACCGATCAATCTGTAGCGTTGGATAGTGGAAGACCCAATAATTAAGTAATGGGAAGGTAAAAATGTGTAAGAGACAAGCCAATCAAGATATCAATGTAGTTACAAAGAATGTAAAATACGGATAGTCCAATAGTCAATGCAATGCTTAGAAAAGATGAGAATTACATATGTTTCACACCACAACATGCCAGTCCATAAATTTTAATCATGTAAATACAATTATATCCATATAAAGCTCATTTTTTCTATAAATTTAATAAATTAAACTCCATAAAAATGAAAAATTGAAACCATTTCATGGATGTACTTCCCTACCTTCTTATCAAAACAAACATCATTAATGTTTGAACCCAAATGAACATAAAAAATTCCTCTTACTTTCCAATAATACCATATGATCTCGTGCATAGATTGGGTTTAGATCATTCACAAGATGCAATGAATTTTCTCTTCTTCCTCTACATGTATTCTTGTAATCAAGGGAATTAACAACATTTAGTTACCTTTCCTTGGGTTATATCTAGTTTTTTTTATCTTTATAGGAGAGGGAAAATTATCCATTGTTAAGTTTCAAGCATGCAAAAGTTATAAATATACACATATAGTGAAACTTATATGTTACCATTTCATGGTAATGATAACACGTACGGAATCTAAATAAGGATTTAGATTTTCACCTATGTTCATATCAGTTCCAGTACAATATAAGGACGTATGCCTTGCATTATAAGAATTGAAATCACAATTATGAATGTTCCAAATATAACTCATTCAAAGAATACAAAAGGTTGAAATAAATAATTAGTCAAGAAAGATTAATCTAACTTTTATTGGTTCTAGTAAGCCAAGAAAGATTGATCTCACTTTTCTTGGTTTTCATGGAGCAAGGTTTGATTGAATCACAATACCCACATAAACCCCAACCTAAAACATTTCTCTTAAAAAAATAAGGCTTTATAAGTTCAATGATTTGGAGCTATAAATATATACTCAGATTTGGAGGTTATTCCTTTGCAGTAGTTAGGAGTGATATAAATCCATCCCATGATTTGGAGGTATGAATCTAGCCTACAATTTCGATGTTAGTCCTTAGAAAAACCTAGGACTAATATGAATCCCACCCACCATTTGAAGGTATGAACTTAGCCCTTGATTTGGAGGTGTGAATCCATCCCACAATTTAGAAGTTATTCCTCATCCCACCCAAATAAAATAACCCCCAATATTTATATTACTGTGTCAAATTAAAAATCCCCCCTTGACCCCTTAATACGAGGAAATATATTTTTGAGGTTTTAAGGGGTATTCGAACCCCCAATATGAATGGGTGTGATATGATATTTCCTCGCTAGTGAAACCCCAGTGTAGAGTTCCGACAATTATTTTTGTGATTCCATGACGGCGGGTAACACTTTTTGGCCAAATTTGGCAATGAAAACCTGATTTTTTACTGGTGTGCTAGATAGAAGCCCTCGAAACGCATATATGCCATGTGAATTTTGACTTGCAACAAAAAAAAAATTGTAGATTATTATGTTGGATTCCCAATGATATTTTTAAAAAATATTCCGATGTCATTTAATGTGTGAAATTTCACATTTAATCAACTGTGTGACCTTAAAAATTTGAACAAGTTAATAAGTGGCTCATGTCCCACTCCAATAATTCAATCTTACATTAATAATTTAAAATATATATATGAGCATGGTCTACACAAAATGCACTGTGGTATGCATATTTTTTTGTTGATTTATTTCGCAATATGCAATTATTTATTATTTTTCGAAAGTGACCACATCTGATTTCAACATCATTTTATACACATGTGTGTCCATCCCAGATCTTTTTTCAATGTTTTCAAAAATTGAAAAATCAAAGTACTCTTTTGAAGAGGATGTGTCGATGTGTGGGCTGTGCATTTTTAAGAAATTTTTGTATGTGTATTTTTTACCCTACGAATTTTTCTTTGAGGTGCTTCGAAGTTGTTGTCAGGTTTTCTAAGTGTAAGTTTTAGAACGAATTAAAAAAAAACATATGAATGCCAAAACACATGCATGATACCTCAATGGATAGAGGATTTGGTGATGAATCTATCAGTATAAACTCCGCTCAGTTATGCGCCATGAATGGGAGGGTTTACACCCGTGGAAGACACAAAGAAATATTGGTTTTCTTGTAAGAGGGTTAATTCTCTATTTTTCAGGCCCTCGACCGAGGTATGTAGCTCAATCGAGGTATTCAAATCCCTCAACTGAGGTTTTAATAGTAGCTCGATCGAGGGTTTATTAAACCCTACATCGAGGGTCTAATAAACCCTCGATCGAGCTACTATTAAAACCTCGATCGAGGTATGTAGGGACAATCAAGGTCTTAACACCTCGATCGAGGTTTTCTTAAACCCTCGATCAATATTTTTTAAACCCTCTATCAAGGTTCTAACACCTCGATCGAGGGTTTAGTAGAATCTCGATCGAGGGTTTAAAAATTACTCGATCGAGGTACATTTTTGTGTTTTTGTCAAAAGCACCTTGCCAAAAAGTGTAACCCAGCTCCATCGATGCACCCATAAAGCAAAGTAGAAACAATGTCTATGACAAATATTGGCATGCACTAGAGTGCGTTCAATTTAGATGATAAGGACACAAACTGCTGAACTGAGGAGCAGGCACAAGGTGCAGATGCACGTGGATTCAACTGACAAACCTGCAACCATATGGAGAGCAGTTATGTAGGAAGGTCTCAATTGTATGCAACGTAGTTTCCATGTGGAGACAAAAACCTAGCTAAGGCATCTCAAGCATGTCCAACATAGTTTCCATTCCAAGCAGAAATCCTAGGTGGCGAGATGTCAAAATATTTCTTTTTTCTTATTTCTTTTTTCAAGAATATAATAATAAGTATTCAAATGCCTATTAAGTGTTATTATCGGGTTATTCGACTTCCTGAAATATAAGAGTATACCTTGCAGTTAGTAGCGTGTTATCCTAAAAATGAGGAGAATTTGAGCATATGAGTGGGCGTAATGGTTAAGAACATTTTTCATCTCCTTAAAGGTCACTGGTTCAAAACCGCTAGGGGGTAGGGTTTCTCATTGGCCTGTTGTGACAAGGCTCATAAGGTAGGAGACCCTTGGGATAGAGGCTCACCTCGGTGGGCTTTGAGACGTCTTGGCCCCTGCTAAGTCACAAGTTATTAGTATATATGGCTTACAAGATGTTAGATATACCCTTGGGAGGTTGATGTTCCCATGGTTAAAAAAAAATAGAGGAGAATCCATCTCTATGATACATGGAATCTACCCCAAAATCTACCCCTCATGGGAAAACTATGGCCCTCGACTTTCACCAGATATTTGTACTTTACAAGGAATTATCAGTCAAGGTGCTCATTAAACCCTGTGGCGAACATCACAATTTCAAAGGCATTTCCCCTTAAACCTGTGTGACAAACATAGAAGCTTCCAGGAATTGCCCATTAAACCCTTTAAAAACCCTGTGAGGAGCATTGTGTGCCTTGAAATAAGACGAGGGCTTTCTGCATGCATTACGCTCTATATAGTATACATGTGGCAACAATGAGATCACATGTTGGTGCCAGTATTTATGGAATTGATCGTAACAATGATGTGGAAAATTTCGTTGTCACTGTAAATCGAGATATACAATAATTACATCATGCAACTTGAAATTAAAGTACAAGGCAATAATCATTGAGAAAAAATATTTTACATGCAGCAGAGTAATAAATGTTGCGGCGGCTGCACTGTTGGTCGTTGGATCTCAACCTATTTGAAATCCAATGGCCCACAATGCCACAACATTTATTATTCTATTGCATGTTGAATATTATTCTCCGTAATCATTCCCATAGACCATATTAATCTACATTACTTAAGAGTATAGAACTATGTACAAGTTACATGGAATATGCCTCATTGATCATAAGGATCTTATACGGAATTTTCTCCCAATATTAAGGCACTAAGTTATGATACCTAACTTATATTACTTTTAATATTACCCCATACAGTATAGGTTAGATCATAATTGTATGATTACAATGTAACATTAAGGCACTAAGAGCATTTAAATATTCCTTCTCATAGTCAAATAGTTTTGTTGCTGAGAGACATTGACATTCATCAAAATATGGTTCAATGTAGGTGACTTAGTAGTGTAAAAAAAAATCAGTTGTCTTGTCTCGCTCAGCTGAGAACGTTTAGACATTTTTTTTAGTGGTCCAAAGATTAAATAACAGTCTATAATGAATTTTGATTCACCTATTCTCTTGCTTTAAGATCATCAGCCCTCTAAGGACGGACCAACCGCTAGTGAAACCTAGACCTAGCTTGTAGATGATCTTTTGTAGTGTTTACCTAAATAAGGTTGCAAGGTTTCCAGCTTGAACAAGATGAGCCATGTGAGTAGATTATTTGGAAATTAATCAATGTGAGGGATTCTCGAGAGTTAGGTGCCTAACTTCTCATATATTGATGATCTCTGTGAACAAATGAACGTGTTAGCTATGTTCGTAAGCGGGTAGCCATAATTATCTTTCCAGATCCAATGAACGATGTTATTTTCAAGTGTGCTAGTGAACAATTATGATCAAAACACTCTCAACAAAACTATAGCAACAATCCATTGCAACACACGTTCCCAGAGTAGCAATGTCTAGTAAAAAACGCTATTACAATTTGACCTGCCAAGACCTTCCAACATCGAACAGGTATCCGCTGTTACACAACACGTATTAATTAAAGTGTAAAATTCATCATTAGTATATCTTTTCAAAAAAAATTACCTTTGGTTTCCCTTGGCTTCGCATAACGTGTTACCCTTGGCTCTCTTATATTGTTTACACTAGTGTCATGATAGTTGTTATTATCACTGGTTATTTCTCAAATGTTTGAGATTAGTGAATTGCTTATGTTAGTCTTCAACAAACATTAGTGTATTTATTCCTCGAATGTTTGAGATTAGTGAGTTTCCTCCCTATCCATCTCTATGGGGGATTCACTTTGTTGACCAATATCTTATCATGTTCATTCATAAATGGGGGTTTTAAATTGTGAAAAATAAGGTCAATATATTATAGGTATTGGAGGGTGGGGAGTAGGGTATGGGGGATTTATAGGTATTGGGGGCTATAAAAATGGGTATTTACTAAAAATAGAGGATATCTTGTAAAAATAGGGTATTTTTAATTCAAAAGATGTATTGGGATGGGGCTAAAAAAAAAGAATTTTGGTAGGTACTTATCAATATCTAGTCAAATTATGGGTATTCTCTAATATCCCATGAATAAAAGCGCTATGACGTAGTTTTAATGAGTGAATATTCCGTGTCCACCCCATGGGGCATCTAAGTAATTGTATTAGATTTCATACAAATTTTATGCATTCAATACAAGTTGGTTGATTTGGGTGTTTCTCACTTGAGGTGAGAGACATTAAAACTAAAAAAACCTAGTACTTTAAATATATCATGATCGAAAAGGATAAGCTCATCATCATATGTATACCAAATTATAATTAAAGAATAAATTTATTTTTAACTCTATGGATTAGTTAAGATGCTTTATCATAATTTCAATATATTTCTAAAACTTATACTAAGTGACAAGTGACCATATTAGTTAAGATGATTAATCATACATATTTTTTAAAAATAAACTAAGTAAACTATATAATTTAGAAGAATCTGTATGATGAATTCATTAAAATTAAATCATAAATTTGGTTTTCAATACAATCTTACAATTTTCTTTTAATGACATACTAATAAGCATCAATTTTTATTCATCTTCCCGTGTTTCAATATTATTAAAACCTTTACATAATAACTTGGTGACATCTATCATCTATAAGATCAACCATATAGGGTTACCTTGGATTACTTTCTTAGTTGGCATCATTTGAAGTATAAATGTTAATAGGTTAGTAGTCTCAAAAACTTGGTTTTTTAAGTTTCCCACATCTAACATTTCTATGATAATAGAAAAATAATATTATTTTACCATATTACTTAAAAATTATTTTCAACATCAAACCAACTATTTTATCTTTTTACAAGCACAATATATATAAATAAGTAATAAATGGCATACTTAGGGAATGCAATTTGCAAAAGGGGTGAATTAGGCCTAGACATTTTGTGATACAACTTTTAAATTTCAATATAGAAATATGTCATATACTCATCAACCATGCTTAGTGGACACCTTTTTTTTAATTGCTTTCTTCATCTTAGATGAGAACAATTTCTATAGGTTATATTTTAAAGTTTTTTCTAAGAATTTTCTTTATAATTTTGTTAAAAGAAAATTAAACTTTTAATAAAGAAAAATATTAAAATTGTTTTCAAACTTCAAAAAAATGAAGCAACAATTTCAAAGTGTTAAAGGTAAATTCATTCCTCTCTATCTCTATCAAATTGCATGTTCTTGTGGTAAATCCTATATCAAATAAACAAGCAAGTCCATTCAAACACACCCAAAACACACATCATTAACACTAATCATAATCATATCTCAAAATATATCATTACACAACACTCTTTTAAGAAAGCCTCATTAGGATCTTTACTATTAGAGTAATGAGCTTATGTGAAGTTAAAAGAAACAAATATCAAACCCAAAGCCTCATTAGGATCTTTACTATTAGAGTAATGAGCTTATGTGAAGTTAAAAGAAACAAATATCAAACCCATTTAAGCTTAAAAATATTTATTATATTTTAAAACTTTCACATGACTAGAACACTTTAGCCTTATCAATAGTGCACTGTAACCGACATAAGGACCAATAAGATAGATCTATGTGATTGATAGAAAGATAAGTACATTAACATGTAATCTTTTTATACTTTGAGAGTCTGGTTTAATATATATATATAAATGGGCTATGATTGTAAGTGGAGCACACTAAGGTGGAAAAATAATACAAGGATAGGATAATTTATGGTGGATCATCATATGCCTAGAGGATATACAAAAGTAGCTCTTGGGATTTTATGGTTGAGTCGAGTCCTTTTACACCCTGATACATAATTATTATTAATAGCATAGATCCATGTGTAAACCCAAGTATTCTTCATTATTTGTGATATGTTTAGATATATTAACCATGAACTCTTTTCTACAGCTACAAATTAATAAAATCCAGTAGGATTAAATGGCATATGAATTTGCAAGGATGTAAATATGTGTTTGAGAAAATCTCAAAATTATATGAATAATCTTAAATTACTTTTAAGAGATGATTAAATTCTTATTTAGCTGGTTATTTTTAATCTAAGTACAAATAAAAACTTTATTAACTTATAAGAATTTAAACTAATATTAAATAACAACATTAAATTTATGGGCCTGCATACTAAATGATATCATTTGAATTAATGACCTCCAATTTACAACATATGACTTCATAAAAACTGAACCACCAATAAACCATAGAGATGCGGACTATACCCATGTTTATATATATTTATTTATTATTAAACAATAATTTTACTAAAATACATTCAATTTAAAATTTTACTTTATTTAATTTTTATAAAATAACTTTAATTATATTTTATAATTAATTCAAATATACTTCACTCTTTCTCTAATACAAAGATGCTTGCTTGGACAATCCATTTTCATAAATGGATAACCAAAACATATTCCCATAGGTTAACCAAAACTTACTCCCATAAATTGAAGGTTGGTGTGAGTTTGTTGACAGATTTTGTTTACCTTGAAACGGGGAGTTTGTTGTAGGATTTTGATTGTTTTAACAATGTAAAATTAAATTATAGTGTAATTATATGATAATTTATTTTATATAAAATATAAATTAATTATATGATAATTTATTTTATATGAATTATAAATTAATTATATTATTTAAAAAAAATTATACTATTTTATTAAAAATAATAAATTTATTAAATAATTTAAATATTTTATTTTATTTTATTAGAATTGTAAATCATAAATATTAATAATTTTTAAAATTCAAATATAAATATTTTTATAATATTAAAATATAAATATTTATATATATATTATTTTTGAATTTATTTTGTAAGCTAGGATCTATTAGTAGACTTTAAACCAGAAAGAGTCCATTAACCATACATTTATTCACCCTTAGACTTATATTTAAAAATAATATATTTATATTTACAAATAATACAAACCTTACATGAGTTTTGAGAATAGTTTTGAGAATATTTTTCTAAGTTCATATAGTTTACAATTTGAAATGGACTAAGAAAACCATCTTCCTAGATTGCACTAAAAAGCCAAACTTTCAGTGCAATGAAACAAATTTAATGTTTAAGATTTATTAAAAATAAATATCTTAAATTATATTTGATATTTTAGTTAACAATAGCATACCAACTAATTTTTCATAAACCATTACATTTTCACACTAAACAAGTTGACATACTAATTGATTAAGATTTATTAAAATAAATATCATCTGATATTTTAGTTAACAATAACATACTAATTAATTGCATATTTTCACACGAAACAAATTAGGATTTATTAAAAATAAATATCTTAAATTACATTTGATATGTGAGTTCAACGACAACCATTTTCTAATTATACATGTAGCTGCTGCTAAACTTGCTAAAAGCTGCTTTACATAATGTAAAACCCTAATTAAAGCCAAATTTCAACAAAACTCAGACGCTTCGATGCCTTCATTGTTGAAAGCATACATGAAAACAACTTCGGAATAAATATAGTAGTGAAATTGTTTTTCAACTATTTACATGCGAAACTCTCACAATATAATCCACATGCAAGCAGATCAAGGTTGGAAACATACGTAATGAGAATGATGAAAATCCATGCAAACAATGTTCACAGTTTTTCAAAATGATCTCTACACCACTAAGAAAAAAAGGAAAAACAGAAGTAAAGAAGGAGTGTCAAACATGGCAAGAGGCATCATGATCATCTGCGGGTCCAGATGCAGATTGCTTGAAGAACTCAATACAATCTGCAATGGCCTCGTTGTAATGAGAATCCGGGCAGTAGTAAGCATTGTAGAAGTTTATGGTGGCGGAACTAGTTGATGTACGACTGTTTGTGACTGCAGCCTTGGAGTTATTTGTATTATTGGCAGAAGAAGAAAAGAGCAGCCTCAGCAACACTTGTTTGCATCGATCTATGAATCTCATGGGCGACAGACTTGAGCTCCTCAGCTTAATTGGAATTCCCAGCTTCCCCTTCATCCTTCTACTGCTGATCAAATATTATAATAATTATGTTCTCAATCCTGAGAATTTGAATGCCCTCCACTGATTGAGCGAAAATATTTCACAATCTCTCCACAAACTCAAGCTCTTCCTGTGATTTGATGAGCTCCTCCACGTCTCAATCTTTAGATCTCATCTAACTCAAGGTTTCTCTTTATGCAGTGAGAATATGCAGGCATTTATGGAAGTTGGATAAAATATAGAGACCAGAACAAATAGTGTTGTTTATAAAATTCAGTGTTTGTTAGTGATCCACATGCATGCATGTGAAACCATTATGATTATCTAATGTACTGTATCAGTTTTTAGTCCTTGCTGTCGTATTTTTATAATATGTAATTCGGCTATTGGGGCTGCCCTTAAAGTTTTGTGTTGCTATTTTATGTTTTATCAGAGTGGTGAGATGCTTGGCAATAATTAATGGGTCTCCCTGGCCCCTTTGTTTCAGATTTTATAGGTGTCAATAGAGTTTAAAGTGGAAAAATTGTACTGAAACAGTAATGAATGAAAACTGAGGTGATGTGTGATGGTGGGGACTGATAAATGCGGTGGAACTAGAAGGATTGCTTGTGACTTGGGACAGTAGGGTTTGCCAGATGAAATAATAGAATAGAGAAGCTCAGTATTCATGATTTTCATCAGTGCATTCTAACCAGAGGAGGAGGAAGGATGATGCAATCATAAAAGAAGCTCATATTTATATCATGAAAAGCATCTTGTCGATGGTTGATTCACTTTAAGGTTGTATAAAAAAACTCTTTGATTCCACTTTACAGTGTTTAAAGGTTTCATTCAGTAACGATGGATTAGTACATTCTTATTATAATATGCATATGAAAGGAATGATTCTTGAAATGTCTCTAGAACGCAATTAACAACTCTGGTAGGTGATGATAAGTGACATGGAACTACTCTATTACCAGATAAAAATAATGTCTATTGAGAAAGTGATCCAACATTTCTTTTAGTCTTGCAGGTTATCTATTGAAAAGAAATGATAAAATATATAACCCTTGTCTATCGTCACATAACTTTATTCACACAACGGATTATGTTTCTCGTTGGATAATATGGCTTTAAGACAAGCATCTTTTTACACATAACCTTGTAATTTTGTTGACACAGGTTAGAGATTTAACAAGCATCTAAATTCGTGGAGACATGAGGGTCACCTGCCAATTGTTTACCAATGATAAAAAATTCATTGGTTGTTGCAGCAGTCGAGCTTGGCTACGTTTGTTTTCTATAGATTATTTCAAATTTTTTTTCTTTATTAATAAAGCATTGCATAGCATAAATAATAAGTTCACACATGTATAAACAAAATAACAAATGTAATTATTTTAACTTATGGGTTTAGTTTTAGCATACACTCCGCCGGTTTGGCCAATGGGGCAGCCAAGGTGGTTCAGTACTAATGGATTTAGCTGCATCACATTAGATTCATTCATGCCCTATTCAATTGTAACCATTGGGATTTTCAACTCTTTTCTCACACTTTAACGTTGTTGCACCTTTTATGGAGTAAATTTCTCTCCCAAAACGTCTCAACTCATACTTGATCAACTTAGGCTTGGTGCTCAAAATAGTGGGAGTTCAAATTTGGGTATTGTATCAACTAAGTACCATTAATAAATCAAAATCATGGGAGAGCATATATCATACAAATGTATCGCCAAATCATAGGGGCTTTACTTGTTGACTGATATCCTATCACGTTAGTTCATATTGTGAGTTTTAAAATTATCAAAAATTAAACCAATATATTGGACGTATTGGGGGAATGAGGGGTTTAAGGTGGGGTGGGTAGGGTGGTTTATAAGGATTGAGGTATAAAAAGGGGTGGGAGGAGGTTTTAAGTATTAAGAGGGGGTTTCAACAAAAAGAGTTTGGGTCAATATCTCTAGAAATTAAGGGTATTCTTTAATATCCCACGATCGCACGTGCTATGTGAGAGGTTCACTAAGTGAAGTCCCAGTGCACCAAACCAAAATCCAGTTTATCAAGTAATTGAGTGTGGCATACAAATACATCTCCTGATCAGCTTCATTGTATTAAATAGTTGCTTGTGACATACATATGCATCACTTAACCAGCTTTAACCCATTAAGTAGCTGATTCTTGGGTAAAGTTATAACCATAGTTTCTGAACAATGAATTTTACCTTTCTCATTAGTGGAGAAATCAACTATAAGGCAACCTCAAGCACATGGCTCTAACATGGATATGAATTTTCAAATTCCATTTAATAAGGAGTAGATATAAATTTTCAAATTCCATTTAATAAAGGATTATATTTTCTAAATTGATTTTGGAATAATGTTCCAAATTCAAAACAAACAATTTAAAAAACTAATAATAATTGGACCTAGCTGAAATGGGTAAATCACTCTTACCTAATACATTGATTAAAAAAAACAAATAAATTATTAATGTTGTTGAGAATTTTATTATTTATATGTTGATATATGTTTGATTCAATTCTCTTGAATTCAAATCTTAATTTAAACCAACTAATCAATAAGTTTACAGCATTAATTCAAACCAACCAGTTTACAAGATAGGTTTGTCAAATTCATGCAAAATCATCCTTAAATTGTTCTATAAAGTTTTCCATTAAAAAAATCACTATGAAATGCATAAATCACTCTTAGCCAATACATTTGATTAAAAAAAAAAAACAAGTTATTAATGTTGTTGAGAATTTTATTATTTATATGTTGATATATGTTTGATTCACTTTTGTTGAATTTAAACCTTAATTTAAACCAACTACTCAACTAGTTTAAAACCTTAATTTAAACCAACTACTCAACTAATTTAAAACCTTAATTTAAACCTACTACTCAACTAGTTTATAGGATTAATTTAAACCAACCAAGATAGGTCTTTCAAAATCATGCAAAAGCATCCTTTAAATTGTTCTATAAAGTTTTCCATAGAAAAAATATATAATTTAACAAGCTATTCTGTATTCTTTACATTGCCTTTAAAGTAAAGTAAATGTATATCAAAATAAGATAAGAATTTACTTAAAGAGTAATTTTCTATTATTAAAATTTACATACAACTTAACATAGCCAATATAATATATATACAATATTATGACCATATTAATTCAATTAATATTATCACATAATAAAAACAAAGTTGCAAACACTATATTTATTTTTAAAAATTACAAATTTATTAACTATTAAATAAAATTAACAACTAACATCTAATATAATTACATAAAGTTAAACCTATTTTATAACCAAGCAAAGTGCCATACACTATATTTATTTCGAAAAATATAAATTTATTAACCATTAAATAAAATTAACAACTAACATCTAATATAATTAACATATTTTATAACATGGTCATTAGCATAAATCAATCATATTTATAATAATAAATATCCACAACAAACTAACTTAATTACAAGTATATTAATCATTAAATAAAGCTAACAACTAATCCAATATAATTACATTAATTCAAGCATATTTAATAACATAATAAATAGCATAAATCAACCATATTTATAATAATATATCAATATACACACAACACTAATCTTTCCACCATAAATCAATCATATCTATAATAATACACTAGTATAGATCCATCTTAAACCTGGATCTAGAAAGCACCCACAGGGATCCAATTTCTTTAGGTGTAACTTATTTTTATCTTAAATTTTAAATGTTTATAAAAAATTATACCTCAAACATTTTGATCCCTTTAGTGTTTGGTAAATCCGGGTTTAATATGGATCTTTTAATTACTTTTCATTTAGTTCTATTATTGAGTTTTTATTATTTGATAAACATATATATGAATCCACAAATTGCTTCTCTCGATGCAAACAATTTTCATAACACACTAATCTTCATGGTGCTAGATAGTGGTTCCCTCTATAAAATTAACATTCAACTTTTTAAATTATATTAAATCAATTATATATATAATAACACATCAATTTGCACAATGGTGCTAGATGGTTCCCTCCATAAGATTAAAATTCACCATTTTAAATTATATTAAAGATTAAAATCTACCTTTTTAAATTATATGAAAGATTAAAATCCCACCTTTTTAAATCATATTAAAGGTATGTAGGTTAAAGGTTACACCAACGTTATTGTTTCATGTTAAATTTCACCTTTTTAATTATGGAGGTTAAAGGTTACACCAAAGTTATTGTTGCATGTATTAAGAAAAAAAATTTGGGTGACAATTACTACGTTATAACAATCACTGAGTTATGGTGATATTTTTCTAAGTAAAAAAAAATTGATTTTAAATATTTTTTATTAAATATATTTCAAATATTAGATTTTATAATTCATTTATTTACATAATTTTTCTCTAGTTAAGTTATTCATTGTGGGTTATTTTAGATACATTATTATGTCAAATATTTTTCTAAGTGATTATAAATACATTTGGGACCATGGGCTCCTACTATAGTTAAAGACCCCGTTCTATATAATTTATATTATTTGCATTATTTTTACCATGAGTGTTTTTGTGTTTTAAGCGACTTATGTGAGGGAGATTTGTTGTTCATTTATAGGCCAAATACAACGACTTAGCCAAAGGAAGAGAAGTATGTAAACCTTTATTTATGAATCAAAATGGGATTTTCCCCTAATTGTGTTTATGAATAAATCTGGCTCTTATAATTTTCTGGCTCTTGGCTACCTACTCTCTATATGTAAATTACCAATTGTATAATATAAATTTCTATGTTTAGGACACTGTTTATGTGGGAATATTGATATAGTTATTAATTAAGGGTAGAGTTTTAACTATCCTATCACTATTTGCTTAAGGTTTACAAATGATTGTGGGAATCTTTTCTTTCATTTGTTTAGACAAGTGTTTTATGAACATACTTGAATGAATGTTATGGTACTTTTACATGTAATCTTGAGTGTTTTTCATCTTGTCGCCCTAATATGCTATTGTGTTTGGGAACAAAATTGTTTAATTGGATTTCTTGTTGAATCACAATTTTATGGTAAAAAGTTCATTGTAATCCTAGCGTCTTGGCATCTATTGTTTCATTGTTTTATGACATAAGAACATACTTTAGAACTTGTAGGATATGTTAGTCAGATATTTTACCATTGTTTTAAAGCTATTACCTAGATTCAACTTTGGTAATCACTCTCTTAAATGTATGGTCTATTTAGAAATTGTTGGTAAACTTAGCCTTGATTGGAATACTCTATTTATAAAGATAATTTTTTTTTATATACTTGTTATCCCACTCACAATCTACATTCTACAAGGGTAAGTCTATGATTCAATGTTAAATCCATTAACTTAAGTTTGAATATGGAATTAGATTGTATGTATTACCTTTCCAATAATGAAATTTTATAATTTGTAATTCATCAACCACTAAAATTGACTAACTTTGAATTTATAATTTGCAATTCATTAATCATTCAAATTAATGATTTCTCATAGTCCTTTTAGCTATGTCTTTATTAAAACATTATTATCATATAAAAATCATTCAAAAAGGCCACATCTTATTACTTGACCTCTTATTGTCTTGAGGATTAAACATAATGTTCCCCAAATCTTGAACAATATTGTGGTTGGAAGAAGCATATTGTTCCACAATTGTTGGAAACCCAAGATAATTGTAGTATACATTTTATTAACTCTTAGTATATAA
The DNA here is from genome assembly GCA_001517045.1 of Pseudotsuga menziesii. NCBI lineage: Eukaryota > Viridiplantae > Streptophyta > Pinopsida > Pinales > Pinaceae > Pseudotsuga > Pseudotsuga menziesii. The sequence goes on along the minus strand of LPNX010436041.1, from coordinate 462,914 downwards.
AATATTAATAAATCGTTAAATTTTATAATAACCAAATACATCATAAACACCAAGAATATAGAGAAAATATATATGATAAAGTGACATGATTAATTATCCATTATGAAAAGAATCACTTTATAATCCATAATTATTAGAATACAACATCCAACATATATCCAATACAATGATACTCATGTATATATACTCTCTCGTAAGTACTTTTAGAGACTAATGACAACTACTCATTATTATATTTATTACTCACCAAATATCTAGTGACCCTAATCATTACACATTAACTATTCAGCTAGCCGCATTCTATGATTATGGCCAAATCACATCATTGTCAACCTTAGGGAGGCACCTAATATGACTTTAGTTATCCTCCCTGGGTGCATTACATACATCCATACATTAAATATGTTATATACATTAATAATGGTACTCTTCTAGAGCATTGTCATAAACATTTATTAAGCAAATAGTAATATTAATGCATAGATCATGTATCAACCAGACATGAATATCTGTATCTCCTTAAACCTACAATGTTAACAATTATTATTATTACTAACTATTAATCCATAATCAAATGAATGCCCTTATGACCACCTAATGCATTATCTAAGCCATGAACAACAAATAAAAAAAGTAGTATCATTTTCTAAAAACTATAATGCAAACACTAAAAGAAATATCTCAATGAGACTTCACAGATAACTATGTTTCAAACCTCCTTTATTCTTATGGTTCTTGTTGACGATTCTTCCTCCAAGAATTCATAAGTGCAAAGGGATATTACTATTTCTCAAATAGGTCCTTAGCCACAAAAATACATTAAAATTAAATTCTATGTTAAAGTTGTGCACTTACGTACTCTTGCACAAATATGTTTGACTTAACTTAAAATTAAATCCTATGTTAAAGTTGTGCACTTACGTACTCTTGCACAAATATGTTTGACTTAACTTGATATGTAATGTTTGATACACCACACAAAACAATGTTTGTGGTAAGAGGTTTTAGGTAACAGTATTGACAATTTTGTAGCTCCATAATAGGTTTTTTCATGTATGATAATGATCAAGAAGAATGAGGAAAAACAAATAGATTTTATATTTATATCAATGATGTTGATTATTATAATGGTTATTAACATTTATTGAGAGCAATTTTGTCATATTGGACCTTTAAAACGGCGAGGAATTACTTGGTTTTATTTATAATTTTATTTATGTGATAAAAAAGATTTAAGAGGAGTAATCATTTATATCACCATAGTTGTGATGTGTTAAAAGGTTAGGAAGATTAGTATTGTAGAAAATATTTTGAAATTGTGCTTATGGGTATACATAGGACATTCTATGAGAAAGTGATTTTTTCGTTTTCAACCTACTTATTATCACAAAAATGACAAACTATTTCACCACGCAATGTTTTAGGAATAATCCAACACTTGGTTTCACTATGGAGTTCATAAGAATTTTTTTGTATTTAAGCAATGTTGTTTTCTTCTTTATGCTAGTTAAAATAGACATATATTTTTTATATTCTAGATTAGGGTTGATCATCTCCTTATAATATCTTAATTTTCTCTTATCCTCTAATTATTTACCGCACAACAACTTCTCCTTAAATTTAGATGTAATAATAATTTTAATATTATCAATATTATGCAGAGTGATTTCTTCCACGACTACCTAATGATTTAGCCAAGGCATGGTGTCTTTATACCAACATTGCTTAAGTCACATGTTATTTTAACTAGAGTATGAAGCAATATTAAGAAGCATCTTGTCTCCCATGTTATTTATATTGTTATTCTACATTAGGTACCTAGTCATAGACATCCTCTCAATAAGGAAGAGAAACACTTTTATGAGGAGTATAGAGTAAGATGTATTTCCTTTAATTTTCATATTTTATGTTACAAATAACTTTTGGATTTGATCTGTCCTTCTCCATGATTCTCTAGAGATGTTGAAACCCTAAACTTCATGTCGATGTAAGATAATATGAGTGACAAGATTCTCAAAGAGAATTTTATTTTTATCCCAAAACCAAAGGTTTCTTGATTCACAACTATTTTAAATTCCATAATAAGCTTTCCACCCTACCTAAATATTTTTGTCCGTGCCATGTTTCCAATTAAGGTTGTGAGGAAGATGGATTGTGATATATTTGTATGCAATCACTTCCTCTAAGTTGTTGTTGTCATACATGAAATTAACATATAAGTGATCTATTTTGGGATTTGATTATCATAACATTTTTTTTGTCAATGTAAAGGGTCATAGCCATACTCAGAAAAAGTCCTTGAAAATTTTGTATGTTGATATAATTGGCACTTATCTCCATAGAAAAATGTCATCAATGTAAAGAAGAAGGATGATGACAATATTAGCCAAAGTTGTGCTAGCACAACCTGCATCTCCTAGACAACCATCTAGCTTGTCAAAGTATATATAAAAAAGGGTAGGGGACATGGGACATTCTTTCTTGACTCATATATTGCAATTAACTTCTTCTAACCAACCCTCAGAGTTACTAAACTTGGAAACAACCTTCTGATACAACCTTATCACAACAACTCTCAACGAAAAATGGACTTTTAGCTATACAAATATATTCCAAAGGTTAGGTCTAGGAACTATGTCAAATGTTTTTCTAAAGTCAAGAAAGGAACATAGAATATTAGTTTTATTATTAGGACACTCCTCAACAATGGTCTTAAGCCTTAACAAGTGGTCCATAATTGAATGATAACTCATAAATCCTTCTTAGATTTTATTTTTGTTTTCATGACTTTCTAGCCGTATGTTGATCTCCTTTTCCAAAATAATTCCATATAAGTTGGCTAAAATAGGGCTAATCACAATGGTCCAGTAGATGGATTTTCTTTCTCCACTTAAAAAAATAGAAACAGTGAGGCTTTATTTCCCAAATTTAGGGAAACCCTACTTAACTACTAAATTGAAGAGCTTGTGTATGTGAGGAATGACGATAGGCCCACCTTTTTTTAATATTTTTGCTTGGTATCCTTCTATGTCCTTAGCTTTCCATTTTGTGAGCTACTTCACCCCAAACTCTATGTTTTCTAAAGACAAAACTTCTTCTTCTATAGAAAGGGTTTGAATGTTGTCCAAGACATCAGGAGATTCATAAAGTTTTTTAAGGTAGGAATTTCAGTCATTCAAGGAAATCATGTTGTTTTCTTTAGTTTTTCGGCTTAGAATTTGTGTCTAGAAGTTTTTAGGATCTATCTTATCTTGATTTACATTTATATAGTACATATTTTCTTTTAATAAGGGATTTGTACGTATATATCTTGTCATATTTGAAGGACTCGTTAGAAGCATCCATAATGGTTTTTCTATCATGCTTGCAGACTTTATCATACCAAGGGTTAGTCATTCTATTTTCCTTTCTACATGTCACCACGATAGAGAACTTGTTAATGTAATTAAAGAGGGTCATGGTAAAATTATGATAGAGGTCTTCAATATTGTCATTATTTCATAGCATTTAATTCATTATTTAAATCCCGTAAAAATATATCAGTTTTATTTTAATTGAAAATCAAGTGCTTTTGGTTTATTATAATTCTTTGTTGTGGGGCCTATGTGCTTCAAAGTCGGGATCATGGTCATTGAAGGTGTCAAAAATTATTATTTGCTTGTATACGAGGATATTAGATATCACATAACCTACAACACTACTACCAATCCCATGGATATCAAACATCTAGTTTGATTTCGACCACTTCATTAGACCATTACAAATGATTAGATCTTGATAGCTACAGAACTTGATTAGCTCAACAAACAAATTCTCTAGCAAGTCTTCAACGTTTCTTTTGTATCTGCTAGCTAATACAAGGTCATCATCTAGCCATAAAGGATTGGGGTTGAAGCATTTCTTAAGATAATAGCTTGGTTAGTTCTTATTCTAGCTTTAGCATGTGCATAATTAATGTAAAGATTCAAGTGAATAAATATTTTAATGAAGATTATACCTACATAGATTCATTTAAATAGCATATATAATCTCTACACAAGAAAAATATTTCTTAAAAAAGTCATAAAAGATTTTCTCTCTCTGGATGAGGTTTAAATGGATCTATGTTACTTTAAAAAACTATTAACCCTAAATAAGTAAAGGTCACTAAAAGCATCATTAAAATAAGATATATCCATCTTAAACATGAATGTGTCATAGAGTATGAAGGATCAAACTTGTGTATATATAATTTAATCTTATGGCTTGTATTAATTTATTCATATTGAAATGATAAAAAATTACACTTTAATAAATCTGATTCTTATAAATACTTGATAAATCTAAACTTTACGTTTAAAATAGATTTATTTTTTGTCTTTATATACTATTTTCCTATTAAGTATTTGTTTTTAGTTATTAAGTACCTAATAACAATAGGTATAACAATATGTTATTTTTTTAATTATTCTAATCACGTCTCTAAACCGTTTGCATAAATTAGATTTTTACTTAACTATTTAATAACTTCTTGCTTCATTGTTTCTCACAAGTAGCAAACTACGTATGGGTTAAACTGTAGTTTCTTTTGTTTTCATTTGCATAAATTAGATTTTAACTTCATTATTTAATAATATCAGTCGTTAACATTTACATTGTTTCTCACAACTAGCACAATGTATGTGCTAAAATGTGTTTTCTTTTGTTTTCACTGCAGCGGGGGGTTTTTCAAGCTAACATACAAGATTAGGAAAGAAGACTTTGGCTCTCTTGTAAAGTATGTGAATGTTTATTTGGGTTAAGTCTTACTAGAAGATTCCATTAGTTCTAGATGCATTGTAGAGTTTAGGGGAAATGAGGCTTAGCACAATATAAATTGTAAACAATGGCTTATTAGGGTTGGTTAGAAGAAATTAGACCGTGGAAGCATAGGCATAGACCATTTTCATGGTTAGAAGAAATTAGACCATGGAAGCATAGGCATACTTAAAAGCATTTCCATGTAGTTATGGAAGCATGGGATGGATATACTTCTATGACACTTGTAAGAGTCCTTTCATATAGGTCAAAAGTTATGTCAATTATCTTTTCGCCGTCCTCTCATCTTCTTTGGGATCTATCACCCATTTTCAATATAGAGTTTTTCTTACACGACTTAGAGTTTCATGTTGTTCTCCCCATTACCAATTATCAAACTATGAAAATAACCTAAAATTAGAATTGTGAAGGGGAAATATCATACATTAGAGTGAAAAGGACGCTTGTAGGTGAGCACATAGGCTAGACAAGAGAGGAATCTTTACCCACTGTATATTTGCTACACTTGAATGCTTGAGAAGCCATCAATTAATGTTACAAGAGGTTCTCCAACAACATATAGTGAGTTGGACTCTTTTTGCACACTAGTAGTAAGCAATGTAAGGGTTGGATTTCTTTAGGGAACTATGGAGCAGTGAAGGGAAATGCCTTCCTTGTGTTATGTGGGGTAGTAGAAGAGAGTGCTATGGTTGAGATGGTTGAATAAGATTCATTTAATTGCTTAGTGGTGAGTATTTTGGCTAGTCATGAGAGGAAATAGGTTTTGAGGTAAGAGAGAGAATCATGTAGGTGAGTCCTTCGCCCTAGTGGTCTCATAGTCGGCTTGATAGTGGTATATCTAGTTGATAACTATGGTTGGATGGAAAATCTCTCTTACACAACCAGTTGCTTGGATATTATTTAGTTAAAAGATAAGTATCATCTTTGTCTATGAATGTGAAATGATTTTATTTACTTCTTGTGATAAATATTATTGTTTATGCATGTTGTGTGTGAATAAAGTTTTATTTTCATTGTGTTTTACATGCATGCACTTGCACATGCATTTCTTAGTTATGAATTTGAATAATGGCTCAAGGGGAAAAAAATAAAAACTTAAAATTTATAATTGCCCCCCCTATGGTAGGAATGATGGATGGGGATGTTAGAGAGTATTATTAGAGATCTTATGTAAAGCACTAGGGTTGTATGGGCCAGAATCCACATTTACAAGCAGAAATCAAAGTCTCCATATGAAATGTTTGACAAAATCATTCTATGAAAAAACATGTATTTTAATTGTTATATGGTATTTTACTGTGGGGGTTTTCACATTGGTAAGACACTGTGTTAAATCTTCTGGATTTTCATTGTAGTGATATTTAAGAAACGCCAAACATTTTGAGTGCACAATACACCCATCCTTGGGGGATCATAATGAAGATGTAAGAACTATAGAAGAGAGTAGGTAAATATGGTAAGTTATACATAGAGGAGGAGAGGGATTATTAGTTAGTGTTAAGGTGCCATTAATGAGACATTGGAGGAAAGCCTCCAAGGTTTAAGGAAAAATAAATTAAAATTCAGTATTTATGTTAGATTAAATAACCCTCCTAGAGCATGTTTTGATGAGTCTAATGGTCCAAACCACACTCAAATCCAACTCCTGAGTCAACCATGAGTCAAAACTCTATATTTGGGGTGTATGTCCAGATTTGGGGGTGCATTCCTTTAATTGGGGGATTTTTACGCTGATTTAAGGAGGATATCAATTAGAACTAGATTTGCTCCATTAATTTAGTTCTAACTAAACTCTAGCTGACCCACAACACTCATTATCCCCACAGTTAAGTCAGTAGCGCCCTTGTTGACTGATTTTAGGGGCATGCATGGTCTTATTTAGTTAAGTGAGTGATCAGTGAGTTCCTTAAATAGTTAACTCGATATAGGCATGCATGCATGACTAATTGGAGTTATCTACTCTAAGTTAAGCCCGATTAGCCTTCTTTGCATGGCATTGACAAATGGAATTTCCCTCCAACCTAATTGTAATTCCCTCCTCCCATTTAGTTAATGAACTTGACCATTCTTATTATATTCCATTCTGATTTCTTGTGTAATAATCTGAGTTCTATGTTATAGCATTTATTACATGATTTTGATGGATGATTTGATTCACATTGTATATCTATTGTTTTATGTACCTAGATTTATAGATGTTCAAACCTTATACAATATCAAAGAACAGAGGGTACTAAACTAGTTAGCATTCAATGGTTTCATGTTAGTTATCTAGCTTGCATATTGAGAGGGCCTTTTACAACCAGGATTTTGTGACCATCAATAAGATGGCTTTTTCAGCCACCCAAGAAAACTTTTTCAGCCACCAATGAAGGATTTTGTAGCCACCAATGAAGGATTTTTCAGCCACCAAAAAGGATTTTTCAATGACTACTCTTGCGTGTTGAGGAAGGCTTTTTGCAAGCCACCAAGAAGTATTTTTGCAGCCATCAAAGAAGTATTTTTGCAGCCACCAAAGAATGATTTTTATAGCCACGAAAGAAGGATTTTTGCAGCCATCAAAGAAGGATTTTTGCAGCCACCAAAGAATGATTTTTATAGCCACGAAAGAAGGATTTTTGCAGCCATCAAAGAAGGATTTTTGCAGCCACCAAAGAAGGATTTTTATAGCCACGAAAGAAGGATTTTGCGCCATCAAAGAAGTATTTTGTAGCTACAAAAGAGGCCATTTATAGTACTCATTTATAGCCACCAAAGAATGATTT
>LPNX010436041.1:359878-429538 GCA_001517045.1 Pseudotsuga menziesii | reverse complement strand
ATTAGCCCCTATGGACCATTTTTTGTCTTTTGATGTATCATTGACCATCCCTAAAAACATTAGAAAAATGATATACGCGGCATTTTCCCCGATAACCACGTACATACACAGATATTCCCTCTATATTCGCGTACATCGAGATGTGTACATAATCCAAAATCCTTTGGAGCGTTCCTTGACTTGGATCTGACTCATATGATTCCTGGCCTTCCATATGCCTTGATATTGCACGGATTCGACCTTTCAGTATCCATTTGAAAAGCTATATAAGGAACCCATTGAGACATTGAAAGCATAAGAGAGAATTGAGAGTATCGAAACTATAGTCCATTGTTTCCAGAACTTATGCTTGAGTCTGCATCCCTTTGTCCCTTGGAGCACTGTTGTGTTCTTCCCAAGCTTGCCTTTTGCTAGTAAGCTTGCTATCGAAGTGATGGAGTATTGAGGTGGTGGAGGCCCAAGTGGGGGATTCAGTTTCTCCAGTTCGCAGTCGTGCCCTCAGAGGTTGTCACTTGTAATCTCTGATTCATATTAATAGAAATATCTTTTCCTGTCCAGTAATGTGTATTTGAATGAATATTGTATCCATTGGAATATGTCAAATGCTTATACATTATTGATTATATATGCTAGAATAGATCTAACACCATGAAATATAGTATGCTTGTATTGTTTACTTGTTGTTGAGGATGTGCTATAACAATTCAAGCTGAAGATTGGAAAGCTCAATGGGGATCTACTTCAGCCGTCCAGAATAAGGTACGAGGTTCGATCCTTTAGTGTTAGATGTTTTTATTTCTATTGCATATTGGGAAAGAATGATTTCTGGAGTCTAGCTGTCTGTTGTGGTACCCCAAGCCATAGGAATTTCTCTTCGTAATAGCATGTGTTTCACAGACCATAAGCTCATCACAAACATACTTTTTCACACATGTAAATAAATAAAATCAATCAACATAAAAGTTTTTCATTAAACATCCAAAAAGTGACGTCATAATACATAAGTGTCATAATACAAAAATTGGGCTTCTGAGCCACCAAAATATAATACACTGTAGTACAAAAATGTGTCACTCCTAGGTATCTAAGCATGGGGAGGAGGAGGGGGGTTCTGATCATGGAAAGTCACCACAGCTCTAGCTAGTTGTCGAAACAACCGCACCCATGCTCGTGGTACACCTACCACCTGACGTTGCATGGCCTCAGGCAAGTCCTCAACTTGCGCCATGGGTACTCTATGTGTCAGCCACACAAAGTTTGTGTGGATTCTTTGGAGCGTCCGCTCCGCATCCACACCCATAATTTCATCTCCTCTTCCCCTCTGTCTATGATGAGGGAAACCATCAGGCCACCGTGGTCCTACATCTGCATACATATGACAAGTTGTCACTATGTGTCATCACACAAAAACATGTCTTTTGGTTCCATATATAAAAAAACACAAAAAATAATTAAATAATTCAAAAAACTTTAAAAAGAGGGTTGGGATTCGTTACCAATGTCACCGTATGTTGCTCCTGGTGGTAGGGGCATGTCAGGATCTCCCCAAAAATCTATCCCCACATAGGGGTAATCATCGATGGAAACTATCTGCAGCCACCACCATGGAAAGAAATCAGCTGGGTAGGGGTTAGACACCCTACCTCTATCCAATCTATGTATCGCATCTACCCAACGTCGTTGGGCCGGATCTTGAACCCCATGAGGAGGAATGTCAACTCTAGGGCTTAGCCCCGGAACATGCTCGAAGAAGAACGTGCTCAGTATACTGTTGAAACCGAAGTTTCGTACCCTATCCATCTTGCAGTCACTGAGTTGTTGCTTCATGTTACTCAACAGCGCAGTACTCCAATCGTAAACTATGGGTCTCATGCACTCCACTGCATAGAACATCAATGGCCGCGAGGCCTAGTGGAGTGAGGCTGGCCCTGCTATCCTGCCGAGTGCCAGTAGTATGGCCTTCAGGCCTAGTACCTGGATGGATTTTTTTGGGATCTAACTCCCAACCTTCTCCGTGTCCATAAAATAGTATAATGCAATATACTCGTCAATGGTGAGGCCACCTCCGGGCCCGCGAGAGCGTAGGTTCACCACCTCTCCCCGTCGGGACAATCCTGTAATGAAGTATATGTCCTCCACCTCGATCGTGAGGGACATTTTGTCGATTTTAAAGGACTCTGAGTCAGGATCCCAGTAGTATACTAGCATCTGCAGTAGTATTTTTTTGGCCCTCAGGCTGCCAAGACACCAAAACTTATATAGCCCACACGCACGTAGAGCTTATTGGGCCATTAGATCGCCCCATACAGCTTCTTCTACATCCTCGTGTTCTCTCTCCCTCCATTCTAAAACCATCCTACACATTTACATTAATTTTTGGTCAATATTTGTCTTCAAAAACCTCCAACGCATCCAGATACACAACTGTTTACAAAACAGCCGCGTATGTACATGGGTTTGGGCCATTTTTCCGCGTATAGCCAGCCCTATACGCGGAAAAATGCTCGATTTTTGCGTGGGCCGAAGCGACTATCTTAGAATGGCCTAGAAATTTATTTTGACCATGGAAATTGAAAAAAATTACATGCAAATGGAAGAGCAAGGCATGGGAAGTTACCTAGAAAAAACGGTGTCAGATTTCGTCGGACGAGACTCCAGGAATTCATGTTTGAAGTTCTAAGCTCAATTGGGTAAAAATTTCAAATGATATATAATTTTTGAACTTTTTACTATTTATAAAAAATTTTGAAAAATTTTGAAAATTTTTACCCCCTTTCTATAGTTTTGAACCGTTTCTGGCCCTTTTGGACCATTTTTGACTAATATGATGATGTAGGAGACCGTTTTGAGCACTGTTTCGACCATCATGTTTTGATATGTTCATGCCGATTTTAGGTATGATGTTTAAAATGGCATATAGGTTAGATGTCACCTCCGTTTGCATTTTGCATGACCCTATCACCATTTCATTATAACCTTAGGTACGAACCCATTTTATCCTGTCACAAAACCTTTTTGTTGTTTTAGAAGTGACATGATGTGAATGGTAGAGTTTGACCTTACATGGGTGCCCTAGTTAGCTCCTTGTTTTATTTGGTGCCCATGCCGATAGTTTTTCCTTTAGGGTGTGGGAGTTTGTCATATAGTATCTCCATGTATTTTCACAAGAGCCTCATACTCCTCTTGATATTTTTGATGGCCTTATTCCCCAAGGACTCCATTATTTCAAGGTGTAATTGCATTATCATGAGCGTTTCCTGCCTCATTGAGCCTTATGCCAGCTTCCCTGACTTTGAGTATAAGCCATATAGCCCGAGATTGTCTCATGTCTAGCCACACAGATCCATTTTGTATATCCTTTGCATTTTGATTCCCTATTTTTACCGGGAGGGGACTTTCCCCCGAGTGTCGCTATCCTACACATGTGTCCTTGCATTGAGCATAGGTATGTTCCGTTGCTTGGAATTAGCTTGTTTGTCCCTTGACACTCATCTCCTCCTAGTCTATAACTATAAATCACTTTTATTCTTTTTCAAGCTTTTCAAAATATTTGAAAAAGTCCAAAAAAAATAAAAAAACCAAAAAGACGGACAAGAAAAGATGTTATCTTTGGCAGCAGTCGAGTCGTGTCACCTTCGAATAAAGCACTGTATATCACATCCATTGGTTGGGTTAATAGTTTGACTTTAGGAACTGTACTCGTTTCTCTGAGTTTATGGAGCCTCTGTCAATGCCTCCTGTGTCATAGAAATGTCCCAGTTTTGTATATCAAGTCTATGCTACTTACATTCAGTCACCATTCACCGTTATGCTCTTGTTTGAATGAATTTGAAACCTGAGTCGGCTATTCCTCAGTTATCTTGACTTTGCATGTCGGCCATTCCCAGTACGGTTACTGGTTCGTGCACATTGTGATAGATTCCTTCCACATTATACAGCTTTGCTAAGTACCTCGTGTTGGATGATGGGGGAGGCCTTAATTCCCTCCTTCCAACGGATTTCATCCCATTGACTTTAGATCATTTATTCTGGGATATGAATCTAGAGTCATTTTGAGTGCCTTGAGACTTGTAGTCATCAGTGGCAAGTTCTCTCTCCATTGACAATTTTTGGGAATACATCAATGTCCCCTGATCGATGGATTCTCTCAAGTGTTAGATTTCAATGCATTTATTCACACTTGTTAGTTTGCACTCTAGTACCTTGATTCCCATTTTCATTATCGGTGGGTGATCTCGCGTCTGTTAACTGTATACATCAATGACCGGTAATCAGAAGATGGACTACTATGTTCGACCTTGACACCTCTATTCACATAGTAGGACATGTACTCGTAGCGGTTTGTGTAGAAGACCTTCCAGACTTGTGGCATCTCATATATGCTACCTCCTTGATCATGCTAGTGTTCATGAGATTTCAGCTCCTGTGACTTGATTCCAGTATATGTCAGATATTTCCATCCATTTTGGAGATCTTGATCCATTATATATCTTCAGCCTACATGGAGATCATGATCGTGTGTACATCTTCATCATGGAGATTCTGAGCTATCTATATTTTATGTGGCGATGACCACACATGTCATATTTTGTAGCATGCCTATTCATGGCCATTGTACTCTTATGTATCCGGGACTACTACATCTACTTGTAGTTATGTGTAGAGTTTGATCATTGTATTGTACTGATTGGATGGTTGGGTATTCCACTGGGTTCTTCATCACTCCACTTCTGGGATGGACCTATAATGTATTTCGGCCATCGTATGACCCCTCTGACCTCACACATTAGGGGGCGTCTATTACATCTGATTTTACCACACATGGTGGATCACACTTTTATGGCCTTCCTTGTCCCTCTGCAGACTCTTTAGACCCCATGGACCATTTTTGTACTTTTGATGTTTCCAATATCATCCCTAAAAACATGCAATAATTGCCATACGCGACTTTTAATCCCTTTCTCACGTATATACGTGGATTTGACCCTTAAACCCGCGTACATCGAGATGTGTGCAAAAGGCCAAATGATTTTGGAGTTTTCCTTGATGTGGATCCGAGTCACTTGTCTCTTGGCCTTCCATATTCCTTGAGATCACTCATATTCAACCTTCCATTACCCCATTTAAGAGCTATATAAGGAACCCTTTGGATACATTGAAAGGGAGGAGTCGAAGAGAAAGAAAACTATAGTCCATTGTTGCCGAAGCTTATACTTGAGTCTGCATCCCTTTTTCCCTTGGAGCACTTTGTGTTCTTCCAAAACTTGTCTTTTTCTTTTGAGCTTGCTATCGAGAGATGGAGGATTGAAGTGGTGGAGGCCCAAGTGGGGGACTCAGTTTCTCCAATTCGCAGACGTGCCGACAGAGGTTGTCACTATTGTAATCTTTGTTTTATATTAATAGAAATATATTTTCCTGTCCAATAATGTGTATTTAAATGAATATTTGATTCATGGATGTTTGTAAATGCTTACATGTTATTGATTATATATGCTAGAGTAGGTCTAACACAATTATATATAGCATGCTTGTCTTGTTTGCTAAATGTTAAGGAAGCAAATTGCTAATACAAGCGAGAGTGGAAAAGCTCAATGGGTATCTACATCAACCGTCTGGAATAAGGTACGAATCGATATCCTTTAGTGTTAGATGTTTGGTTTCTCTTGCATATAGGGAAGGATTGATTTCTGGAGTTAATCTATCTGTTGTGGTACCCCAAGCCATAGGAATTTCTCTCTGTAACAGCGGATGGAAGGATTTTGACAAATAAATTCTTGCGTCGAGTTGTTTTCAGAGCGTTTTCCAAAGCTAAAAAATCTAGCATCTCTATCGAAAATAATGGTCATTAGGAGGCCATAATGTTTCCACACATGTTCGAAGAAGTGCTAAGAACTCAGTTGTGTTGTCATAGTCTTCTTGCATGGTATGAGTATAGCCATCTTGGAAAATATATTGAGTACTACTAAGATCATGTCATGATGATGTTTGGTAGTAGGATATCCGATCAAGTAGTCCATATAAATAGATTCCCATGGTCGACTAGGAACTGGAGGAGGTGTGTACAGTCCTTGTCATTGATTCAACAGTTTAGTAATGGCACAGACCACACATGATCGGATGTACTTGTTGACGTCATATTTAAGTTAAATCCAGTAAAAATACTTTTGGAGGATAACAAGTGTTTTTGCGACTCCAAAATGTTCTCTAGTATTGCTGTAGTGTGCATCCCAAATGAGCTTCTGTTGGTGCTCACCGGTCAATAAACAAAGTTGTCCAAGCTTGTATAGCAAGGTGTCTTTCAGGAAGTAGTCAGTAGTATACAATGTGTCGATCTAAAGCAGTCGATAAATTACGAAGAAGTCACAATCTACTGAATATAACTATGGACAACTAGTGTTGTCGTAACCCTACATACTCATCAATGTAAACATTAGAGTAATGGGTGGTCGCCTAAGACAATCAGCTGCGCCAATGGATTTTCCTTTACAATACTTAATTAGAAACTGAAATTGTTGTAGGTAATTAATCCACCTACGTTGTCGAGTTGTCTGTAGTTTTAACTAGGACAGAGCGAACTGTAGAGGCTTATGGTCAGTGAGGATGATCGTTTCCTTGCTAATAATGTAGTGTCTCCATTGCTTAAGATATTTCACAATGGCATACAATTATTTTTCATACATTGGATACCTTCTGACGGTTTCATTGAAAGTTTCGGAATGAAACATGACTAGGTGACCTCACTAAATGATCACTGCATTGAGAGTATAGTATGATGCATCCGTCTCAATCTCAAAGGGATGGTGCAAATCAAGTAACACAAGTATTGGTGCATAACAAATATTTTTTTTAGTTGGTCAAAAACTTGTTGTTGTGTCGGTGTCCATTTGAAGAAAGTTTTCCCATTTCCTTTCATCAACTGATTCAAAGGCCATGTGATGTGGTTGAATCCAAGTATGAACCGTTGATAGAAATTCGTGAAACCAAGAAAAATTCTTAGTTCGTGAATGTTTGAGGAATGGGCCAATCTTTGAGGATCTATACTTTTTTTGGGTCGACATAAATCCCTGCGGAGTCAATTACATACCCAAAATATTTGATGTTGGTCATTGAAAATGAGCATTTGTCCATGTTCAGATATAGTCAATGTTGTTGGAGAGTGTTGAGGACTTGTCGAATTTGTTTGACATGTTCTTCCCATGATCAACTAAAAATTAGGATATCGTCGCGATATAAAATGACACATTTACCGATGAAAGGTCGTAGAAGGTCATCCATATATCTGATGAAGGTTGCAGGTGAATTGGTTAAGCCGAAAGGAATCACTAACCATTCAAATAATCCTTCCTTGGTATTGAAATCTGTTTTCCATACATCAGTGGACTCAATCGGAATTTGATGATATCCCAACTTAAGGTCTATTTTCGTAAAGAACTTAGCACCTTTCAGAATGTCGATGAGTTTATCTATCTGTAGAAGAGGGTGTCTGTTCTTTACTGAAATTTTATTGAGAGCCCGATAATCAATGCACATGCACCAAGCCTCGTCTTTCTTTAGAACTAGAATGACTAGACTTCCACAAGGAGAGGAGATGGGGCGAATATGACCCTTGTCAATCAAATCTTGGATTTTCCTGTGAATTTCTTCGTTCTTGAGAATCGATCTTCTGTAAATAGATGCGTTAGGTAATGAAGAACCAGGAACAAGTTCAACAGAGTGTTTTACCTGAAAATGCATAGGTACTTCGTTCGTCTCTTGAAATATGTTCTGGTATTCCTCAAGAATGTGGCCGATCTATTATTGTTGTCGAGAGTTGCGTCGGTCGGTAAGTTGACTTGTTGTTGCAGTTTTCCTGGAATGTTGAGGATTTATCATGTTTAATACAAACTATTGAGCATGATTGATAAGATTCTTTGTTTGTTTGAAAGATATCGTAGCAACCATTAATGTGGGTTGTCACTATGGTATATCGTACCATTGATTATGAGTTTTGGAAATCATTTTCTAAGGCCATGACTAATATGTACCGTGTCGATCCCATAAGTAAGGTTTTATAAACAGGGCGTTGGCTACGGAAAGTGGTGCCACGTCACATATTAATTTATTTTCAAAAGGATTAATGAAGTAGGTGAGTTTGCATTGGCATGTGATTCTTAGTTCCTATCCATCCTTCATCCAACCGATATTGTAAGGATGAGAATGTGGAGTGGTGAAAAGACCTAATTTCTTCAGAAACGAAGTTCTTCTGACTACCATTATCCACAATTAGATGTAATGGATTTTTCTGAACCCATATCCATGTATGGAATATGTGTTCTCATTCCTCCTCATCAAGGATAGTCGAAGTGGTTGAAGTCGAATCCAATAGGGTTCATGCATTTGGAACATATTTTACTAGGGTTCTGGCGGACAAGTCGAATGTCAACAATTTTTCCAAAAATGCCTTTTGAGCTTTGCATTCTGACGTATCATGCCATGTTGAATTTTGATAATCACACCATTTCCTGGTGGGAGCTTGTTTGTTGTGATCCATCCCATCTTTAATAAAGTTATTCTTTTGATGATCAGGATTTGGCGGGGTCAACTGAAAAGTGTTCTTAAACTTGTCGAAGTCGACTAGTGACTTCTTGTCAGATGTTCGACCTGCTGGCTTATTCATGAAATGTGCTTTTCCTTTTTGTTTAGCTCAAAGCTTGTTGGCATAATGAAATGCATCTGCAAGCATACTGACAGTAAAAAAATCCATCTCTTACTAAATGTATGGGGATAAATTGCTGACGTACTTCAGGACAAGCAATTTTTCTTCTTCTTAGACATCAATTCTAGCCATGAGTAGATAGAACCCGTCGGTGTAACTCTGTACAGACTCATACTTCCATTGCCTTAGCTGCTACCACTTCTTATACTTCTATTCAAGACACGTGGGTGAGTAGAACTCCTTTCGGACATATTCAAAAAAAATTTCCTATGTGTCTATGGGGTCGCCTTCTTTTTCCATCTTTGTCAACAAATTTTCCCACCAATAGTGTACGAAGGTTGACATATTCAAGGATGCAATGGTGATATTTTCCGCTTCGGAGAGTTAATTCACATAGTAGCAAGATTCCAGTTGTTATACCCAGATGTTGACGGATTCTGCGTCAATCTTTCCTTCAAGATTCGGTATGTCCAGATTCATTTACACTTTGAAGGGGATGGTTTTATCAGACTGAGGTGGCGTCGAGGATTCCCTAGAGTTCAAAGCAACTCGCATGAGAATCTCGTTGAACTGGGAGAACATTTCGTTCTGTTGGTGATCCACTTCTTTTTCTATGAGTTGTTATGTATCGTCAGTTGCATGTCTATTGTCTGCTTCTTCGACCATATTTCCTGAAGTCAAAGGAAGTTTCTTCTTGTGTTGCGAGCTTGTTTGAACAAAAATAAATTAAACAACTTCAATGGAAGTGTTGAACGGTAAGTTAAGATCTAAATAAGATCAAGCTTTGATACCAATGATCCAGGTTGTTCCCAGGTGCACATTGGGGACAACAGTCAATTGAATGAGTCGATCACTGTTATGGCAGAAGCATATAAAAAGAACAAGCAAAACATGAAATACATTAGGTCGACAGAAAGTATGCGCACAGACAATATGCAAGAATTCGAACCAATTTCTATTATTACTTCTTCTCTATGAAGGTTGGTTGATTGTTACAATAATGTACATGTTTATATAGAGTGTTCAGACTCTTGGGTGACTACCTGTTACGTTTAGTTACAAGAATTTATAACAGGTCAAGAAGTTCAACCATCATAGATGACTGGAAGACAGAGACATTTAGTCGATGTTCAACAAGTGCAGATAAGGCATGTCAAGATGTTGTATGTTGAGCGCGAAACCTATCAAGGTTGGTTGTGTCAAGGTGAGGAATTGTTGAACCTGTCGAAGCAGTTGTATTAGTAAAGTAGTCAAAGTGCTAGACTTTGTCGAAGTTCGACAACATGCCAACTGCTCGTTGGATCAATAAAGACATATTTTAAGGAGACTCCTTAAATAATTTTTTCACAGTCTCTTTTATGGGGGGGTTTCCCATGTGTTTTTTTCCCTGTTTCCAAGTTTTAGAGAATTTTATGTGTGCATGGTTACCTAATATGGCCACAAATTGTCAGGACCCATTTTTTTTACTTAGTTGTTTTTACCTAGTTAGGTTTTTGTGGGGGTGCTTGAGTAAATAACTCTCCTAGAGCATGTTCTGATGAGTCTAATAGGTAAAAACACACTCAAATCCACCTTCTAAGTCAACCATGAGTCAAAAAATTAGATTTGGGGGAACCTCCCCTGATTTAGGGGTGCCTTCCCTGATTTGGAGGCGCATTCCCTGACTTGGGAAATTTTTACCCTGATTTAAGGAGGATTTCAGTTAGAACTAGATTTGCTCCACTTGTTTAGTTCCAACTGAACACCAACTAACCCATAACACTAATTAGTTCCTCATTTAAGTCAGCAACACCCTTGTTGAGTGATTTTAGGGACATGCATGGTATTATTCAGTTAACTGAGTGATCAATGAGTTCCTTACTCAGTTAACTCAGTCTAGGTGTGCATGCATGACTATTTGGGGTTATTTGTTCTAAGTTAAGCCTAACTAGACTTCTCTACATGGCATGGACAATTGAAATTTCCCTCCAACCTAATTCAAATTGTCTCTCTATAAATTGTAATTCTCTAGTCTCATTTAGTTATTGAACTTGATCATTCTTATTCTCTTTCTTTCTAATTTTTTGTGTAATAATCTATGTTAAAGCATTTATTATATGATTTTTACATATCTGTTTTGTTTATATAACTAGATCTATATGTTCAAATCTTATATTTAACATAAGAATAGGTTAGAAGTATTTGTATTGTTTATATAACTACTCTTTAATAAGGACCCTTTTTTCCTAACCTTCTTCATAAGCGTACGGTAAGGAGAACAATAGCACCTACCTTCTTTCCTTAAGTCCTGGGGGGATGATCTTGCTTCGTTAGCAAATGGTAAATCTGAAAGCGATAAACTAGGAGCCCCTCCCCATCGACTATATAAGCTAACTCAATCAACAAGGAAAATGGAAGGAATAAGCCCTTACCGAAGAGATTTTAAACAGATTCCTTTACCCAAGTTTACCAAGTCCACCTACACCAAACCACAACAAGGAGAGCCTACAAAAACCTACCGACCAAAAACCATGGGCCTACTCCAAATAGATCTATATGTTCGAATCCTATATTTAACATAGGAATAGGTTAGAAGTCAAAAAGAAAGGGGGTCTTGATCTTAAAAGTAATTATGACCAAATTAAATAAATTATATGAACAGGTATAAATATGTATGTAATAATAAAGTTTAAATAGTTAAATTATCGATAAAGACAATGAAAATTAATTTAAATAATTAAACTATCGATATTAATAATGAAAATTTATTTATTATTAAATGGAAGGGAAATTACCAAATTAATATTAAAATGAGAAAATAGGGAGTTAATTAAAGGGGACTTTGTATGTTGAGAATTAAAAGTTTAAAAGATTAAATAAAAAGGTTAGATAAAGAAAAAGTAATGAGAATGTAAAATTATTATAAAGTTAAAAGTATGTTTTAAAATGTAATTACAATAAAAGTTTGTTTTAAAAAAATTAAGAAGAGAAGGTGGAGTGGAAAAAAAACATGTGGGTAAAATTAAAAAAGGGTGAAGATCACGGGGAGAGGATAAACAAGACGATAAAATAAATTGTGAATGGAAAAAGGAGAAATTTTTTAACTTGTGTATTTTAATAAAGAAATGAGTTACATTTAGTGGTCCATGGTAGGAATGGTAGATTAGTTTGAGAAATTTTGGGAAAAAAATCAAAATTTGCATAGTTATTAATGAAATTTTTTTGTTATAGTTTATGATAGAGAAATTTTTAGAATGGATGAAAAGACCATGTGTAATTTTGTATTGGGTATCTATTACAAAAAAAAAAAAAGTATTACACATTTATGAAAATTTGAAAAATTGGTTTGAGATAAGCCCCACCAATCCACGTGGATGAACTTGTGATGTGGAGGATCCACATGGAAAGGGGGTGTGACATGGACTATCCAAGTCAAGTAGGTGCACATGTAGCAGGTTTAAAGCAGGGTTAAGTAACTTCAATGGAATTTAAGTGGAGCTGAGTGGATGTGGTCAAATTAGGGTCCGTCATGGATGGTTGAGATCAGCTCAAGCAAGTTCTAAGGGAATATCTAGATCATCCATGCAAAAGTATAAAATCAGAGGGTTATACCTGGGGTAGTGTCACAAACATCCCAGATTGATCGGTTATATTGGAGTGCAAGATCCTTGCTTAGAATTCACCAGGATGGAAAGTGATTGGAGGTTCTCGGAGGGGGTAGTATTTGAATGACTCAAATTAATCGAGAAGAGAATCAATATCATCACTCTTCATGAGGAAGAAATGTGCATAAGGTCTAAGTCAGAGTAACCCACCACGAATGGCCAAGATTTAATCGCACAAGTTTCATTGTGCAATTTGGACCATTCACTGAAAATTAAAGTGACAAAGAGTAATAAGGGGACAATGTGTTGTAAAGGACTGATATTTTATCTAGGTGCACAAGAGGAAATATTTGGACCATTCGCGAGAAGGATAGTTTGCAGGTGTGAAGGAGAAATTCAATGTAAAAAACTGCTTATTATTAACCAGGAAACCATTTACGATATAGGAAAAGGGTCATGATAACATGGAAGACTCGGAGGGGGGGTGAAAAATGACATGGAAGAGGAAGTATGTAACAAGGTTTCACCTACTGATGGCATGTAATATTCCACTACCACATACGCAACCACGTGACATGCCACATTAGCAACATAGATGCTACATCAACAATACATAATTATTGAGCATAGAAAGAGTGGGTATTCCTTGTGTTGTGTGGAGTAGTGGAAGACAATTCCTTGGTTGGGATGGATGAATGAGATTCATGTAGTGCTCATTGGTCAACAAATTGGCTAAGCATGAGATAAAATGGGGTTTGGATTGATAAAGAGTAGCTTGTAGGTGTTTTGTTTTCCATGGTTGCCTCATAGCCCAACTTGGGGGTTGGTATCTATAGTTGATATCTATGGTTGGGTGGTAAATTTCTCTAACACAACTAGTTGCTTAGATCCTCTTATATTAAACTTAAGTTTTCATTGTTGTCCATGTTTAGGCAATGATTGTATTTACTTTATGTTATTAAAATGGTTTCATGCATGAGGTGTGTGTAAATAAAGTTTTAATTCACATGTGTTTTATATTTATGAACTTGCACATACACTTTTAATTCATCTTTCTCATGGAAAGCTTAAATTAGTTATTTGTTTGAATAATGGCTCCATGGAGTGAAACTTAGAAACATGAAATTTTCAACTACCCCTCTTACAGTCAAAATGATGGATGGGGACAATATAATTTATGTTAGCACATGAATCTATATGAAAATGTAAAATTAAGCAGTCAATATCAACATCACAAGGAAATAACACAAGAGACGATGCAATCTCATGTTGCATAACAACATCCAAACACCCACGCACATTGTCTTACAAGTTTGAACCAATTGACTCAAATCCCAATTGATTTAAATTCCAATAAAACATATGCTAGGCCTTTTGTTTATCTAAGAGGCTCAAAACCTAGGGCATGTAACCCTATAAATGATAGAGAATTTTAAATTACATTATATTTTCACACATTAAGTGGGGTTACTTGATATCATCTATGGAAGTGTAAAATAATTAAGAATTTAGTGTATGTATTTTATTAGTGAACAAGTTTCTTTCAGTTTGTTAGATTAGTTCGAGTGATTGAGAGTTGTGAATTGCTAATAGAAAGTTACGAGCCACATGTGTGAATATTAAAGGTCTTACTCAATGTCTCGGTTGAATTAAATTGTAAATAATATAACCGAATGATTAAACTCAAATACCATTCTTAAAATGAAAAAAAATCTCAAAACATTTTGATAATATATATTTTGCTAAAAATACATAAAAAATTATAAAAAAATATATAGTTTATAACGTAAACCTATGAGAAACATAGGAAGACATTCTATTGGGAGAAATCATTTGCATCGAGTCTTATCCCCCTTCATGCATTTCCTATCTATTCTCAAAAGTTCAAAATACATGCCCAACGTTCGGGGCAAATATCGTTTCAGATGATTTGGTCCACATAGAAATCCGATTCCTATAGGATTTCAAATTCACCAAAATAGGGAATGGAAAAGTTAGATATAATGTGCATTTAGATGTGTCATGTATACATCATCTTCATGGAGGGAAATTAGAAATTAGAAATTCAAGAATCCCATCGTTTGCACGTTGAAAACCTCAAAACTTTAATGGAGGGAAATGTGTTTGCAATTATGAATGTAAGACTTGTAGTATGGGCCATAATCTTGTTCCTACAAAAAGAATATTTTGACAAAAGTGAAAGTCTATATTCAGTGCTCCTTCATATAAAGAAAATCCAACGTAGGCAATGCATCAAAGAATATCAATTTGCAATACTCTTAGAGAAATGGAATTTGATATTGCAAAGATGATTGAATTTAAAGGAAAAATTTACAAAGAAAAATGGAATTTGAAATTTGAAAAGATTATTGATTTTAACTTAAAAAATTTACATTTTTTTTATTTAACAAAAATGAAATCTAAATTTATTGCTCTTTTCTATAAATAAATTCCCACAAGAGGCAACTTATCGAATAGTATAAATTTGGCAATCAATATTTTTATAAGATTATTGATTTCAATTTGTAAACCAAAAATTTTACAAGTTTATTATTTATTTGATTTATATTTCAATTTTTTCAAGCATTTATAATGGATTAAGACAAAATTAAATACAATAAAAATACTAAATTTATAATGGATTAAGACAAAATTAAATACGATAAAAATACTGAATTTATTTGCTTTATTTTAATAAAAATACTGAATAAAAGTGAATAAGGATACTAGATCCTTTTCTGAATGTTATAGATAGGGTTGGTTGAGCAGTTAGGGAATTTCCAGAATTATAGTATTTAGTTAGTGATCTGGTCAGTGATCTGCCAGTGAGTCATAGAGTTAGTTGAGTCCAATAAGGAATTTGTTCCTTCTATGTAGGATCAAGAAACAAATCTAAAGATTTATTTAATGCAAATTTTAATCATTTAGAAAGGAGCTGGTAGGTAGCTCAAGGAGGTGAGGTCAAGAGGAAAAGCTCAGATTCTAGACTCTTGGAGCATACATAGAGAGAGGTCGCTTTTTGTAAAGATCTAATCTTTGTTTAAACTCAGATTTCTATTTATTGTGGAACAAACCTGTGTGATTGGATTTTCTTTAAATTCATTGAGTTATATATATATATATATATGTGCGCGCGCAGAGTCTGTGCACTGAATATGCATAGGGTAATTATTTGTCTAGTTTCATTGATTAAATCGAGAGCAATATCATACTAGAATTATATCCTGTGAATATATTGATTGAATGGCTTGTTGAACAGTGAAAATTCGTCGAATTTTTGTCTAGAATTGCAGGAAGATTCATGTTTTGGGCGCACAGAAGACGAATGAATTATGTACATAGTCAAATCAATTATTATTGTAGGCTGACCGTTAGAACTACGGTGTTTAATGCTCACCTAATTATTGGATAGAGTCAAGGGTAGAGATCGATGGCTCCTGTGCGTTTATAGACAGATCGACGATGGTAGATGGTTGATTAAAGGACAAGATATCATATCACAGTCAAGGTCGGAAGTACACTAGAGCATTTTTTTGGTTGTTGAGTGCGATAAGCGTCGAGTCACAAGGTTTTGGCCGTATGGAAAGGCATGGTTAAGGTGAAACATTTTTTATGTGGACTGCGACGAGGGACGAGGAGTAAAGGCATAGAGCCATATCGACAAGTGATGTGACTTTGGACCAAGCACTGGAGTGCTAATGGTTGCGTTGGTAAGTTCAAGTGCTAAAAGGTGAGTGCTAATTATTTGTGTTAAGAACTAGCGGAGATTTACATGTATGGAGGAAAGATTAAAATAGTTATGGCTAACTATTTTAACTCTGCACTTTAATATATACCTCTATTTTATGTTTAAAAGAGAAGGCCGAGAGATACTCTGTTAATATGTTTTGGCATTTAGTTAAGGGTGCTTAACAAACAGACAGTGCATAGCTACATACACTTGTTAATGATCCTCTTAGGATGGACTTGGAGGGATTTGGCTGTCAATTTTGGTATCAAAGCCATCAAAATAATCTTTTATTGGGGAGTTGTTAGTTTTAAGGGTTGTAGTAGTTTTATTGAATGAAAAAATAATAATATTGTGTTTTCTCCTAAGTTGTTAACAGATTCAGAGAGGGATATTATTGATAGGAAAGTTGTGTCTAAAAGTGATTTGTTATGCTAGAAGATGGAGGTCAGAGTTGGGAGAGGTCGGGGCAGGAAAGGAAGACATGTTGCCAATGCAGACCTGAGAAAGGAGATAAGAAATCTGAGATGAATGCTGGAAGCCTTAGACACTGGAAGACATCATGAGAACACTGGAGACACAAGTGATGAATAGGTACCTGTAGAGGAGGAGGAGACAACTGCTGAAACTCTTGAGGTAAAAATACTGAAATCAATCTTTGGTGCAGGTTCTAGCTCAAGAGAAGATGTGTTATTCTATAGTGGAAGCTTGAATCCAGAAGAACTGATTGACTGGATCAATGCTATGAACAAGCACTTCAATTTTGCTGAAGTGAAGGAGGACAAACAAGTTAGATTTGTTGTCACAAGGCTAAGAGGTCATGCCTCCTTATGGTGGGACGGTGTGCAAGAGGAGAGAATCTTGAAAACAAAGCAAGGATAAATAGTTGGAGCAGAATGACAGCTAAGTTGAGAGGTAAATTTCTTCCTCAAGATTATAAGTTGGTTTCGTTTAGGCAAATGCAAAATCTTAAGCAGAAATCAATGACAGTTAGGGAGTTTACTGAGGAATTTTATAAGGTGAGCATTAGATCAGGTCATATAGAGGATACACCTGAGAAAGTTTCCAAGTATGTAAACAGTCTAAGGTTTAATATACAAGATGAACTAAGTTTGTTGTCATTAAGATCTGTTGAAGAAGCATATCAAGTTTCTTTGAAGGCTTAGGAGAAGCTGATGAGAAAGCAGAGTCAAAAAGAAAAGGTAAGAGGCTATGGAGGAAAGGAACAACAACAGAAAGGTGAAGCTAGCAGTTCAAACCAGCAAGTATAGTCTGACAGAAACAGTGATAACAGAGGTGGACGAAATGGTTCAAGAGGAAGAGGCAGAGGAAGAGGTGGACCAGTGAGGTGTTACACATGTGGAAATCTAGATCACATGTCATGGGACTGTCCAGAAAATGTTTCCAAATAGAGAGGAGCACAAGTAGTGCAACCTAGACCTGAATATCCAAAGGAATTAGAGGTGGCTGAGAATTACCCTGAATAAGGTGAAGCCTTGTTGATGAGGAAGGTAATTGATGAGTCAATCTAGAAGAGGATCCTATTCATGACAATTTGTAAGGTTGAAGGTAAGTGTTGTAAATTAATTATTGACAGTGGTAGTACTAATAATATGGTGTCTAGAGAGATGGTTGAAAAACTAAACTTAAGGAAGACAATACATCCAGAGCCCTACAGGGTTGCATGGCTGCAGAAAAGGTCATCAAGTTCTTGTGAGAGAACAATGCCAAGTAAAGTTTCAGATTGGAAGCTATCAAGATGAGGTAATATGTGACATTGTTGAGATAGATGCTTGTCACGTTTTATTGGGTAGGCCTTGGCAGTTTGACAGGGAAGTAGTGCATGAGGGTAAGATGAATGTCTATTCCTTTGAGATGAGTGGGAAGAAACATAGTCTTCATCCATTCAGGGGTGAGCAAGAAGAGGTTAATAATTAGCTGTTGATGATGACTAATAAGAGAACGGTGAGTGATTGGAAAGATAAAATAAAGGCAACCGAAATTTCACAAGAGAATGATTATGAGGTTGAAATGACTAATATGGTGTGCAGTGATATGTTGAAAGATGGAACAAATCAATAGGAAATATCAAGTGCAAGCATGGCATTGATAGAGGAAGCACATTATGAAGTCAAAAAGGATGATGGAAATTTTATGGTTAAAGGAATCACTAAGGATCGTGATGTGAAAGAGGCAAGAAAAAGGGAGGAAAACCAAAGAATTCAAGTAGAGAATTGTTGGATATCAGGCATCATTATGCTAATAAGTTTTATGTTTACTGTTGTAACATGAAGGCTGAATTATTTATGTGTAGATGAAGGAGAACCTATTGATAATTTGTTTGCGGGTCAGAGGAAAGAATAACTTGAATGTTTAATGAAATATGAACATAGGCTAGAGGAACCAAAGAATCTGTTGCAAACACAGTGCTGGAAAACATGGCTGAAGGGGTTGTTTAAAATGAGAACACTGCCTAGGTTTATATCTTGGGTCTCTGTTGTAATCCTACAGAAAAAATAGTATGAAGGGAGATCATGGACAGGAGCCCATGAAGAGTTTCAAGCTGGGGAGTCTAATGCAGGGGCATAGATTGCCTAAGTGAAGTCATTTATGAATTCACTAGGTCAAGGAAAACCCAAAGAGATCTATGGTCTCACATGATTTTAATTTGCTTTATTTTAATCAAAATACTAAATAAAAGTGAATAAGGATACTAGATCCTTTTCTGAATGTAATAGATAGGGTTAGTTGAGCAGTTAGGGCATTTCCAGAATTATAATATTTAGTTAGTGATCTGGTAAGCGATCTACTGGTGAGTCATAGAATTAGTTGAGTCCAATAGGGAATTTGTTCCTTCTATGTAGGATCACGAAACAGAACTGAAGATTTATTTAATGCAAATTTTAATCATCTAGAAAGGAGCTGGTAGATAGCTCAAGTAGGTGAGGTCAAGAGGAAAAGATGAGAGTCTAGACTCTCAGAGCATACTCAGAGAGAGAGGTCTCTATTTGTAAATATCTAATCTTTGTTTAAATTCATATTTCTATTTATTATGGAACAAACCTGTGTGATTGGATTTTCTTAAATTCATTGAGTTATATATATATATAGTCTATGCACTGGGTATGCATAGGGTAATTATTTGTCTAGTTTCATTGATTAAATCGAGAGCAATATCATACTAGAATCATATCCTATGAATATATCGATTGAATGGCTTGTTGAACAATGAAAATTCATTGAATCCTTGTCTAGAATTGCATGCAGATTCATGTTTTGGGTGTGCAAAAGACGAATGAAGTCTGTACACAGTCAAATCAATGGTTGTTGTAGGTTTAACCGTTATATCTACGATGTTGAATGCTCGACTAATTATTGGATAGATTCAAGGGTAGAGATCGATGGCTCCTATGCATTGATAGACATATCGATGATGGTAGATGGTTGATTAAAGGTCGGGATATCATATCGCAGTCAAGGTCGGAAGTACACCAGAGAATTTTTTTTGTTGTTGAGTGCGATAAGCCTTGAGTCACAAGGTTTTGGTCATATGCAAAGGCAGGATTAAGGTGAAACATTTTTAATGTGGACTGCGACGAGGGCTGAGGAGTAAAGGCATAGAGCCATATCGACAAGTTATGTGACTTTGGACCAAGCACTAGAGTTCTAATGGTTGTGTTGGTAAGCTCAAGTGCTAAAAGGTGAGCGCTAATGATTTGTGTTAAGAACTAGCAGAGATTTCCATGTATGGAGGAAAGATTAAAATAGTTATGGCTAACTATTTTAACTCTGCACTTTTATATATACCTCAATTTTTTGTTTAAAGGAGAAGGCTGAGCGATACTCTGTTAATATGTTTTGGCATTTAGTTAAGGGTGCTTAACTAAGAGACAGTGCATAGCTACATACACTTTCTAATGATCCTCTTAGGATGTCCTTGGAGGGATTTGGCTATCAAAATATGTTATATCTTATATTTTGAGGTGAAATCAAAATATATATTTTATTGATTTTTCAAATTAAAAAAAATGTATGTTTCTCTAAATTATGATTTTTTGGGTATATTTGGGTTTTTTGCTAATTGCTTTATAAAATTGTGTTTTTTTAGATTTTAGACCATAATTATTTATTTCATTACATCAAATGTCCAAAAAGAAAGAAAACTACATTAAAAAAACATATTAACAATGGCAATAGCTTGACTCCCTTATGTAAACTCTTGTTCATTAATGGTTCCTTCCTACAACACCAAATCTTTATTTGAAAGTTAAATAGTCATAATATTGAATTCTCTACCAATATTAGAGGGAAAAAGGGATTTCATAAATATCTTTGACCTATAGGAATTGTAACATGACAAACTCAATTAGGATATTATGAATCTAGATGAGTTCAGATTAGCCCAATTCACCATCAATTTCAAGTAACCAAACACTTGTAATTGTATTAATCCCTTGTATATTGCTCCGTTATCTGTAGTTCCCATCTATTTTTCCCACTGGTAATCTACAAGATATCTTTCCAAACTTCTCTAGAGAAAGGAAAAATAGGTGGTCCATACATTCCTCATTATTTTTGCACAAGATGCATCTTCCAGGACCCTACATATGTATTTTCTAGCAATTATCCCAAGTTAGTATTTTATTGTTCAGGGCTAACCATGGGAATATTGTTATGACCCGAGGGGCACCTTCAATAATAAAAAATATTTTAGCTTTCAATGGACTTTCTAATTTCCATACAACTAACCAACCCAAATATTTTTCTCGCTCGATTTCCTCTTTCATATTTTCCTCATAGCCCAATTTTGTTGTATATTCATCATTCCCATAATTTTTTTACCACTTAATCATATCATCTCCCTCAAAAAAAATTAATGCGATAGAATTTTGATTTCAAACATAAAAATTCCTTTCATTATATTTTTCCCCAACCAAGTCCAAAGTATCTACCTTCTTCCAACCTTGAGACCATACATTCTTGCCATCAACAATAGTTGCATATACTAATGACTAAATCCCTATTAGATGAAGATCCCTTCTCAACTCTTTATATAACATGTAATTGCCTTTAAATCCAATCCAGGACTCCTTGTCAATTCTCACGTTTGTTCCTCATAACATAATGGGAATTTCCTTATATGCAATATACCTAAACTTTATAACAAAAATATTCTTCCCCTTGCCCTCTTTATCAATTGGTAATTGGTTACATTCATAGAAGTCATCAGTAAGTGAGCATTCATGTCCTACTACCTCGTTTATTGTCTCATATACTAATGGAGTTAGGATGGAATCTATGATTCTCACCTTGTTCAAGCTTCATAATCAACACCACATGGGGTCCATTCAAACTTTACATATAGCTATGCAATCCCTACTATACAAATATTTTCAATTTCGTTCTAGACAATTTCATCAATGTATTTATGTGAAAGTTTGTACTTGAGATATGTTTCACAGTCTTTACATCTAAGAATAAGTCAATCTTCATCTCTCCCATATCCTTAACTAATCTTTCATGGTCCTTCCTATCTCTTGCAAATCCATATTAGTATTCTCTTAGTAGGTTAACTATCTCTCTTGTTTGATTCTCCAATGAATAAACTTTGAACTTGGTATTATTCGATATCCTATCATTTGATATGTTTGATTTTAGTGTTTGGATATATTCATTGATCCACTTAAATTCTTTGAACTTATCTAGATTCCTTTCTCCTTCTGTTACCTCATTATTCGATGTTGGGAAGTCAATATTCTCCCCTTCTTTTGTATCACGGTATTTTCCTTATTCACTTTAAACATGTACACTATTGGTTTATGAACCTTTGGAGGGTTTATCTTTTATATGAAACTCTTATCAATGAATTTTTCATTATCTAAGTCAATTCCCCTTTCAACATGGTTTATTTTTTCTCTATAGTGAAGAAAAATTTTGTTGCAAGTTGAAGTTGACCATGTCTCAACTTTCAACTTACCTTCTTATTTTGAGTTATTGATTTTCAATAAAAATTTCAATTGAATTTATCATATCCTAATTTGCTTTTTCTAAATTGTTACTCCTTCTCTAAAGTGAAAAACGAGAAACCTGTTGNACTAAAACATACATATAAAACAGAGACAAGAGATAAGAACAAGTAGGTGAATTAACAGATTATATTACATGAATGAGTCCATACAACACAAAGAACTAAACTTAGTTCTCATCTGGCTCAACAGTCTAATATATATGATTACAAAACAGTTACAAAATAACTACCTGTTAGTTCGGTGAACCGACACGAACTTAGGTGGTCGACCTAATCTCTAGTTTAGTCGGTCGATTGACTTAGTCAGCTGATCGACTAAGTCGGCTCATCGATTTAGTCAGCTGATCGACTAAGTCAGCTATCATTCAAGTCAACTTATCGACTTGCTCCTTCTACATTTCCCCCATGAACAAAATGTTTCTTCGTCTCGAAGAAACAGGGAGGTACAAAAGTTCTTCCTATCTGGTCTTAATAGTTTTTGTGATGTGTCTGGTCTTCATGGGCTATGAAGTCTGATGGTCGGTCGTTTCTGTACACAGACTTCGACAATGGCTGGTGCTATTACTGTGAGGTGATGTTGGAAATCTGTCCAACTTTGCAAAATATTCTGGATGTCGATGGTAAGTGTGGTTAGGCTTGATAGGATCAACATTTTTTTGAAATGGAGACTTCTGCTATCCTCTTCATGTCGGGACCCATAAACTGGTCCTTCTCCTCTGCAGTCTCGATAAGTCATTTCATCTGCCGGCAAATGATGTTGACTTTTTCCAAGTTTGGGATAGCTTGTTGCACCCACTGATGTGATTCCCTCTCAAGTCTCTGCAGCTTGGCTGTTTCAAGCACTATTTGTTCTTCTATTGTTGTTTTGAGTGCTTCCTCAGTGGTTTTCCTACTTTCCAATGCCTGAATCCCTTGTCGGGTCTGCCGAGTTTGCTAATAGACTTGTCCGTAGTAAGCAGGCCAGTCTCTCAGTATTTCTTCAGTTATGACAAACTCCTCCATGTGATCTTGCAACACTTTATAAGCTTCAGAAAAGGTGGTGTGCTATGCCATTAGGATTTGGGCAGTTTCTTCTTTTTGTTCTTCCTTTGTTTCCTGAATCTGTGCTTTGAGGGCCAATGCCATGGTTTGAAATAACTGATACGCCCTTTCGAGCGGTTTGTCTATGTCGACCTCTATGGAGCCTGACATGACTGAATGGGCCAGGTTCCTACATTTGTTGAGGAACTCGACCTGTTCTACGTTCTTGTCATCGAGTTCCTTACGTCTCTGCTCACTTCTTGTCTTTGCTTCGACTGCTAGGGTCTTGAGGAGTTGTCCTATATTTGGGTCAGTCAGGGAGCTTGCATCCTTCAATCTGATTTGGACCTTTGATGGCTGTCCATAATGCTCCTTCTTCTATTTCTCCTTCCTCTTCTTATGCTTTCATTTTTCTGCTTGTGTCAGCACCTGTGTACTTGCAAAAGTTGAGTCAGGATCTTTGGTTTGTGGGATAGTAGTTGATAGTTTCTCTGGTTGTGGAGGTGGAATGTCTGCTGCCTCTAGTTGGTTAGATGCAAGGGGTGCAGAAGTGGACACAGTTGGTGCTGATGGTTGTGGGGGGGCTTGCTTTGAGTCGGGTGGTGGTGGTGGTGGTGATGGAGTTAGCGAATGGTCGGGGCTGATTGGGTTGGGGGACGTGTGGGTGAGTGGTGGATTGTTGGGCCGGGGAGGTGAGTCTAAGTCTAAGAACATTTGGTTAATTTGTCGATTTATGTCCTCCTCATTTTCTTCTCTTCTAGTCGGTGCAGTGGCTGGTAGGTTGGTTTGGGGTGCAGTCAAAGTGATAGTTGCAGTCCGACGTGCGGTCACTTCAGCTTCCTTGTCGGGATTTCTCTCGAAAGTTGAAGAGATAGTGGCAAAGGTTCTGGCTTGTAATTCATGTCTGGGTTGGTATCCACCAGTCTCTAAGAGAGGTGCTTTTGTAGATATCTTATGTGCCGATGTAAATATCTCAGGCAGCTTCTCGATGAATGCCTACAAATCTCTGTCTTTATCAAACTTTGCCTTCACAGCCTTTGACATCACACTTTTGCACAAGTCGATTGGGCTTATTGAATGTTATTCAGGCACTTTCTCCTCTGTTACTTTTTTCAGTGATGGAGGTGGAGGCGTCGACACAAGATCGACAACATTTTCAGGAGTTGTCATATGGGTGGTCTTAGCTTTCTTCGGTCGTCCCGGTAATGCTCCTGTGTTGACAAATCGCTGGAACTGGGTCTCCAGAGGAACTTTATTTGCTGCGGAATCCTCAATTATGTCGAGGGTCGTAGCTGCTAGTTCCTCCTTGTCCTCTGATGATTCGGTGATGATAAGCTTGCGCTTACCTTTTCCTCATTGTTGTTGTTGTGTCTTGAGCTTCTTCCTTGCAGCTGCTATCTCTTTCGACAATTTTTTAATGATGTCTTTTGTGATAGCATACTCCAGGTTTTCTGGCTCTGTCTCTCCCCTTGGCTCCTGGGTCGAGACGACACTTTCTGTAGCCGGAGTAATTACCTGCTAATCTAGCTGGGTTTCGTCTAGCTATGGTTCTTTCCTCTGTGCTGTCGGAGGATTGATAATGATTTGAATTCGGTCAGTGTGTTCAATCAGTGTCTCCTCCGACACAAAGGTGCTGATATAGAGGTTGAGCTCATAGTCTTCCTCTTTTTCTTGGTCGGTGAGCGGCTCCTCGATCAAGAAGTTGATCTTCTTTGCTGCTACTGGTACTGGTATTTTTGTTTTAGCTTGTCGAGACAGCTCCCGAAATATTTGCTTGACTAATGGATAGTAGTCGAGGGCTTTGGCATTTGAGTCGTCGCCCTGCATGTACCACACCGAGGTATGGTCGAGTTCTAGCCGGATGTGGGAGTTCATTGGTAGAATTCTTTGGATGTTTTGAGGCACCCTCCATCTAGTCGTGCAGACTTTGAGCTGTTGAAGACGGTTTTCCAACAACACCTTCCCGTTTTCAATTTCCTGCAAAGTTCTTCATTGGGAGAATGGTTTAAATCTCCACATGTGGAACCTCGACGGTTCCTGAAAGATTGGATTCCCCTCTGGGTAGATATGGTACATGACTATCCATAAGACTAGGGAGGGGAACTTGAAGATTCCCCCCGTTTCTTGGCATCTTTCACAGATGGTCTTGACCATGTCGACGACATATTCAGACCATCTATATATCCTTCCATCTGTCGCAATGGTGTCAACAGCTTCTAGCGTGTCTAACTTGAGGTTGCTGCCTCGACCTGCCAGGGTGAGTGTTATTGCTATTATTTTGGCCACAATCTGTGGCGTTTGAGTTGTGATTTGACTAATCATCAACCCCTTCGAGTTTTTTCCCGAATTCGACCCAGTTAGCTCTTCGACCAGTCCTTCTTTAATACCAACTAGTATTGGATTTCCTTTGTTTGAGAGACCAGTCAGCTTGGAGATGACTTCTCCAGAGATGTCAACCGATTGGTCAAAGTAGAACCGGCCATTGTGGTACTAGCTTATGATGAATTTTACAGCAGTTTCCTTGGTGCCACCAAAGTTGGCCATGAGTGGTGCATTGACATAGTTGAATATAGTGTTGTATTTGATTTTCTCTACGGCTTGAGTGGGATTCTTGTTGACATACGCCCATTCTTGCATCTCGGCCCATAGTTTTTTCCATGAGCCTTCCTGTACCTTGGCATTCTTAATGTTCTTTAGTCTGCGAACTAAAGGGGTATCTGCAGCCTGTAGTTCCTTGGTTTTGGTTGAGGCTCTAGTTTGTTTGGGTACCATTGTGTCGGTTTGGTGGTCTATTTCACTAAGGGTTTCTTGGATTTTAGTTGACTGGATGCTCTGATGCTCTCTCTATATGAATTGCGGTGAATGATCCTTCGGCAGTCCCGTATTTATAGGCAATGTTGTGGATGTGTTCGTCGATGAGTGTATTAATGGTAGACGTGATGTTCCAGCTGGAATACTTGAGTGTGCGTTAATGGCGAATTGCTTTCGACGCTCGATGTCATGAATGCGCAATGGGACTATCGAGGTCGTCCGTCGATGTCGGTTATGAAAATGGTCGATGGAAGTGGTCGGTCGATGAAAATGGTCAATGGTGCCATGTCGACGGGCATGATGTCAGTTGTTGAAATGGTAATTTCCTGTCATAGTTTTCTGCATGTACGGGACTATTTTGCTTTTTTTCTTTTTAGACTTTTATAGTTTTTTGGTTTACGGTTATGGTCGTTATAGGGTTTTTTTTTGGGTGTATTTCTAGTTTTTGTAGCATTTTAGTCAGGCTCCATTAACGAGCTTCCAAAATACTATGCCTTGTAACGTCCTTAGTTGAACTGATCCATTGGTATGTATCTCTTCGACAACATAGGGTCCCATCCATTCTGTATGGAGCTTTTTAGGTTTACCTTTTACTCGACTATTGTATAGTAAAGCAAGGTCTCCTACCGACAAGTTTTTGTACTTGATGTTTCGGTCGTGCCATGCGTTCTGTTGTTGTTTTTGTATTTCTTGATGTTGTATTGCCATTAGTCGGTGTTCTTCGAGTTTGCTTAGTTGCAATAGTCGGTCCTTTCTTCCTTGTTCGACATCGACATGTAGGATCTCTGTGATGATAGGTGTCTATTGTCGAAAGTGTAGTGGAACTACTGCTTCTTGTCCATAGACTAGTCGAAAAGGAGTTTGGTCGGTCGAACGTTTATATGCTGTTCTGTATGCCCATAATACTACAGGTATTCTCTCGTCCCAGTCGTCCTCATCAAGATTACATATTTTGGTTAGTCCTCTTGTTAATGTTTTATTAAATGCTTCAATTGCTCCATTCGACTGAGGATAGTATGTTGTACTCCGACGATGGTCGATTTGGAACTGGTCGGTTAGGGTTTTGATAGTTCTATTGATGAAGTGTGTTCCCTGGTCGCTAATTAGAGTTAGTGGACATCCAAATCTAGTGATGATATTCTCATAGATAAACTTAGCAAGTATCTCACTAGAACATGTGTCGACTGGTTCAGCCTCTGCCCATTTAGTGACATATTCAACTGCAGTTATGATATACCTTGCACCTATCCTTTTTGCTGGTATAATAAATGGTACTATGAAGTCTATGGCCCAAATTTCAAATGTCAAACTCGGGTTCACTGATATCAAAGGCATTTATGTACTAGGAAGGGGTCGACCTAGTCGTTGACATCTGTCACATCGATTGACAAAATTTTTGCAATCTCTGTGGAGTGTCGGCCACCATAACCCTGACTGTTGGATTTTCTTTGCAGTTGTGTCTCCCTGGAAATTTCCTCCTACAAGTCCATAATGTGCTTCATGCATAATGTTGTCTCGTTCGTGTTATAGTACACACCTTCTGAGGATGTCATCTAATCCCATTTTGTATAAGAATCCATTTATAAGACTGTATGGTGCATCCTTCATAGCTAATATCTGCTTTTTATTTGTACTCATTCCTTCTGGTGCATGTCCATCTTCCAAGAACTGGGCTATTTCTTCTAATTCTTATGGGACTACTTCTATCCGAAATAGATGTGCATCAGGTAAGTCATCTTTGACTCCTGTCGGCTCTTCTCCTGTGTCGATTCGGGATAAATGGTTGGGACCGACATTTAACTTACCTAGTATAACAATGACTTCGAATTCGAATTCTTGGAATAATAGTAACCATCGACAAATTCTTCCATGATGTAGTGGTTTATTGACGATATACTTAAGTTCCTGATGGTTTGTACTTATTGATGATATAGTTTCTTTTAGCCTTATTTAATTTTCTTCTACTGTAAACTATAGGATAATCCATTCCATCATCTCCTGGTTGGGTTAAGATTGCTCCTATTGCTAGGCCTGATGCATCAATATGAACATGGAATTTGATTGACCAGTTTGGAAATTTTAGGATTGGTGCTTTGACTAGTTTTCTTTTTAATTTCTCAAATGATATGTGGCACTCCTCTGTCCAGTTGAATTCTTTATCTTCCCTTAATAGTTCTTCAAGTGGATAGGCCATATCTGAATAATATCTTATGAATTTTCTGTAATAGCCTGTGTGGCCAAGTAACACCTTGACTTGTTTTGGGTTTACTGGTGGTTTTAGGTTGAGGATAATTTTGATCTTTGCAAAGTCAACCTTAATACCTTCCTTACAGATAATGTGCCCTAATAATATCCCTATGGGGGTCACAAATATGCATTTCTTAATGTTTAGGGATAGTTGGATTTGTCGACATCTCTCCAACATAAGTCTGATCCATTTGCAATGATCCTTTAACATGGAGTATATTGTCCAATCATCAAAGTATACTACCATGGTCTTGTAGATATATTCCTGAAATGTTTTGACAACAATTCTAGAAAATACTGCAGGTGCATTTTTTAATCCAAAGGAATAACCTTGTAAGCAAACGAACCAAATTCACACACAAAGGTTGTCTTCTTTTGGTCTTCTTTAGCTATTGGCACTTGGTTATAACCTAAGAATCCATCTGTAAATGAGTTGAATTCATGTCCTGCAACCTCATTTAAGATTTCATCTGCATAAGGAGTCGAAAATGGGTCTGTCAGTGTCACTTTATTTAGTTCTCTGAAGTCGACACAAATTCTTAGTTTGGTCGAATCATGTTTCTTAGGCTGTACAACCATTGGACTTGCCCATTCTGGTTGGTCAATAGGATAGATGATTCCTGTTGCAAGCATGTTATCAATTTCCTTTTTGACTATCTCCTTGTATTTGTGAGATAGTTTATATGGCATTTTCTTCACAGGTTGAACATAAGATTTAGTATCAATCTTCATTTCTTCCATTTCGTGGACTAAGCCTTTGAGGTCTTTATAATCTCACGCAAATAAATCTTGGAAATATTTTAATAAGTTCACTATCTCTGTGGCCTACTCTTCACTCCACTAGTCACCAATCTTTGCCATTTTTGGTCGATCATCATTTGAGATGTCGAATTCCCTAGTTTTGACTTTAGAATCTAGCCATTTTGGTGCTTTGGCCTCATTGATCGGTCAGCTTCCTTCCTTAAAATTTGAGAATGTGGCAGGGAAGTCAGCTGCAGTCATTCTGTCGGTGTTCTGTTTGTCAGTTGTTTCCACTTTAAGGATTGTACAGATAGGTTTGTTCGTTTCGACATGGTTTGATTTCCATCTAAAGATTTTCCCTTTTGTATTTTCATTTTCTAACTGTAGTCTTGTCGACTGTGGTTTTGTCCTCGTTTGTATATTGTTGCATTTCATTGTCCGTCGGTTATCTTTTAAGGGTTTGTTTTCGGTCAGCTGTATGAATTCTTTAATCTATTTTGCTGTTTCGACCAAGTTTTCATTTTGTGGTATAAAGTTGAAATATTTAATGAAATTTTCCCTGAGTTCATGTCATAATAATGTTTCACCTCTAGCTTCTTCCATTTTATACCATTTGTTTCGTAGGTCGGCGAGGGTTGATGGGAATAGGTGTGGCCATGCTCGTTCATCCTTGTATCCAAGTCTCCTCCACTCTTTTTCACATGTCGTAATATGATCTTCTGGGTTCTGTCCTTGAGTGAATATAGGTATTTGAGCCTATTGGGTTAACTTTTTTCCTCCAAACCTTTCGACAAAGTAAGTCGAAGCTGTTGTCTAGGTCTGCAGTCTTGTCTGATGGGTATCCCACCATCTAGCAACTTGTCCTGTAAAAGTTTCTACTAGGCTTTGA
This sequence comes from Pseudotsuga menziesii, assembly GCA_001517045.1. Lineage (NCBI taxonomy): Eukaryota > Viridiplantae > Streptophyta > Pinopsida > Pinales > Pinaceae > Pseudotsuga > Pseudotsuga menziesii. The sequence goes on along the minus strand of LPNX010436041.1, from coordinate 399,796 downwards.
AGTTGGCCATGTTCACCAATATTTTTGGAAACTTGTTCTACATGCATGACTGGTGACTCCCTTTCCTTGTATCTGGGTATTTGTGTAGTATTTACATTGGTAGGTTGAAAGGTAGGGTATTCCCTAATTTTTTTCTCAAATATTTTTGGGACAATGGACACTATGAAGCACTATTGGGTTGTCTTTTTCTATACTTTTTGTATAGTTCAACACCCTCTTGATTGTGTTTCATAGTTCTCGATCTCCCAATCATATAATTCTGCATCTGAATTATAACCAACTGAGTCTTGGTTGCCTAAATGAAGTTCTCCATGGATATTCGGTTCCTTATAATCTGCATTGTTTGAATATGGTAGAGTTGTCAGACGTCGACTTCGTCATCGATAGGTTCAGTCCAAGGTTCTCCTTAAGATGGGTGAATAGGTACAATGACATTTTGTCCATTTCCCTTTAGTTTGATCCTCTCTTTGTCCAGGGATATTGATGCTTTCATCTTTCTACCCCAAGGTCGACCTACTAACGCTGGGAAGGAACTAGATCCTTCCTTAGGGTCAATGATTTTGAAATTGACTTTGGTCGAGATTCCTTTTATAGTCATGTCGACGTTTTTCCAAACTCCAATAGGTTCAATTAGGCCTTGGTCGGCTAGTTTCAGGTATATGCCTGACTCATGTAGTCGAGGTCTTCCCATTTGTTCCCAAGTGTCACGAGTCATGATGTTTACTTGTGATTCAAAGTCGAGCACTACTTGTCGAACATTGTATCCTTTGATTTCCAGGTCGACAAGTGGGTCGGCATCACCTTTGTCTTTTTTATTTAAGCTGTAGATGTTCTTTGTTTGTTTGTCAGAGTTGTTACATTTTATTTCATATAGCAAGTCGATGAACTGAGATACTGAGTTGTCTTTTTGTACGAGCTAGATTAATTCATTTATTGTGTTATGTCGATTGTCATTAGTTTGTTCTTGTCGTGCAAATTCTTTGAATACATTGGTTGATTCTTTGTATGTTTGTTTTTCTTTAAGTGGATCAAGATAGACATTTTTCTCTTTTATTTTGATGATTCTTGGGTTATCATTTCCTGTTTTTGTTCCTTGTCGAGTTACAATATACAAATTTTTTGTATTTATTACATCATTTTTTTGCACACAGGACAAGACATTAACATTTTTCTTTGTATTTATTTTTTCCAACATGGTAGGGAAATCCTCTAGTAAGTGATCCCCTACTCCACAATGAGTACAAAATTTGAGGTCATTTTTGTCTTTATATGGAAAGTCTGCATACTGATGTCCCTCCTTATAACATGTAAAGCACTGGATGGGTCGACATGGTCGGTTGTTGCAATTCCCAGGGAATCGACCTCTTCCTCCATAGCCTCCATGTCGATTGTCGTACCGACGCTTGTATCATTGACTATCATATCTTTGACCATTTTGATCATTTGGTAAATTGTTTTTCTCATTATGTTGTGCATCTGCATTGGTTTGGTAGATTGCCTGATAATTTTATCAGTTCTTGAGGTTTAAATGGCAATCGACTGTATTATGATTTTTGGTTTCGCAGATTGTACACCAAGATGCCTTGTCATTCTTCATGTTGAACGGGAAGTATTTTGTCAATGATCCCCGTGCTCCTGGAAAATGTCACAAAAAGATTTCGTCTACACAAATCAAACGTCCCGTCGGCTGTATTCCTGTCGACAATTGTCTTTGGAGTGTCTGGCCATCGAGCACTTTGTGGACCAAATCTCCTGATTCTTGAGGTTTAACTCCTTTAAAGACTTCTGCACACTCTCAAGCTATTCTTCCAATCTGTGGTCAGTGGAGTAAGCAGGTATGTCCTCATCTATCTCCACTTGGAGAGCTTTTGTTAGCGCATATTTGTAAGATTTGAATGTTTCTAGACTGATGTGTTGACGGAATTTCTGAGATAACCCTCCAAGAAACCATTGGATTAGTAAATATTCATCTATAACATAGTCCATCTGGCTCAGAAGGTATTTCCATCACTTATCATAGTCGCGGACAGTTTCCCCTGGCTTCTGTGATGTTGTTTTTAGTTTTTTCGCTGCCAGGTGTTTGGCATCTGGAGTTTTGAAAAATGATAGAAATTGCGCCTTGATATCGGCTTTGGTTGCTCTAGGTTGTCTTTCCAAAAAGGTCATATATCAATTCAATGCCCTTTTCCTCAAGGCACCGGTGAACTGTACCATTTGTCTATCTTCGTCTGTAACTTGGTTGGCCTCCCAAGTCGACTCACAGACGAACCAGTGTCGTCTAGGGTCCTCATCCCCCTCATATAGAGGAATGTGAGCTGATCCGTGACCCATGTCAGAATCACTGTCACTGCTCTCAGGAGGTGGCAGTGGTGGAGGTGGGGGTGGGGGTGGTGGGGTTATTGGTTTATTCGTCTCTATGGAACTATGGTCAACGAAACTTTAGTTCCCATCGGTTGTCGATTATTCTTTGACCTGTAGTCGGTTGATGTCGATTTCTGCTGTCGATGGCCCACTGCAACTATTTGTCCACAGTTCCGAATGTTCTGTGTCTTCCAAAGCTGTGTTTGGTAGGGGGGTGCTCCTTCATGTGTCGGTAAGAGTAAGTGGATACTTCGGTTGGAGGGTACCACTTGAAAGGTAACCCAATTCCCTTCCTCTGGTCCATGAATAATGAGGTGTCCTCCAATGTATGTTTTGTCTTCTAGTTGAATCCATATACCAAAGTCACCAGCTCATAGTCGGAGGTCCTCTTCGACAATAGTCTGTATCCGGGTACGTGGATTCAACGGAGAGAGGGTTGTTCCTTCATGGGGAGCTCTTAATTGGAGAGTTTCTGGTTGCTCTATCCACAATTATTCCTCTGTATGGGACGCCTCTTCTTCCACACCTTTTTCATGTCAGTCATGACCCGACTCTGGTGGATTCTCTTCCTGGTCGGTCTCCTTAGGAATCCTTCCTCTATGCAGCGCTAAGGCTCTTTCTCTTCTTGCCTCCCTCCTCTGTTGTCTCTCTTCCCTCTCTATTTTCTGAATGTCTGACATACCATTGTGTGATACTATTCTCTTGATTTCCCTTTTGGTCGACTTCTCATTACTGGTGAATGGTATCTGCTTCTAGTCGACTAGAATCCACTCTACTTTATCTCGACATATGACTAGCTATCCCCCCATAGCCTACTTGACGCTTTTAAAAAGCCCGGAAATTTCGGTCTACTTGCTTAGGAAGTATTCCCACTCCCTTTCTGCAATGAATTTTTCCCACCTCTTCTGCTTTTTCACCCGATTAGAGTTTGATGGCAGTTCGTGAAGTGATGGATGGGGTTCGACAATATGTCCTACTCCCTTCTTGATTAGAAATTTGAACAGCAAGGTTGGTAAGGAGCACAGAAATTACTTGGTGAGATCTGTGTAAAATTTCTCCTTGACGGATTCCACCGAAGTTCTGTCTTCGACTGCTTGCTCCTCACAGAAGTCGTCGGCGATTTTCTCGAACCACTCCGACAAGTTTGTTCTACCTCCTCAGATCAGTTTTTCCAGCAACTGTTGTTCTTTAGTCCCTTCTGGATTTCTCATCCAGGAGTTTCTTCAGAATTTGGGGAACTGATAATCAAACTTTTCATGTGTTTCGGTGAAGAATCTTTCTTTTGCTTGTGCGATTGTTAATATGTTCCTTCGTGCGTAATTTTGCAAATAGTTTGCAACTTTACATTCCCACCAGTCCTTTACGTTCCAACTATGGTATCATCTATTTGCATACATTTCAGACATGTACTACCGGTAACGGAACCAATGTTGTAATCTCACAGATCACATAAGGTTACCAATAATACATACTAAAACATACATATAAAACAGAGACAAGAGATAAGAACAAGTAGGTGAATTAACAGATTATATTACATGAATGAGTCCATACAACACAGAGAATTGAACTTAGTTCTCATCTGGCTCGCAGCCTAATATATATGATTACAAAACAGTTACAAAATAACTACCTGTCGGTTCAGTGAACCGACACAACCTTAGGTGGCCGACCTAATCTCTAGTTTAGTCGGCCAACCGACTTAGTCGGCTGATCGACTAAGTCGGCTCATCGATTTAGTCGGTTGATCGACTAAGTTAGCTATTGTTCAAGTCGACTTATCGACTTACTCCTTCTACAAAACCTATGGTAAAAAAATTCTTTAGTTATCTAGCAAGTTCATGTCTCACCCTTTGCCTCCTCTACCTTTTACCATTTATATGCACTATCTTCTAACGTACTTAGGAACATGTGTGGAAATTCTCTCTCATCATGGTATCCATTTCTTTTCAATTATTTTTCACAATCAATAATATTCCTTTTTGTAAGAATGTAATTCTAGACTTTGTTATTTTAATAGTTATTGTTGATTTTCTTCCTGCAACATTTTTTATAAAGTGTTTCTAAGTTCTAGATCAAGTCTATGACCGACATTAATGATTTCTCCACCAATGAGTATTCTTACCTATGGTGGACTCAACTAATATTTGTACTTGACCTTGGTCTCCTACACTCTTAGACACATCATCAATGTGGGTTGTAGGTGATTCTCACTCCTTAATGCTTAGTAGTGGGAAGGAATCTCTCTGTTTTCCCATTAAGATAAGTGTCTAAATTTTAGCACATGGGCATGGGGAATCTGAGTTTGGCCCACAAAGATTAGGTTTAATATGTTCCTCACTTATGTATAGGACCTAGTACATTTTTTCAATATGCACAACACACTGACCTATCCAATAATGAAATTATAATTTGTAATTCATCAACCACTAAAATTGACTAGCTTTGAAATTATAATTTGTAATTTATTAATCATTCAAATTGACGAGATTTCATATTCCTTTTATATATGTCTTTATTAAGACATTATTATCACATAAAAATCATTCAAAAAGACCACATCTCATGACTGGACCAATTATTGTATTGAGGATTAGACATAGTGTTACCCAAAGCTTCCAATATTGTGATTGAAGGAAGCATCTTGTACCACAATTGTTGGAGACCTAAGATAAATGTAGTATACATTGTATTAACTATGAGTATATAAAATATTCATAAATTGTTAAATTTTATAACAACAAAATACATCCTAAACGCCAAGAATATAGAGAAAACCTATACGATAAGGTGACATCATTAATTATTCATTAAGGAAGGAATCACTTTACAATCCATGTTATTATAATACAACATCTAACATGTATCCATAACAATTATACTCATGTATATATACTCTCTCATAAGTACTCCCAGAGACTTATGTCAACTACTCTTCATTATATTTATTACTCACCAAATATCTAATAACCATATTCATTACTCACCAACTACCCAATTAGTCGCATTCTATGATTATAGCCACATTGCATTATTATCAAACTTATGGAGGTACTTAATATTACTTTAATTATCCTCCCTAAGTGTATCGCATACATACATATATTAAATATGTTATATACATTAATAATGGTACTCTTCTAGAGTATTCTCATGAAGCTTTTTTAAGCAAATAGTAATGCATTAACCATGTAACAATCGAAAATGAATATGTTTGTCTCTTGAACCTACAAAGTTAAGAATTATTATTTTTATTAAATATCAAGCCATAGTAAAACAAGTGCCCTTATGACCACCTAATGCACTATTTAAGCCATGAACTGTAAAGAAAAAGTAGTGCCATTTTCTAAAATATAGGACAAAGGCTAGAAAATATCTAAATGAGGCTTCACATATAACTATGTCTCAACTCTCCTTTATTCTTATGGTTTTGGAAAGGGATTCTCCCTCTAAGTATTCATAACTACAAAAGGATATTACTATTACTCAAATAAGTCCTTAACCCATCCGTTGAAAATCAAACTTGTGGGCATATCAAAATAAACATTGAAATTAAAGTTCCAAAGTTATACATTTACCTATGGTTGTAGAAAGATGTTTTACTTAAATTGATATGTAGTTTTTCATACACCACACAAAAAAATGTTTGTAATAAGATGTCTCATGCAACAATCTTGTCAATTTTGTAGCTCTATAATAGGTTTTGTTAGAAATGATAATGATTGAGAGAATGAAAAAATAATATTTAGATTTTATATTTTATTAATGATGTTGATGACGATGATGACCTTATTAATGTATTTTGAGAGAAAATTTGGTCTATTAGACCTTTAAAAACATAAGGAATCACTTGGTTTTATTTATAATTTTAACTATGTGATAAAAAAAGTTTTAAGAGGAGTAATCCTCGATCACCATAGTTGTGATGAGTTAAGAGGTTAGGAAAGTTAGTAATGTAGAAAATATTTTGAATTTGTGCTTATGGGTATACACCACCTTCTATGAGAAAGTGATTTTCATTTTCATCCTACTTATTATCCCAAAAATGAAAAAATGTTTCATCACTCGACATTTTAAGAATCGTCCAGCACCCGGTTTCACTATGGAGCTCATGAGTATTTGTTTTTATTTTAGCAATGTTGATTTTCTTCTCTATGCTAGTTAAAATAGAGAGATACTTTTGATATTCTACATTACGGTTGATCACCTCCTTATAATATCTTAATTTTCTCTTGTCTGCTAATTCGTTATCGCACCATAATTTCTCCTTAAATTTAGATGTAATAATACTTTTAATATTATCAATATTATGTAGATTGATTTCTTCCATGACTCCCTAACAATTTAGCCAAGACATGGTGTCTTTAAACCAACATTGCTTAAGTCACATGCAATTTTGATTGGAGTATGAAGCAATCTTAGCAAGCCTCTTGTCTCCCATGTTATTTATATTGTTATTGCACATTAGGAACCTAGTCATGGCCATGCTCCCAATGGGGGAAAAGACTCACTTCTATGAGGAATATAGAATAAGGTGTATTCCCTCTAATTTTGAGATTATATGTTATAAATCACTTCTTGATTCACTCCATTCTTCTACATGATTCTCTACATATGTTGCAACCCTAAACTTCACACCCATATAACATAATATGAGTGACGAGATTCTCAAAGAGTAGTTTGTTTTTATCCCAAAACCAAAGGTTTCTTTCTTTTCCAAAGGGAAAAAATTGTATTTACTATTAATCACAAAAAATGTTACATTCAGTATATTGTATCATAAAAACTAGTAATATGAGAGTTGTCTAGTAAGTCTAATAGGCCTAAAAAATTGGGAGTTTCTTGATATATTGATATTTTGATAGGTATGTTTTAAAATATAATTATAATTAAAGTTAAATTAAAAAAATTAAAAAGAGAAGGTGGAGTGGAAAAAAATATGAGGGTAAAATAAAAAAAGGTGAAGATGATGGAGAGAGGATAAACAAGATAAAATAAATTGTGAATGGAAAAAGTGGAGAATTTTTTTTTAACTTGTGTATTTTAATAAAGACATGAGTCACATTTAGTGGTCGATAGTAGGAACAATAGATTATTTTGAGAAAATTTGGGAAAAAATTCAAATTTTGTAGAGTTATTAATGAAAAATTTTGGTTATATTTTATGATAGAGAAATTTTTAGAATGGATGAAAATACCATGTATAATTTTGTATTGGGTACCTATTGGAAAAAAAAATTATTACACATTTATGAAAAATTGAGATAAGCCCCGCCAATTCCACGTGGATGAACTTGTGATGTGAGGAGCCACATGGATAGGGGGTCTAACATGAATTATCCAAGTCAGATAAGTGCACATATAGCAGGTTTAAAGCATGGTTAAGTAACTTCAATGGAATTTAAGTGGAGTTGAGTGGATGTGGTCAAATTAGGGTATGTCGTGAATGGTTGAGATCATCTCAAGCAAGTTCTAAGGGAATATCTAGACCATCCATGCAAAAGGAGAAAATCATAGGGTTATACCCGGGATAGTGTCACAAAGATCCCAGATTGATTGGGTATGTTGGAGTGGCAAGATCCTTGGTTGGCATTCATAGGGATGGAAAGTGATTGGAGGTTATCAAAGGGGGTAGTGTTGTGAATGACCCAAATTAATCGAGAAAAGAATCAAGAACATTAGTCTTCATGAGGAAGAAAGGTTCATAAGGTCTAAGTCCGAGTAACCCACCACAAATGGACAAGATTTAATCACACAAGTTTCATTGTGCAATTTGTACCATTCATTGAAAAGTAAAGTGACAAGGAGTAATAAGGGGACAATGTTGTGAACGGCTGAGATTTTATCTAGGTCCACAAGAGGAAATATTTGGACCATTCGCGAGGGGGATAGTTTGCAGGTGTGAAGGAGAAATTCAATGTAAAAAAAATGCTTATTATTAACCGGGAAACCATTTACGATATAGGAAAAGGGTCATGATGACATGGAAGACTCGCAGGAGGGGTGAAAAATGACATGGAAGAGGAAGTGTGTAGCATGGTTTCACCTACTAATGGAATGTATTATGCCAGTACTACATAGGAAGCCACATGACATGCCACACTAGCAACATAGACGCCACATCAACAATACATAATTGTTGAGCATAGAAATAGTAGGCATTCCTTGTGTTGTGTGGAGTAGTGGAAGACAGTTCCTTGGTTGGAATGGATGAATGAGATTCATGTAGCGCTCATTGGTCAACATATTGGCTAAGCATGAGATAAAATGGGTTTTGGACTGAGAAAGAGTAGCCTATAGGTGTTTCCTTTTCCCTGGTGGCCTCATAGCCAAACTTGGGGGATGGTATCTATAGTTGATACCTATGGTTGGGTGGGAAATTATTATAACAAAACTAGTTGCTTAGATCCTCTTATATTAAACTTAAGTTTTCATTGTTGTCCATGTTTAGGCAATGATTCTATTTACTTTATGTTATTAAAATGGTTGTTCATGCATGAGGTGTGTGTAAATAAAGTTTTAATTCACCTATGTTTTATATTCATGCACTTGCACATACAATTTTTAATTCATCTTGCTCATGGAAAGCTTAAATTAGTTATGAGTTTGAATAATGGCTCCATGGAGTGAAAATTAGAAACATGAAATTTTCAACTAGCCCTCCTACAGTCAAAATGATGGATGGGGACAATACAATTTATGTCAGCACATGAATCTATATGAAAATGTAAAATTAAGCAGTCAATATCAACATCCAAACACCCACACACATTGTCTTACAAGTTTGAACCAATTGACTCAAATCCCAATTGACTTAAATTCCAATAAAACATATGCTAGGTCTTTTGTTTATCTAAGAGGCTCAAAACCTAGGGCATGTAACCCTATAAATGATAGAGAATTTTAAATTACATTATTTTTTCACACATTAAGTGGGGTTACTTGATATTATCCAGTGGAAGTGTAAAATTATTAAGAATTTAGTGTATGTATTTTATTAGTGAACAAGTTTTTTTCAGTGTGTTGGATTAGTTCGAGCGATTGAGAGTTGTGAATTGCTAAGAAAGTCACGAGCCACTTATGTGAATATTAAAGGCCTTACTCAATGTCTTGATCGAATTAAATTGTAAATAATACAACCGATTGATTTAACTCAAATACCATTCTTAAAATGAAAAAAAAACACTCAAAACATTCTGATAATATATATTTTGTTGAGAAACATAAAAAAAAATTATAAAAAAAATATAGTTTAACCTAAACCTATGAGAAACACAGTGAGACATTCTATTGGGAGAAATCATTTGCATCGAGTCTTATCCCCCTCCATGCCTTTCTTATCTATTCTCAAAAGTTCAAAATACATGCCCAACGTTCGGGGCAAATATCGTTTCAGATGATTTGGTCCACAAAGAAATCCGTTTCCTATAGGATTTCAAATTCACCAAAATAGAGAATGGGAAAGTTAGATATAATGTGCATTTAGATGTGTCATGTATACATCATCTTCATGGAGGAAAATTAGAAATTCAAGAATCCCATCGTTTGCACGTTGAAAACCTCAAAACTTTAATGGAGGGAAATGTGTTTGCAATTATGAATGTAAGACTTGTAGTATGGGCCATAATCTTGTTCCTACAAAAGGAATATTTTGACAAAAGTGAAAGTATAGATTCACTGCTCCACAACATTTTAAAAAGATTCACTGCTCCTTCCTCTAAAGAAAATCCCACGTAAGCAATGCATCAAAGAGTATCAATTTGCAATACTTTTAGAGAAATGGAATTTGATATCGTAAAGATTATCTATTTTAAAGGAAAAAATTACAAAAGAAATGGAATTTGATATTGCAAAGATTATTGATTTTAAAGGAAAATTTTATAATTTTATAATTTATTTGAAAAAATGAAGTCTAAATTTATTGCTCTTTTTTATAAAGAAAATCCCACAATAGGAACTCATCAAAGAGTATAAATTTGGCAATCAATCTTTTTATAAGATTATTGATTTTTAATTTTTAAAGGGAAAATTTTACAATTTTATTATTTATTTGATTTATATTTCAATTTTTTTCAAGCATTTATATTGGATTAGGACAAAATTAAATACAATAAAAATAATGTTTTTTTTTTTAAAATAAAATATGTTATATCTTATATTTTGAGGTGAAATCAAAATATATATTTTATTGTTTTTTCAATTAAAAAAAATATGTTTCTCTAAATTATGATTTCTTTGGTATATTTGGCCTTTTGTTGATTGCTTTATAAAACTTTAAACCATAATTATTTATATCATTACATAAAATGTACAAAAAGAGAGAAAACTATATTAAAACAACATATTAACAATGGCAATAGCTTGACTCCCTTATGTAAAATCTTGTTCATTATGATGGATCAAGTCCTGTCATTGAGAGGGGGTGGGTGAATCAGTGACACACATTTAAACACAATTATTTCACTTTAGTAGATGTAAAACCAAATTTGGACACAATAATTTATCGTAGAACCCAATAAGGTAAACCACCAACACTTTTCTATTATTTGCAAAACTTATTTTTACAAAATACAATAGAAGGAAGACGCCTTCTTTCTTTTTGGATCAACACCCACTGATCAGGATGCACCCACTCCCCTATTTAGTCAATTACAGATTGACAAGGAAGCACCAACCTACCCTAGCTCCACCCTTTCACCCTAAAGTTGTTTATTTTCTTCAATTCTGGAACTTCAAATACTGTCTTGGATTACTCTGGCTGCTACAACAAATTTTTCACAAAGACACATTGTTCTATCAATTCAAATTGTTAACGCAAAAAATTGTTCAACTAGCTCTACATAGCCTAAACTATATACTCACATCATTTCCTTATCATTTTCCCTCATTTTCGACCTCCACACCTATGGTTTAACCTTATTCTCTCCCCAAAAGCTCAAAAACATAAAAAATGGCCTAAAAACCCATAAAAGGGCTTAAACCCCCATAAAAGGGGCTAAAGACTAAAAAAAGAGCTAAAACCCAGAAAAGGGGCTAAAACCCTAAATAGGGTTTAAGACCCTAAAAGAGAGATAAGGCCAAACAATCATTATAAAAGTAAGGTGGAGGTCCCCATCAACAATATTCTTATGCCCTTTTTCCATTATTCAACTTAGTGAGTACGTTGAGAACCCATGCTTCTCAAAATACTCACACCATCCAACCATCATTTGATGGCCACGCCATTCCCCATCCCGTACATTGAGGCATCCTCCGTACCTTTCAACCTTGTGGAGAGGCGACCTATATCCAAATATCAGGGCATAATGGCCCATTTTCAAACAAAGGGTATAATTTTCTTTCTTTTATTTTAAGTTTTAGTATAGTCGTCATTATTTTTTTATTGTTACTAATGCTATTTGTTTATTGTAGCTCTTGTTTCCATTTGAAATCTACCCTTCTGTCCCTTTGACGGAGGGGAGGTGCTTTTGCACGTAGCTAGGGTGAAAACCCGACTACAGTTTTAGCGACCATACTGGTTAATCCCATAAGATACCTTGTTTTACAGGTATTTTTGGTATTTCCTCCACATACGTCCCTGGTCAGACCCCCAGGAGGTCGATTCGAGTCTGTATTGCACCAATTTCTGTCCTTATCGGCCACTGTCGGCTCATTTTTTTAAATTTTTTCCATTCCGGCCCCAGTCACAGCTTTCAGGCTGAAAAGCTTGACCTAGTCACTGATTTTGAGCCAAAACCCGCAACCCAGGTCGTGACTTCATCCCCGAAAGGAATGAATTTCCCCCTAGGGCACATTCATTACTATCTTTTGCAGCAGGGGCAACTTAGTTGTTGATGTGTGGCCTGTTTGTGCAACTCAGTCGCAACTGTCCAACAATTAGAAGTGACCTGCCATTTTTTGAGCCATTTCTCATCTATTTTTCCTGTTTGAATGACCCATTCACCACTGGTTGGTTGTTACATGCAATCTGTCTATTTCTAAGTTAGATTCTGCAATTTTAAAATCTGTATTTCATTGTTAAAAGATGGAAATTAATATTCTTATTTAGCCCCTCCTCCTCTACTCAGTCATCACCCTTCGGGGTCTTCTGAGATAAGACGGGGGGTTGAGTAATCTTAGTAATAGGCATCTATTTTTGTTGTTGTTATTTTCCATTAAAAACAAGTGACCTTGGAAGCTATGGGGAGTGGAAACCGTTGGGGATTTCACAGCGTTTGCGTCCTCCTTATTGAGCACCAAGAATTTGGGGTGTGACCTGTGGATCTACGGGTGGACTTGTTTCCACTTTTATGAGAGCTAGCACTCCCTCTTGGATTTGAAGGATACAAAAGTGGGGTAGTCACACTATTGATTCACAAAAGTTACAGTCAGTTACCCATTACTTCAGTTGGTCTTGGACTCTATTTTGATTTATTTTTAGCTTTCAAACTCTTTTTTGGTTCAAGCCCTTTGCTTGTTCCTTGTAAGGAAACCAGTGTTATTTTCTTATTGCATAATTAAAATTAAAAGTAACAAATTCATACAAAAAATCACACCATATAATCCAACAAAACTCGGTTCATGACCCTGAGCGAACCATAAAAGTAACCAATTTACTTAATTAATCTTTCAGTTTGGGACATAAGTCTCAACCGCAACAACTGTGAGAAGTACTTGGGATTTTCCCTAAAACTCGGCGTGAGGAGTACCATAGGAACCCCAAAGTAGCTGGCCAATGAGAGGAATTTCTAAGAGAAATGGGAAACGACCCCTTTCGATTGACTAGATACAACCTTGCGAGGAAAAATCCAAGCGCTGTCCTTTGGCAATCTTGGTGGCCGAGTGACCACCTATGAACCAATAGGAAGCCCTTTAAACCAGGGTCTAAAATTCATTACTGGTTACTACCATAAGCCACCATTGATCCACCACGTTCTTCCTCACAACTTAGGTGGAACTCCCCTCAGTTCGGGCCTTTATACTATCCTCATCGAGGCCCTCCTCGACAACCTTCCTCACCTTGAGAAGGACACACAACCTCTGATTCCGACTCAGATTCTTATCAATCTGAGCCGAACATGTTCACCACAACATCTAGTCCCATGGCTAGCACAAATCCCGATCCCTTCTTTGGAGGGGTGAGTGGCAGTGGACCCATGTCCCTACCGCACATCATTACCAATGTCCCTAACAGTTGTCCCAGCACCACTGTGATTTATTTTGTAGGTAAGCTACCCATTAGTGGTGGCCCCACTCCATCTCCCATGATTCCAAATATACCACCATACATACCTGGAGGTAGTGGCCCTTCCTTGATAATCCCAACTATCCCCACTGTGGGAAGTCAACCTCAGGTTCCCCCAGTCATGCAGGGACATACTACTCTTGCCAATTTCAGCACTATTGTCGGTCCCCCTCGAGCCAACCTCGCGTCCAACCTACCATTCATGGCTCATCTTAACTTACTGGATTTGGCTCGATTAACAAATGACCCAGTTAGTCACCAACCCCATTGGCCTCCCATGCCAATCAAGCTTCCTTTAGACATTCCCAAGTTTGAAGGAAAGGTGGGTGAGCACCCCCAAAAAAACATTATGTCGTTTCACCTATGGTGCTCGTTAAACAACATTGAGATGACTCAATCAAACTGATATTACTCCAATGCACACTCATAGGTGCTGCAGCAAAATGGTATATCAAACTACCTCAAGCCTCTTACCTTGATTTTACTTTGCTATCCTTCATGTTCCTCCAATACTTTCAACTTCCAGTCCGCTACGATGAAGGAATGGAGATCTTGTTATCTTGTCGTCATAATACTGCTAGACACATCACCCACCACATCCATGAGTGGCGGCGATGACGTAGTCTATTTAAGATCCATCTTGATGACAGGATCTTCCTCAATTGGTTCTTGAAGACCTTGCAACCACCCATAGCCAAGGATGTTTCCTCTGAATGTCCCCAATCTAAGGAAGAGGCCATATTGAAGGCCCAATAGTTCGAGTTAATCTACACTCAATCTGGATACCTATACACCATCATACTAGACGTTCCCCATGCCGATACCTCTCACGGTGATGTGTCGGGGGCATCCCATGTTGCAGATGGTGTCATCGGTTTTGTATCCCAACATCTATAGTAATATGTGGCATCCCCTATGATGCCACTCCACCCAAGCAACACCCCTGGTGTTGCACAACCAAACCAGATACCCAATTACTCAAGGATGATGGCTTGGTTTGGAGCCACAACCTCCTATGCACAACCCGCACCAAGTCAGCACACCCATGCACCAAATTTTTCGACAAAACTGTATTTGTGACCAATAACCAGATTTGTTTCTCCCCCAACTCCTCCAACCTATTATGCACCACTGATGCAAGTTTCTCTGAACCTTGCCCCATCTCCTCCAACTTCCTCAGGACATGTTTTTTCAGAGCATAATCTTCGCAACCAACCTGCCCCCAATAACCAGCAAGGGAAGGGTAAGAAACAATGGGCAAGGAACCGGGTAACAACCAACCACAAGGATGCATCCAACAACCTAATCCTTGTAACAACAACGATGCTAACCCATTGGTTGAAAACCCCCAACAACCTAATCGGTCGGGACGAACCACTCCATTACAGACTAATCATCGCTGTAAATTATGCAACATTTACGGTCAGTATACTCATGAATGACTGCATATGGATCATTTCAAGAAGTTTCTCCAGAACCAATATCAATGGGACACTAATGTGGCAACACAGGTTCAGCCCAACCCAATGCCACCAGACCCTCTACCTATGGTGCTCCAAAACCTGTTGCCACTCCAAGGAATGGTTGTAGCTGCACTCCTGTCCCCACCTGCTCCTGCAGCACCCGCCGCGGCTCCAACTATGGAGACTGGTATCCATCACTTGATGTGTTGGGCTAGGAAAAGTACACAAGGAAGAATCCGACGTGCAAGTGCAAGAGGAAAAGCGGGTGCACGAAAGAGGAAAAGAAGGTAAAGGAAGAAGCACGAACAGAGAGCAAAGGAAGATACGATGAGAATCGATGCGACATAGGAAAAAAAGGTTAGGGAAGAAGCATGAGTGCAAAAGAGAGGAAGTTGCGATGAGGATCGATTCAACAAGGAAAAGAACATTCAGAGTCAATGGAAGAGGTAGGTATAAGAGTAAAGGCTGAATAGGTGAAAGTCTAGATAGACTACAGAAGGACAAATCGACGTAATACTAAAGGACATTTTTGCGGCTATTGATGAACAATATAGATAGGCTGAAAGACGTTTCTGCGGCTAGTTATGGTTGTGGTTAATGTAGTGCAGGACTTTTGCAGCCAAGTATGGCCTATAATTAATGTAATAGAATATATTTTGTAGATACTTGTGTCTATAATAACTAATTTGTACTCAATCGATCCTGCGCGGTCTTATAAACACTATAAGTAGGAGGATCCCGCTCTGTATAAGGGTTAGCTTCAGTATTGATTGTTGTTAGCTTAAAGATTTATCTAGAGGAAGTTGTTACCTCAGTGATGACTCAAAAGAGTAGTCTAGTAGAAGTATAATGCTATTGAGCCGCGTATCTGTAGTTGAGTGCGCAGACTGTTTAGTAGGAGTAATATATAGCTAAGTGCGCAGGAAGTAAAGTAGAAGAGACTATCCAAGCTATGTATGGATCAGTAAGAGTAGATAGAAGCAATAAACCAGAGAGCATGAGAGCAAGAATATTTCTCCAAAAAGACATATCTTAAGAATAGTCTGTAAGTCGCATACTGCAAGGTGCTACCTATTTTTCTCATGCCAGATGAAGATCACCTTGGTGGTTTTTCTTAGATGGGTTTCCACGTTATTTTCTGTGTCGCATGAATGAATGTTGTTGAATATTGAAGGATGATGTGGATGTTTGATTACTTTCTATTGTTACATTTATCATTGAATGTATGTCACAACATTACCAATCAGTGAATGAATGAATGTTTAAATCCTTCTCAACATGTTATGTAAGATTTCATGGTTAATCTGTTAAGTTACAATATAAGTAGCACATTCTTCATCATAAGTAAGGAACTAGCTATGTTGCACAATTGTGCCAGTTTTTAAGTCGTTAAGGACAAGTTTGTGATGTGGGTCGGTTGTGTCGCACAGTTACACTTCCATCGCACAGTCAGTAGAATCCATCCCTCCATATCTGTCGAGCGCCTTGGTCACGCGCCAAGGGACTATAATCCCTCACCAACTCTAAAAACATGGTTATGGAAGTTACACCTTAAGATATCTTGGGTGAGACTGCACCTGCCTCGTGGGTGTTGTCGACTAAGCTTGCTTTATCGGGCCAATTTATTTAGATGTTTTGTCGCTATTGTGTCATTGTTGAACCTTTGGTCGAGACAAGAAGGAATATTAGGCCAACATAATGACACTTTCAACTGAAGAGGTGAAACTCTAGACTAGATGTAACCACTATGGTTACACCACAAAAACTGTTGACCCATCAGCAGTGTCCACCTCTAGCTCTGCCAACATGCCCCTCCACCTGCCTACCCACCCATTGATGGGTCGGCCGAATGTCCATGGTTTTTCGTGCAACGTATCGCCAAAAATGCCATAGCTAGAGTTGCCTTGAATTACAACATCGTTGACGACTTGGATCAGTCACCTACAACCATGTCCACTCTCGAGGTACTCAAAACATGCCTACCACAGTGGAAAGCGTTGCTATCTGCACTAGATGTCGTGGATCCCTCTGATTCCATATTTATCACATCCGATTTGGATCAGGGATAGCCAACAATTCCATCCACCATTGCCTTTCAAAATCCAATCTCAATTCAGAATTTGGTCATAGATCGATGTATCGTTTATGAAGGGGCATCCACCTATATCATGTTGACATTTTCTATCAAAAAATAGGCCCCCCCACCCTCCAACCGTCCACCACTTTTATTCATACTTATGCTGATCGCAGGAATTATTTTGAATGTCCCTATATCCTTAGCTAGTAAGACATTTTTTATTGACATAGAAGTTGTCAATGCTAAGCTTGATTATAACCTCATTCTGGGACGTAGTTACATGTATGCCATGAGAGAGGTGGAATCCACTGTCCTTCTCCTTATGATGTTCCCTCATGATGGGAAGATCGTGATGGTAGATCAACTAAATTACTATGATCCGCAGGGGCCATACACACCATACCATGTCATCCCTACCGTCGATACCTCCATCGACGATGTAGCCATCCCTTCCTTGTCATCTATAGGCTTGGGATTGTTTTTCGACACACCTCTGACGGATTCCTTCCCATCTTTACCTCCTCCACCAGATTCAACTGACAGAGTGGATTTGTGTGTCCTTTCATCCAACGCCATTCATCCCACACCACATCCACAATAGCAACCTCAAATGCAGTCACTAGGGAATTATTGGGGCTCACTCCCAATCCATACAATTCCCTTCCTTTTCCCACCATCATGAGTAATCCTATTATGACTACTTTAAATTTACCAAACTTTGCGTTGTGGATTCCTGTATGGTAACTTGAACCACCCACCCCACCTTCGATCCCCTAGGTTGTGCTGACCCCCATCTAGCCTATTGAGATGACGTCATGCCCTTGTCTTGGCCTACCAAAAATACCTTTTGTTACTACACCAGCCCTGCCTCCCCCAAAGAAGGCTCAGGGAAAAACCACCAAAGAAGTTGTTGAGACTCAACCAACCCCACCTTGCACTTTTTGCGATGTTCACGGACATGCAACCCAGAACTACCCAGAGATACCGATCCTACGCACGCACATAGATTCCATGGATACAACCGAAGGAATTCCAGTAGTCAACGTATCAACTCCCCCAGTGGACAAGAACAAGTCTTTAAGGGGAAAACCATTCGTGCATGATTTGTGGTCTATATGACCATTATTCGCACCATTTCCCAGATTCGTCCAAGTATCGGTCTATTCTTCATGATCTTCGAAATCACTTCCATGAGTCCAAGAGCACTGTCATTGAGGATATTTACCCATCGGTTTCCTCCTCCATCACCACAACCATTTACATGGTATGTTGGAAAGGGGTTGGAGGTAAGTGAGTTTCATAGCATCTAAGATGCTATGCATACTCATGAGGCACCATGCAAGGAAAAGAGAGTGTGATAGGCAGAAAATAGTCCACTTTTTGTATTTTCACGTCATTTTTTGTACTCATTGACCATTTCTTTGGAATATTGTTCCTTAGTAGTTAAATTAGTTAGAAGTTTGTTAGAATTTAGTTAGAAGTGGACCTTGAATGTAAAGGTGCAAGCCTATAAATAGAATAATTATGCATATATGGATATATATAGAGCGGAATAGAGAGAGCGAGATAGAAATAAGTGAATACTGGATGCAATACTAGACGCAGTGAAACTGGATCAGTGTCTATTTTTATCTACAATTTGATTTGTGGACTTAATACAATGTGCTGTGGATTGATCTGAGCTTCTATTTCCTTTGTTATTTTCCTGTTTTTCATTGCTTTGATTCTAATGCTAAATGATCTGCATATGAATGAATAATGTGATGCTTTGGAATACTGTCATCTTTTAGATCTATTTTTCCGCACTGGTAGATCTGCTGAAATGATGAATGACTAAATGCAACATGATGAATGGTTTTGTTTCTGAGCAAGTAAGAAAAATAGATCTGGAAATCACACTGATGAATGTCTGATGCCCCAAACCTCCTCTATACTGTGGACACTTGGTTCCGACATCTCTCCCTTGAACATCTCGGGTGAGACCTCATTCGATCTGCGGGTGTTGCTGGATGGGGTAAAATCTATCTGGGTCGATGCTTAGGGAGATCGCGATGTGTTGAGCATCGACAGAATGGAACCCCTATCGCCTGGTTTTTGTTGGTTGGTATTGCTCCAACAAATGGTTTTGTTGCCGGGACATCGTTGCAACTGAGAGGAGGGCATGTGGCACTCAAAAAATGGTTACCCAATCATGGATGTGGCATCCAACGCGACCGAAACTTCAAGAGTGGTTTGGTCAGGAGCTGAGAAAATTTGCTGAGGTAGAAAATCGGAACCCTGCCTTGACAACAAACAAGTGGTTAGCAAGGTATATCCATGACGGTCCGCACGAATATTTCTTCGGTGACTTTCCTATCGTATTGTACGAGTGGTTGGTGAGATTCACATACAAGAAGATGAACTTCCAAGAAGGAGAATCGATGTCCTGGACCCCTGAACTGATCCAGGAACTGTAGGGTACTAACAACAAAGCATTGCGCATCGTCAAGATATGGTTGGATAGCATACTAGAGGGATATATCACCAATTTCGCCGTTGACACCAATAAATATTATAGTGAAGCAGAAAGGGAGTTCTTTAATGAAAGTAGAGGTAGGTTCTTACTATCGCTTCAATTGTCAATTAAAATGTTGGTTTGTGAAAAGGGTATACTCAAGATGCACCTAGAGTAGTAGCACCCCAGTGTGTAGAGGATGTGGATACCGCGACCAAGGAGGGAGATGAATGGTAAGGTAATGGGTAGATGAGTGCAAGTTTCGATGAGATTGTGAGGGAAGCCAAGGAAGAAAGTGGTTGTACAAGGAGACGAGCAAGGTTTCGACTAGAGAAGAGGAAGAGAGTAGGGGAAGGTCCTACTGCGATCGGAATGCAAGACCGCGAAGGAAAAACACATGTGACAAAGCAAACCTTTAGTGATGATGTGGACGAACAGGCCCAGGATACGCCTAGAATGAAGGTAAGATCAAACCCTGACAGCAACGTACCCACGCCTCTGCGAACTAATCCAAACTCAGGAAAAACTACAAGTCCCATGTCGACTTGTCTAACGTGCCAGAAACAGTCTAGTAGTAGATCGACATCTATTGGAAGGTGGCCTAGGATGGCAGGAAATGACATGAAGCTACCATTGTTCCATGGAAATAGGGCTGATGATCCCAAGCAGTACTGGTTTTTATGTGAAGCAGTGTGGACTGTTAGAAAGACCACTGACGATGATGTAAAGAAAGGGCAGTTAGCGAATACTATGAGGGGTCTTGCACTTGATTGGTTTATGAAGTTTATCCAAGTTCCTCAGGGGGATCCGGTGAAGATATTGGATGATATAAAGACAGGACTAATCAAGGAATTCATAAAATCAAATTCGGAAGCACAATACATTATAGAGATAAAGGAAATTAAGCAATTTCCTAATGAGACCGTTTGGGACTTTGACCAGAGGTTCAAAACACTGATGGCTAGAGTCAGTTTTTCTATGAGCAATGTCCAACATAAATAATGGTTTATTGCAGCATTGGTTTCTCATATCCAACAACCATTGATGCAACAAAATATAACGACGTAGAGCGAATCCCTGGAGATTGTGATGAAGCTCAAAGCTTCACCTATCGGGGAGAGTGCATTTGGGATGAATCAAATTCAGATGCAGCTCGCGAACCTTACACTCCAGCTGTAGGATATCAAGAAAGGTAATAAAGAATGCACAAATCTTTGGTGTACTCATTGTCATGTAGATAGCCATACCAAAGATACTTTCCCTAACTTTAGAAACTATCTGTTATCTGGAGCTCTGAACCCTTTGAGTAGCGGTGGTATGCCATGGTGCACATATGCCTAGTCTATGGACATCGACATGAGGAATGTTGTTATATGAAAAATATAGTATCAAAGCCTGCCAATTTATACTATTCATTCTGTTGCTTAGTCGGGCACAAGGATAGATTTTGTCGAGCATACGATCTGCTTCAGGATAGAACATACGATTCATATTTTGTGAAGAACGAGGGTCACCACGTGGTACAACAATATAAACCATAGCCTCAAATGGTTAGTTCTTAACCACAAATGTAGTACACACCACTACCACCAATGCATTTTTTTCCACCACAGCCACAGCCGCAGTTCATGTCACAGCCGTTGTTTGTATCGCAGCAGCCATACAATCAAATATCGTTACCCCTGGGGAAACCAAAATACGTTCAAGCAACACACTTTGTTTAGCAATATCCAAATCCCTCACCATAGCAGGTAGTTCAACCATAGTACCCACAGCAAGGGGGATTCTGCAGAGGATTGTGAGGCCAAGGAGGAGGTTTTGGATGCAGAGGGGGACAAGGTCACGCATCCGTCCAATGTTATAATTGTGGAGTATTCAAGAATTATCAGAGATAATTCCCACACTTGCAGTGCTTATGTATGTATTGTGCAACAATTGATCATACTATGGAGAACTTCCCACAGTTAATCACAATATGGAAAACCGGAAACAGTCTACAGTTGCAAAATCAAGCCCAGTTGTAAGCTCAGAATCAGCTACCATCCTAGAACCAGTCACAGAGCCATGCCTAGAATCAATTTCCCCTCCAGAACTAGACTATGAATCAACCATTGAACCCACCAATGAACCCACCAATGAACTAGAATCCACCACTAGCTCAGACTCTACTGATGAACCAGGTTCAAGGTCCAACAGTTTCGACGAGTTCACCCATGGAGGTGCGACGACGGGAGATGATGGACCCCGACCGCAAGTTCCATTAGTTGGGAATAAGAAAATGGATTTTGGTATTGTGACTGAAAAGGAGATGTTTTTTGAGACACAGGATGTGTTCAAACGCAATCTGGGTAAGTTTCTTGTCTATGAAATGCCATCCACTTTTGATTTATCCTTAGAAGCATGACCATCGCTACAACATGGTACCTTGCAGTAGTTCTTTGATAAATGATTATCACTGGCATGAGATCCTGGGGCTCTGGTTGAGATTGATAGGTTGTTGTATTGTTCATATAAAGAGATCAAGGAATCCATAGTAAACTCCTTGCAAAAGAAAAATATAGGTAAAGAGATGCGTATGATTATCTAGATCGGTGGCTATGAGGTGTATTCAGTCATCCTGGACCTGGGATCAGATGTGAACATCCTGACTAAGTAGACCTAGGAAAAAATGGGGAGCCCAATGATGGGTTGGCCTCCTATGCAACTGTGATTAGAGAACCAAGCGAAGGTGTAACCCATTGGTCGGGAAACGAACTTGGTCATCGACGTTGAAGGTATGAGAACACGTGCTGACTTTGATGTGACTGAAGTTGTTAATGGGGAAGGATCCTATCCCATGCTACTGGGGATAGGATGGGCTAGTGGCAGTATGATCATGATTAATTTTAGGAAGTGAATGATGCCCTTCGAAAATAAGAACATTCAAGTCATTGCACCCATGGATCCAACTGAAGGACAAAGTTGTCAAGGGGTGGGACCATGTATACAACGTCTCTGAAGACTATATCCACCCAACTGTCTAGGGGGAACTTGGCTGGCACAGTGCTAGATTTTTGTCCTCTGATTCTGATGTTGCGCTCAAAAATTGGCAAAACCACATGCATGAGGTATCCTTTAGGAAGTGTGGTCTAATTATGCAATCTCTACGTTTTGTCGCGACTGAAATAATTGAATTCCCAGTACATGAAGGGTTAATGGAGCTGTCTACATTCTTAATAGTATTTAAAGAAAGAGTCTCAGAGCCACAACAACTGTTGGCCCTGGAGGAAGCACTTGAAAATACTCCATCACACCACTAGGTAGCTCATAAGAAAATGGTTACCAAGTGGATGCACTGTCGCAGGCTGATGACAGCCCATTTTGGTACTATAGAAGTGTACCACACTGGGAAGTATGATGGGAAGAATGGACTTAAAATCCATTTATGGGAGTGTCAAACATTATGGGCAGTGAAACCAAAGGATCAATGGGTCCATGCCTTTATTCATACCTTGGATGAAATGCCGAGGTCCTGGTACCTAGCTATAGAGCTGCACAGATAAATAACTACCTAGGAGGAGTTGACGGTGTGTTTCACCCACACTTTTAGTTTTGCTGACATGAATCCTGATATCCACAATGCACTTCAGATCATTCTGGATGTCTTCTTGAAAGTTGTGCCAATAACATATCCTGTGGATCCACATGCACATTGCCACATGAAATTGATGATGGAATGATATAACATATCTGGCGAGCCGGAGGATGATGATGAGTTGTGGAATATGAGCATTTTGGATACTGAAGGAAGCCACGATGTCACAACACCAAATGTCTTGACAGATCCTAGGACTCATCCAATGAATATTAAGAAAGTTAACATTGGGATGGAAGATAATCCAAAATTTGCAAATGTTGGGGACTACTGGGATGAAGAGACCATGGCCAAGATCACCGATCTCTTGCATGAGTTTCAGGATCTGTTTCTGACCAAATTCTTAGAGATGAAAGGGATATTGGGTGACATAGGAGAAATGAAAATCCCATTAAAACTTGATGCCGAATTGGTGTGACAGAGGCCATATCGCTTGAATCTGCAATATAAAGAAAGGGTTAAGACCGAACTTGATCGGATGCTAGATGTCAGGATTATTGAGCCTGTTGAAGAATCATAATGGATAAGTACTATGGTGGTCCAGGACAAGAAGAATGGTGAAGTCTTGATCTGTTTCAACCTCAGAAAATTGAATGATGCTTGCATGCATGATCCATTCCCAACAACATTCATAAATGAAGTCCTTGAAGTAGTAGGTGGAAAGGAGATGCACTCATTCATAGGTGGCTTTTCTGGGTACCACAAGATCATAATTGCAAAAGAAGATTGCCACAAGACAACATTTGTTATAGAATGGGCCTGCTACTAGTATATAGTGATTCCATTTGGACTGAAGAATGCACCTACCATATTTTCTCGGGTGGTCGTCGCGGCGTTCAAAGACTTCATACAAAAGTTCCTCTAGGTATATATGGATGATTGGAAAGTGTACGTTCTAATCAAGGATCACTTGGCCAATCTTCAACTGATGCTGGAAAGGTGTCGACAACATCAAATCATGTTGAACTCTAAGAAGTGAATCTTTTGCATGCCGTTTTGAATATTGTTGGGTCACATCGTGTGAAAACAAGTACTGTTGGTTGATCCCACAAATATTGCGCTCATTCTGAGGTTTCTGCCACCGACCAATGTCAAGATGCTCCAGGTGATGCTTGGAAACATTGGGTACTATTGAAATTCATCATAGGATATGTCACGATCACTACCCATATGGAGAAAGTGTTGAAGAAGGGTTTTTTTCTTCCTATGGAGTTCTGAATGCCAAAGTAGTTTTGACATGCTGAAGGCCAAAATGGCTTCAGCTCCAATACTTGTATTCCTAGAATGGAACAAAGAGTTCCACATTCATGTTGATGCATATTATGTTATGTTAGGACTAGTGCTCATGCAGCTAGGCGAGGACGACTTGGATCGCCCTATTGCTTTTACGAGTCAGAAACTATCATTTGTAGAGAAGAATTATACAACTATGGAATGTGAAGAGCTAGCGATGGTTTATGCACTGTATAAATTTAGGCATTATCTTCTAGAAGGCCACTTCAAAATGTTTACGGACCATTCAACTTTGAAGTATCTAGTCAATAAGCCTGTGTTGGGGGGAAACATATGCATATGGCTACTCCTCTTTTAGGAATTTGATTTTGAGATCATAGTGAAGCTGGGCCGCTTGAATGTTGGTCTCAATCATTTGTCAAGAATCGAGATAGGAGAGGAACCTACTAACATTGAAGATGAACTGTTGGACGTATAGTTGTTTCAAGTTGAAATGGAAAATGACCATTATCCTCCAATAATCCAGTTCTTGGCGACCGGATTCGCACTAGAAGAACTTTCCACAAGTCAAAAGAAGCAGTTGGTAGTTAAAGATTCTGATTTTCAGTTGATTGCTGGACACGTGTATAAGTTGGGACCTGGTGAAATATTGCATCGTTGTGTCCTACCACATGAATAAGAACAGATTATAGAAGAAGCACATGCTCGCATAGTTGGAGGACACTATGGAGGCTGGGATACAGCGTGGAAGGTGCTTCATGCAGGGCTTTGGTGGCCCACTCTTCATACTGATGCAGAAGGTTATGCGAGGAGTTGTGATGTCTGTCAATGCATTGGAAAACCATCGCGATGGGATGAGATGCCGCTTGTACCCTAGGTAACTTTTCAACCTTTTTATAAATGGGAAGTAGACTTTGTGGGTCCAATCAACCCACCTGGGAAAAGAACCGGTGCACGCTACATAATCACTGTGACAGAATATCTGATGAGATGGGCAGAGGCTACTCCAGTTATGGACTGTACTGTTGCAACAAAAGCTAAATTTCTATTTGAGAATATTGTGATGTGGTTAGGGTGCTTGAGAATATTGATGAGCAACCAGGGTAATCATTTGTTCAACTACACATTAAGAGTCCTGACAGAAGAATTGCAGGTTCAGCACAAGAAGAGTACACCATACCATTCGTAGGTGAATGGGAATGTGGAGGCCTTCAACAAGGTATTGGAGCACGCACTTACCAAGGTATGTAAAACCAACCGAGATGAATAAGATCTGAATATTCTTGCAGTACTGTGGACCTATCACACCACCTGCAAGATATTCATGAGGAAAACACTGTTCAAACAAGTCTATGGGAAAGAGGTAGTGATGCCTATGGAATACATCATTCCTAGTATGTGCATTGTCATTGTGACTAGAATGGATGATGATGATGCACTAAAGGATTGCATGGCGCAACTGATACAGCTGGGCGAAGACTGTTTCATTACAGGTTTCCACCAGCACATTGAGAAAGATTGACAGAAGGCATAGCATGATTGCCACATAAAGAACAAACAATTTTAGTAAGGAGATTTGGTGTTGTTATACGACATCAAATTCTTGAAGCATCCAGGTAAGCTACAAATGCACAGGCTTGGACCATATCTTGTCAATTCTATTACCTCTGTGGGTGTAGTTCAATTACAAGAGTTAGATGGTGCAGTACTGCCAAATCTTGTGAATGGCAGCCGCTTGAAGCCCTATTGGATGGGGGAGGGATTGCATAATTCTTGAAGAACCATGCACTAAAATAAATAAATAAAAAATAAAAGAGAGAGAGAGAGATAGGATATATAGCAAAAGGAATGGTACACCTGAAACTAGGAGCTATGCAAGATTAGGGGGTAGTTGACTTAGAAATAAGTAGTTAATTAGACATCAAGAGGTTGTGCGCCAGGATAGGGATGTGCCAAGAGACAGAGGATGTAGATGAGAAGGAAGAGGTTGCATGCTAGGATAGGGATACACTAAGAGAAAGGGGCTGCACCCGAGAATGGCAAGGGGTTGCACGATAGGAGGTCGCCATGCAAGAGTTAGTGGCTCGCATTATACGGAAGAAACCGTGACGGTGACCAGACATCACATCAATACTCAAGAATGATTGTTAAAGAGTTAAATGATGACATGTTCTACATCATGTCTAATGATAGCAGATGCGAGAGGCGGGGGCACAGANAGAAACCGTGACGGTGACCAGACATCACATCAATACTCAAGAATGATTGTTAAAGAGTTAAATGATGACATGTTCTACATCATGTCTAATGATAGCAGATGCGAGAGGCGGGGTCACAGAATCGATGACGTATTTGGCACATAAATGAATGAGTTAGTAATAATGATGCACACGAGTGATTCAAGATGCAATCTAAGGTGAAGATGGTGTTATAAGATGAGGGTTAGAAGCCAAGCAAGCACCATTAGGCAGTGCTGCACTAAGAAAAGTTGCAGGAGGGTTGGGCTGGGTAATTGAAGGGAGCTCCACTACGTAAGGCAACGACCATCTAAGGAGAAATGCAGGAGAATGATGTAGCATTCATGGATGTCGGAGCATGATGGCATTGCAGGACACAGAGGTATTCCAAGGTCCTCCTTAGAGGAGATGATTGTAGCCAACTACATAATACAACAAGTTCACAAAAGTCACCCACTGTTTCATGTGAGAAGTTTTTTGAACTTCAGGTTATTGAGTACACCATGCCCAGCTAATGTGGCTCGAGGACGAGCCACAAGACTGTG
This sequence comes from Pseudotsuga menziesii, assembly GCA_001517045.1. Taxonomy (NCBI): domain Eukaryota; kingdom Viridiplantae; phylum Streptophyta; class Pinopsida; order Pinales; family Pinaceae; genus Pseudotsuga; species Pseudotsuga menziesii. The sequence goes on along the minus strand of LPNX010436041.1, from coordinate 372,529 downwards.
TTGGGGGCCTGTTGGAAAGGGGTTGGAGGTAAGTGAGTTTTGTAGCATCTAATATTCTATGCATACTCACGAGGCATCATGCAAAGAAAAGATAGCACAATAGGAGGAAAATAGTCCACTTTTTATATTTTCACATCACTTTTTGTACTCATTGACCATTCTTCGGAATATTGGTCCTTAGTGGTTAAATTAGTTAGAAGTTTGTTAGAAGTTAGTTAGAATTGGAACTTGAATGTAAAGGCACAAGCCTATAAATAGAAGAATTATACATGTAGGGATATATATAGAGCGGAATAGAGAGAGTGAGATAGAAAGAAGTGAATACTGGATGTAATACTAGAATTTTTTATACTGGATTAGTGTCTGTTTTGATCTGCAATTTATTGTGGACTTAATACAATGTGATGTGGATTGATCTAAGCTTCTATTCCCTATGTTATTTTCCTATTTTTCACTGCTTTGATTCTGATGCTGAATGATCCGCATATGAATGAATAATGTGATGCTTTTGAATACTGTCATCTTTTAGATATATTTTTCTGCACTGGTAGATCTGCTGAAATGATGAATGACTAAATACAATATGATGAATGGTTATGTTTCTAAGAAAGTAAGAAAAATAGATCTAGAAATTACAATGATGAATGTCTGATGCCCCAACCCTCCTCTATACTACAGAAACTTGGTTTCGACATCTCTCCCTTGAACATCTTGGGTGAGACCTCATCTGCTCTGTGGGTGTTGTTGGATGGGGTAAAACCTGCCCAGGTTGATGCTCAGGGAGATAGTGGTGTGTTGAGCATTGAAAAAGTGGAACCCCCTGTCGAATGGGTTTTGTTGGTCGAGATCACACCAACATGGTTTCTATCTCTACTAATCCTTTCGTCTCCGCAACCCTCAATGATCCCTCAAATCTATCTAATCATTGTTTTAGCAACGATGAGGAGATACTTGAATCCTTTTCCACTCATGAATACCCATGGGATGATATGCACCATAGTATGGCTGAATCGGATGGCCTCCTCTTGGAAAATCTCTACAACGGGTAGTACCTCAAGAGATTCTACACCTAAGGTCACCACCATGAGTCACTTGTATTATGTTTTTCCTTTTTTGTTTTACAATGTTCTTAGCATGAGTCTTACACTTTGATTCCTTGATTGCTCCAGATTGATCCTACCTCGTGTCGCTACACTATATTTGCTGATGGAGCAAGCAGATGGTCTCCAAATCTCGCCTCAGATGCATGGGTTATCTATTCCTCATCACATGAGTTGATCCATATCGACAGGATGTGTGTTGGCATTGCCACCAAAAACCAGGATGAGTATGATGGTGTCACTGATCTCTTGGTATCCTCCCTCTAGTTGGGTATTCGTCACCTCGATATCTTCTTACACTCCTAGTTGCTTGTCTCCCAGTTGAATAATCGCTACTGGGTACGCAATCCTTTCCTTTTTAGAAATTTTCTATGCATTAAACAGTTGGTTAGAAATTTTGAATCCATCACATTCATTCATGTTCCCAGAAACTTAAATAATGTAGCATAACAAATGGATAACGATGTTCTAGAATGGAATATTCACCACCGCATATAGGAAATCTAGAAACTGCATCATGTATAAACATATAAAAACATGGATCCATGTATAACATACATCATCTAGGAATTTTCATCATCATAATAACAGAACTCACATAAAAACCATAAAAGTGCATCCACGTGCATAAATATATATATATATATATATATATATATATATCATGTCATAAAGTTTTCAATACAAAATGAGAAGCTCCACAAGATTTCTCAATTGAATATACATAGTATCCTAGTGCACCATCGCACTAGGGGCAGTCCCACTACCTGCTAATCGGAGTCGGACTCATCCTCCTTCTCCTATGACTCTATCTCCTCCTCTAAGGCCTCCTCCTCACTGGAGCTATCCTTGTCATCCATCGGCATGTCCCCTCGGGCCTCTGCTCAAACATACTCCATTGCAACTGCTATCCTCTTCATCAGAGGAATCCACTCGTGAGGAAGCATAGTAACAATCAGTAATCAGATCATCACCCAAATGCTACCAACCATCACCATTCACACCCTCCAACAGACTCTCAATATCACGACGGAGCCACCACAGGGCACTACAGGGCTCGAGAACAGGTGGATCCATCCCCTCCACCCTCCCCCTCTATCACTTATAACCTGTAGGTGTTCTTGGTCCAACATCTGCACGTGCACACATTACATCATTAGTATCTATCATAAAAATCAAACTGGCTACCATGAAGCTAGTGTACTGAATGTAAAACAAACAAAAACATCATTTATATGTACCATCTGGTCCCCAGGCCTGTCCTGGAGGTTGATGCATCTCTGCCTCTCCCATGTAGTCCATGCCTGCATATGGGTAGTCCTCAATGAGGACTGACAACTAACACCGTGACTGTGCGAGTAGCTCTCAAGTAAAGAAACAGGTCACCAGGCCACCTCCCTTACGGACCATCATCTCACTCCATCGATGCATTCGAGCCTCTTGAGGCCCACCATCCCACACTGCCAAGTGCAGTTGAAGGGTCGATAGCCTCTCGAATAAGGAGCACAAAAATGAAGGGAAATAGAAACCCCTGTTGGAGTCTTAGCATGGTTCACTGCATGCAAAACCACTATCAGATACATTTGGGCCCACCCATAGTAGGTTCCTGCCATCATATGCTCCACAATCTAGAGCTACCCCCTTGAGATCTGATGTGGTCCTGACGAACCCAATATCCACACCACCATTGCGGAAACCGCTCGACTTGAGAGACTCTCAATGTCACATATCAAAATATAGGACCCATGCACATAAGTAGAGGAATAATAGTTCCTCTCGCATAGATTATCCAAAGTATCCCTGTGAGAGAGATTTGGTGTCATCTCACCAGTCACTCCCAGCATCGGGAGCCCAGTCAAAAAATACACACCTTGTAGCATAATCTCAAGATGTTTCCTCTGGATGATAAAGCACCATGCCCCAATGTCCCAAAAAACCACCAAAGTCTCTAGTAGCAGTCGCAAACTCCACATCATGGGAACCTGCATATACTTGAGAAACCCATTCCAAGCTAGCGTATCCCACACACCTGTGTTCCTCATGGCCTACCTATGCATGTCCTTATAATCCCGCTCCCTCCACATAGGTCGAGCCATCCTGCACAATAAAGACATTTCTATCAGACACAGTCCAACGCATAAAAAACTCATCCCGCGGATGAAGTCATGTTTTTTCAGCCGATTTGTGTGACCCAAATCACACTTAATGATTGAATAGTTGCAACCCAACCACACTTTTTGGTTGAACAACAGTGACCTAGGTTTCTCCTTTCCCCTCGACAGGTATGACTGGTTCACCACTGTTTGGCCAAAAAGCGCGACCCAAGTCGTGACTTTTCCCTCAAAAAGTGTGAACAAACCTGAAAAAACCCTTTCAATTCATCCTAGGCCTCTAGATTAGCAAATCACAAAAATAAACAACCGAAAAGAATGTTTTTTGCATGTACTCTTACCTACAAGTCACAGATGAGAAAACTACCGGTCAGAACGGAATAAATTAGCGAAAGTAGTCTGGGGTCCTCCACTCCAACTCAGCACTGAACAGTAACAATGACACATGTCATGTGGTCCCCCCCCTGTTTATACACCTCATCGGGTTTGTTTTTCTTTCGTCCACTATCGGGTCATCCGGAGTCCGTTTGGGGTGTCATTTGCACCATTGGATTCAACTTTCCGTCCTCCACCTTTCGAGGATACCCTTGTCTTACGATTTCACAATGAATTTTTGGGCCAATTCTTGGAATCCACCTTGATTTGTGTACCACCACGCTAGTCTCCATTATAGAGTTTCTGTTAATCTCTTTTTTGACTCCTAAATGAATGAAAAGATCATCGAGTGTACTTTCTTCCTTTCATGCTCGTTAAAGTATTTGAAAGTGAATCTACATAACATCGTTTATCTCCTTTTGTGGACTATTTAGACTACCATAAGAAAAGGACCACCTTGGCACACTCAAGCCAGGAACGTTTCCCTATGCATCCTTTTATGATTTCTCGGGCATTGGGACCGAAATTTATGAAAATAATCATCATGCAGGGTTGTCTTTAAGCTCTTTTCTAGCCTTCTCATCAAGAAAATATTGTTGAGCAAACTTAGTTTCATTCATGCTCATAAAAGTATTTGAATGACCTTCCACTCATTGTAAGTTTAACCTTTTTCGTCCTCCTTGGAATACCAATGGTAAAGAAGTCTCCTATCCCCCAAAAAGGGTGGGAGAGCTCTCCTATGTACACTTTTATCCTTTTTTGAACACAAGAGACTATCAACAAAAAAGAGACCCCACTGGAGTCTTCTTCTTGTTTTCATCCTCTCTAAAATTGAAAACACCATTGAGCATTGACTTTATCGACCTCGCTAAAAATCCACGAGATCGTATCATAACGGTGCCCTTAGGCGCCACCACATACATTATATTTTAGCACCATTCCCCCTTTGGGTCGCCTTTATTCAGAGTATTCTACAATGATTCTTCCTTGGATCCCCTGGATATCAATATTCCAAGTTACCTCCCTTAGTATTTCCAATCTGTAGTTACATTCCCAGTATTACAGCTATGATCCCTCTCCCATGAGTCAATTTCATTTGCTACCAGGTCAACCCTATTGTCATACTCTGAACAAAGGAAGTTTGAGTCATCCCATGCTCCCCTATCCTGTTCCCCAATTCAGTCTATCAGTCCCCATATTGTCCCACATATTTAGATATCCCCCTCATGCTTTTGGTCAAGGAAACATTATTGTCTTGGTCAGTCGCAAGTCTCACTCTATTAACGAAAACACCTCTATTCCAGAGGATAGACCCAAAGGTCCCTGTATCCTGGTTTCATTAACCTTATTGATGAGTTCCTTGGACCACTTTGAGAGGATTCATTATTTCCTCTCGGGATGGTTGTGTCCCACATGCTTGACTTCAGTTACATCATTGCACCATTGAGATTCATACAGGGTATTGGTCTATGCAGTATTTGGTCGAAGACCCTGGTTGTCACCTAACTTTAGTACGTTGTTGAGTCTATCAAGGTACCCAGACAGGTTCATGTCCCTTATGATTTCTGGGTTGCATTGGAAATAGGGTTCAGAAGCCCCAGAGCAGTGCTTCTGTATAGATTCATAATTGATGCATCATATTATACCATAGATATTCTGACTCTCCATCAGTGAGTCCCTACATTTATGTAAACTTCTAGATCCATCAAATCATTAGTTGTGAAGATATCACATTCCATGATAATTCCATGGGTCCTGTGTATCATTTATTCAAATTAGTATGATATTTAGCCTCTCATTGAGGTCATCTTTATGTAACAACAACTGTATATGATCAGCTCCTATATTTTGGAGCCTTGATCCCATTATTTATTATTTTGACATTAATACGAGCATATACATGTCACATATTCTTTGTATCTCACCCAATGTTGGGAACCAATTTTAATGCAAAAACCAAAATCCACCGTGTCTCGATCGTGGAAGCGTCGCTTCCTCATAGGTCTCTCCACTATCCCCATGATCCTATGATGTTTGCTGGTCATACGATGAGCTCCTTCCCTCACACATCAGGGGGCAATCTGTTAACCCAAAAAATGTTCAAGTATCTCTACATAGCCTAAAATATATACATACATCATTTCCTTATCATTTTCCCCTTATCTTTGACCTCCAAACCTATGGTTTAACCTTATTCTCTCCCAAAAAGCTCAAAAAACATCAAAAAGGGCCTAAAAACCCATAAAAGGGGTTAAAGACCCGAAAAAGAACTAAAACATAGAAAAGGGGCTAAAAACCCTAAATGGGGTTCCAAAACCCTAAAATAGAGATAAGGCCAAAAAATCATTATAAAAATAGGGTGGAGATCCCCATCAACAAGATTCTTATGCCCTTTTTCCATTATTGAAATCAATGAGTACGTTGAGAACCCACTCTCCTCAAAATACTCACACCATCCAACCATCATCTGATAGCCATGCCATTCACCATCCCATACGCTGAGGCATCCTACGTACCTTTTAGCCTTGTGGAGAGGTGGCCTATATCCAAAGATCAGAGCATGATGGCCCATTTTCAAACAAAGGGTATAATTTTCTTGCTTTTATTTTAAGTTTTAGCATAGTCGTCGTTATTTGTTTATTGTTACTAATGTTCTTTGTTTATTGTAGCTCTTGTTTCCATTTGAACTCTACTCTTCTATCCCTTTGACAGAAGGGAGGTACGTGTGCACGTATCTAGGGTGAAAACTCGACTACATGAATATTCATATAAATACTTCATCCATGCCTCTTCAAATATTCATATCGTCTCAACTCGTACCTCTTCAAACTGGAAAGCCACATCTCTGAAACATACCTCTTCAAAACATCATGCTCTTTAAACATTTGCACCTCTTTATTCTAGACAAACACACCTTCCCAAAATAAGGTTCATGACCTTTGATTCTCATGCCCATTTTAAGTCTCTTTTATGAATCTATAATTTAATTATGTTTATTTAATTAATTAACCTTCTCTTATGTTTCCTCACACCTCTTCGAATCTCTTTGGTATTAACATTTTAATTGAGAGTTATGTTTCTTACTGTTCTAATTAATTAATTAATTAAACTATATCTCTAACTACAGGATTTCCTTTATTTCAGGATTTGTTGGATTCATCATCTCTGGCTGCTGGGCATGTTTCTTTCCCAACATGTGGGATCCTTCATCTTCAAACCTGCAAGCTTCTCTCATGCTTTCTACGGGCTTCATTGTATTTAAAGTTGTGGGCTTGGGCTCTCTCTAGTTTGCGGGCACCTCTAAACATAATCCTATGGGCTTCATCTCCTTAAAAAATGAGGGCTTTATCTTTCATGTCCAAACTTTATTCCTGCGGGCTACCCCATGCGCTCTGTGGGATCGCTTAAGCCCCTGCGGGCATCCATCTTATTGTCTCTCCTTCTACGGGCGTCATTGGCCCCTTATCCTTACTATTAGGTCCTTATGAGCTTGATCTCCAAATGGAAGAGCCAACCATGTCATGTTTCTGGCCTCTTGATTTTCGTATCTAGATATGTAAACAATCTCAAATGCTTCTTCTCTTTCCTTGAGTTTGTTGTATACCTTTATAAGATCTGCAGTGGCGGTGGAGGAAAACTTGTTATAGAAAAATAGAGCAACTGTCTTTCTCACAAGATCAGATACCGGGACATGGTCACCTCTATTGTTAATCATGAAATTACACTCATTAGAAACCAAGACTAACTCCAAGGTTTGTTCTTCTTGTTTGTCTTTATCTTCAGCTTTCAAGGTCTTTCAACCACTCTTTTGTAAATGGATAAGCACAGATTCCATATTCTAGTGTATGGTACACTTTATTGATACCATATATGACCTCTTTACCTCAACAACATTCAGTTATTTTTTCAATCTTATGAGAAAGAACATATACCTCTTCTTGCACCTCTAAATCATTTGCAGAGGCTAGCTGTTAGAGACATTTACCATCATACACACTCTTTTTGGTCAAATTGGCCTAGTTAAACCACTATCCTAATTATAATTGACATTAATTGACATCAGTGGAGCATTCATTTCCATCACCTAGTAACACCCACGCCTACCTACAGTCAAGGAGGCTAACTTAGCCTTCTCCTATAGTCAAGGAGGCTAACTGGAGCACTATCGGAGTGATCTGAGTGATATTAATGCACCTAATTGCTAACTGGTGGTTACAATCAGTTCAAACAGTCAGTTAAGGTGCCTCCTCTCATTAAATATATTATTTAATGATTATTTAATGGTTATTTACTATTATTTAATGATCTGGAATCAATAGGGGTGCCTCCACCAACTTTTGATGATCAGTTCAACTTCAATTAACCTCATTGGGGTTCATTGAAGTCATGGAGCACTAGCACTTGATGGTTGGCTTTCTATGACATGTGTTGGATCTCTTTCAGTTGAGATTCAGTCATTTATTGCACTCCGACTTCAGTTAGGGTTTGGTGGGTCAATTAGGGTTTTGGTCAAGTGGTTAACTGAGTGTGATTGAATGGCTGATAGTCAGTTAAGCCAGACTCACTCATGATTTCAAATTGCCTCCTTAGGTATTCGAATTTCTCATTGATTCATTGTTATTGTAACCATTCATTGTTTATTAAATATACAGAGAGGAAACCAATTCTGGTTCCGATTAACACCATTTCATGAGTTATTTGTTGATTATTCTTTGATGAGATTGATTATTTTTTCCTAGATCAATGTGCAAGAATAATATGGTATCAAAGCATACGATGGGGCGAAGATCTATCTCTCAAAAACAAGCTTTTTGACAGATTTCTCCATGAAAAGTGAGCAATAGCTCAAAATTCCAGCACTGCACCAGAAGCCAAGGCTTACCACTCAATATCCCAAGTAAAGAACTTGTTTATCAAGCTTGCTTGATTGACTATGCTGGGTGTGATGAAAGCCTAGAATGTGCAGTTTGTCTGACCTTATTTTTGCCTTTCTGTTTTGATTTTCAGGTTTCTACAGGTGAAGCATTCGCTATAGCACATCCAGATGGCCTCCTCAGTAGATCTCTTGACTCCATACAATTTCCACTCATGGAAAAATAAAATGGAGATTCAGTTGCGCTCCAAAGGAATTTTTAGAGTCGCCATGGACACTGAAGTTGAGCCTGGATCCGCCATAGAAAAATCAAGATTCTTGAACAAGAAGGATGAAGCCTTTGGTTTCTTGTGCCTCTCTATTTTCGAAGACCTTCTCTTCCATCTTATGGATTTGAAGACACTGAAAGAAATGTGGGACAAATTGGAATCTCTATATGGAAATAATGATGACTTGAGAGTTTACCAACTCGAAAATGAACTCATGTCTCTCCAACCTTCCAATTTCGAGACTCTGAATGATTTCTTTACAAAGTTCAAGCATACTGTTTTACTCTTGAAGCAATGCAATGTGGAGAAGGAGGATGATCATATCATCCTTTCCATCCTCTCCAAACTTGAGGCTGATTATTCAGTTTGTGTTTCTACATTCTGTGCCAGGAATCTCACAACCCCCGGATGGAAGATGCCTACACTCAATGCCTTCATTGAGTCCCTAACTAATGAACATGACAAGCTTGTCTAGATGGAGATCATCCGATATTCTAGTGATCAAGCCCTCCATGTCTCATGGCCCAAAGATCTGAAGGGTAAAGGAAAGCAACAGAAAAATCAGAAAACTAAATTTGATGCTCCCAAGCCTAGAGTTGAAAACCAGCAGCATGATGAATCTTCTGGTTCAAGGAAGAACAAAGGACAAGGGCACAATGGGAAAGAAAAAGTCAAGTGTTCTTACTACGGAAAGGGTTTTCACCCTGAACATGCCAACATGAAGAAAAATATTGATGAAGCAACCTCTCTCCTTGAGAGGAATCACATCAATCTTCCAGAGATCTTTCAGAGGAGAGATCACCAAGATCGGGAACCACAACATGAGAAAGGTCATGCCCTCATGGAAAGCACTTCAAAGTACAAAGAATTGCTGATTTACTTTGGAGATTTGAACCACATGATGGCTGAAAAATACTCCTTTTCATCCTTGGAGACCAGCAAATCCATCCCCATTCACATGGGAGATGACTCCACCATCATTTCCGAAGGACAAGGTACTGTAGATCTAGAAAATGGTTTTTTCTCTAATGTTTTGTATGTACCATCTCTAGCAGCAAATATACTTAGTGTCTATTAGATGACACATACAGGAATTCCTAAGAGAGTCTCTTTCATCCCAAATGATGTTGAGATAATAGAAATTGCATCCGGGAAACTCATTGCTAAAGGCCTTGCAAACCATCATGCAAAAGCGTATGAGTTCTCTCACTTTGTTGCGGATGCAAATCCCACCGCTCTGATAACTCATGGAAATGAGGTTAGTAGGCTGTGGCATGAGAGGTTTGGCCATCTTAATTTCAAATATTTGTAGCAATTATAGAAAGAATCCATGGTTGAAGTCCTCCCGGTCATCAAGGAAACCACGGGAATTTGCGAGGGCTGTGTGATTGGAAAACACCGTGAGCACAAGTTCGATCGGGGGAAGGAAAACTGAGCTACAAGCATATTGGGGCTGATACATTCTGATATCAGCAGTTTTATGCCTGTCACATATATGAATGGATCAAGGTACCTCCTTACTTTTATTGATGATTTTTCAAGGTATACATGGGTTTTATTTCTCAAAAAGAAATCAGAAGTATGTGAAAATTTTTCTGAATTGAAGGCCTTGATCGAAAATGCCTCTGGGATTAAGATCAAGATATTGAGATATTTTAATGGAGGGGAGTATGTCAGTAATGATTTTCTATACATATGCTCCCAAAGTGGTATTCAGGTCCAACATTCAATTCCCTACACTCCCCAGCAGAACGGAGTAGCGGAAAGGAAGAACCGGTCTCTCAAGGAGATGGCCACCTGTATGTTGGAGTCAAAGAAACTTGCTGCAAATTTGTGGGATGAAGCCATGAATGTTGCAGAATACATTAAGAAAAGGGTGCCACACTCATCTGTGAAAGGAAAGACTCCTTTTGAAGCATACTTCAGACACAAGCCGGATGTGTCGAACCTATGGGTGTTTGGGTCCACTGCATGGGCCTGGATTCCGCTTGATAAACGAAGGTATTTGCAACCGCAAAGCATAGAATGTCTATTTATTGGGTATCCTAATGAATATAAAGGATTAAAGCTGCTGGATATCAATACCAAACAGATCATCATCGAGAGAAGTGTCAAGTTCGATGAGCCTCTTCAGGAGGTGGAACTAGTGAAGGAGAAAACTACTGAATTTCCTTCCTATTCTACTGAATATTTGGATGATGAAATTGGGGGTGATGAACCTGATTTGGATCCTTTGATTTCTGATATAAATGTGAAGCAATAATCAGATTCTGAATCAGAACTTGAAGTGCAAAATCATCTTCCTACATGGGCCCAATAGACACTCTCCTCCACAGGAGAAAACATTGGAAATCTAGATGATCCAAGGAGAACCCGGTCTAATTTCCAAAGAGCAAGTATTGCACTCTCTTTTTCTAATAATTTTATATCTAAAACTTGATATTTGATAATTATTTCAGATACAAAATCCTACCACCATGCTCAGAATTATCCAAGATGGCAAGTTTCCATGGATGAAGAGATGAATTGTCTTCAGAAAAACACTACTTGGGAGCTAGTTTCTCTTCCTCCGGGAAGGAAATTGGTTCAATGCAAGTGGGTGTTTCAAACAAAGGTTTCTGCTGATGGAAGAACCTGCAAATATAAGGCAATTTTTGTAGAAAAATGTTTCTCTCAGGTCCAAGGAGTGGACTACCATGAGACCTTTGCACCGTTTGCAAAAATGGACTCCATCCGCCTTGTTTTGGCTATTTCAGCATCCAAGCACTGGGAGGTGCATCACATGGATGTAAAGTCAGCATTTATGCATGGAGATATTCATGAGGAGATATACATGAAGTATCCTGAGGGATACATCACTGATCCATCTTTGGTTTGCAAGCTAAAGAAGTCACTATACGGGTTAAAACAGACCCCAAGAGAGTGGTATTCCAAGATGGATGCCTTCCTTCTCTCGCAAAACTTTCAGAGATGTAGATCAGATCCAAATGTGTAATTACAGAAGCATTATGGTAATATAATTATCATTGTTTTATATGTTGATGACTTACTGATCATAGGTAGCATAGTTGTCTCTATTTCAGCCATCAAAACTGCTCTCCACAATGCCTTTGAAATGAGTGATTTGGGGCTTCTAAAACAATTTTTGGGGCTTGAAATCGAGCAAAATTATGATGGAATTATGGTCACTCAGTCACAATACACTTTATACCTGCTATTCAAGTTTAACATGGCTGAATTTAGGCCTGCACCATTCCCCTTCCTTTCAAGGATCAGCCTTGAAGAAGGAAAACACACACCTCCCATGGACTGCACTATCTATCGACAGTTGATTGGTAGATTGTTGTACTTGACACATTCTAGGCCTGATATTTGTTATTCCATGAATGCTATATCAAGATACATGTAGCATCCTCATGATATTCATTGGAAGGTAGCCAAGAGGATCCTCCAGTACATTCAGGGAACCAGGACCTACGGCATTCACTATGCTGCAGACTCCGAGCTAGAGCTGGTTGGATACACAGATTCCGATTGGGTGGCTGATTCTATTGATTGGAAGTCAAATTATAGATATGTATTCATGTTTGGTGGTGGCCCCATTTTCTGGTCAAGCAAAAATCAGGTTTCCATAGCACTATCTTCAGTAGAGGCCAAGTATCGAGGAGAGGTGAATGCTTACATCCAAGCAGTTTGGTTGCAAGGCATTCTTTCAGAGTTTGATCTTGGTAGTACTTTGGTCACTGTCCTCTTTTGTTACAAACAAAGTGCTATTAAGATATCCATGGATCTAGTTACTAGGCAGAGGACCAAGCATGTAGAGATTCACATGCACTACATCAAGGAGCTAGTGCATGAGAGGACCATCATTCTGCAATATTGCCCGACTGATGAGCAGATTACAGATATCTTCACCAAGAGAT